>CATKVR010000005.1:600000-1007500 GCA_949820135.1 Sylvilagus floridanus | reverse complement strand
CCTGTAGTATGTCTTGAAATCTGGTATTGTGGCCGGCGCCGTGGCTCAACAGGCTAATCCTCCGCCTTGCGGCGCCGGCACACCGGGTTCTAGTCCCGGTCGGGGCACCGGATTCTGTCCCGGTTGCCCCTCTTCCAGGCCAGCCCTCTGCTGTGGCCCAGGAGTGCAGTGGAGGATGGCCCAGGTGCTTGGGCCCTGCACCCCATGGGGAGACTAGGAAAAGCACCTGGCTCCTGGCTCCTGCCATCGGAGGAGCGCGGTGTGCCGGCCACAGCGCGCCGACCGCGGCGGCCATTGGAGGGTGAACCAACGGCAAAGGAAGTCCTTTCTCTCTGTCTCTCTCTCTCACTGTCCACTCTGCCTGTAAAAAAAAAAAAAAAAGAAATCTGGTATTGTGAGACCTCCCACTTTGTTTCAATCATATTATATTGCTTTAGTATTCAGGATCCCTTTTGTTTGTATATGAATTTTAGCATCATTTTTCCTGGATAAGAGAAGAATATCATTGGCATATTGATGGCGATCACATTTAATCTGTAAATTGTTTTCAGTAGTATGGACATATTGACGATAGTAATAATTCCAATCCATAAACATTGATTTATTTTCCATTTTAATATATTCTACTTCTTGAATGTTTTATAATTTTCATAGTAGAGAGACATCTTTGGTTAAATTTATTACAAAGTATTTAATTGTTTTTGTAGCAATTGTGAATGGATTGATTTTAAAAGTTCTCTCTCAACCATAGTATTATCTGTGTATAAAAAGGCTATTGATTTTTGTATGTAACTTTATATCCTGCCGTTTTACCTAACTCTTTTATGAGTTCCAATAGTCTCTTAATGGAGTCTTTTGGTTCCCCGATATATTGTGATATGGCATCTACAAGTACAGATAATATGACTTGCTCCTTTCCAAATTTTATCCCTTTGGATTCTTTTTCTTGCTTAGTGGACCTGGCTCAATCTTCCAGGCTATATCTAGAATCATGTCATCTGCAAATAGGAATAGTTTGCATTGTTTCCTTTCAATTTCTACACTTTTGACTTGTTTTTCTTACCTAATGGCTCTCACTGAAACTTTGAGGACTACATTGTGTAATAATTTCTTCTCTGTTTGTGGATTTTAGTGGAAATGCTCCCAATTTTTTCCCATTCAGTAAGTTCCTGGCAGAGGTTTTGCCTATACTCAATTTGCTTAAGATTTTCATCCTGAAAGGGTGTTGTATTTTATCAAATGATTTCTCTGCATCTATTGGGTTTATCATATATGGTTTTGTTTTTCAGTTTAATAATGTGATGAATCACATTGATTGATTTGTGAAATGCTGAACCATCCATGCATACCATGGATACATCCCACTTAGTCCAGTGAATTATATTTCATGTGGGTTATGGATTCAATTTGCAACTATGTTGTTGAGGATTTTTACAACTAAGTTCAGCAGTGGTATAGGTCTGTAGTTCTCTATCTGTGTTGTATCTTTTTCAGATTTAGGAATTAATGTGATTCTGGCTGCATAGAAAGAATTTTGGAAGATTCTCTCCCTTTCACTGGCTTTGAAAGCTTGAGAAGAATTGGAGTTAGTTTTTCTTTAAATGTCTATTAGAATTCAGCAGTGAATCCATCTGTTCCTGGGATTTTGTTTGTTGGGAGTGTCTATTACTGATTCAGTCTGCATCTTGGTTTTTGGTCTGGTTAGGTTTTCTATATCTTCATGACTCAATTTTGACATGTGGCTGGTATCCAGTAATCTACCCATTTTGTTCTGAGTTGCCCAATTTGTTGACATACAGCTCTTTGTCTTAATTCCTGATAAATTTTCTGTGGTATCTGTTGTTCCACTTCCTTTTTCTTCCCTAAATTTATTGAGTTGATTATTCTCCTTTTTTTTTTTTTGTTGGTTTGGCAAAAAGTAAATCACTTATATTTATTGTTTAAAAAAAAATAAAAGCTCATCCAGTGCCATTGCTCAATTGGCTAATCCTTCACCTCTGGTGCTGGTACCCCGGATTTTATTCCTGGTTGGAGCACTGGTTCTGTCCCGGTTGCTCTTCTTCCAGTCTCTCTGCTGTGGCCCAGGAAGGCAGTGGAGGATGGTCCAAGTGCTTGGGCCCTGCACCCACATGGGAGACCAGGAGGAAGCACCTGTCTCCTGGCTTCAGATCATTGTGGCATGGTGCACACAGCGTGCCTGCCATAGTGGCCATCTGTGGGGGTTAACCAATGGAAGGATGACCTTTTTCTCTGTCTCTCTCTCTCTCTCTAACTCTGCCTGTCAAAAAATAATAAAAAAAATTAAAAGAAAGATGAAGAGAAAGCATTTGATAAAATACAACACCCTTTTATGTTGAAAACTCTAAGCAAATTGAGTATAGAAGGGACATTCCTCAATATAATCTAAACAATTTATGAAAAACCCATGGCCAGCATCCTATTGAATGAGGAAAAGTTGGAAGCATTTCCACTGAGATCTGGTACCAGACAGAGATGCCCACTCTCACCACTGCTATTCAATATAGTTCTGGAAGTTTTAGCCAGAGCTATTAGACAAGAAAAATAAATTAAGGGGATACAAATTGGGAAGGAAGGAGTCAAACTATCCCTCTTTGCAGATGATAAGATTCTTTATTAGGGGATCCAAATAACTCTACTAAGAGACTATTAAAACTCATAAAGCGGGCCGGCGCCGTGGCTCAACAGGCTAATCCTCCTCCTTGCAGTGACTGTTCTAGTCCCGGTTGGGGCACTGGATTCTGTTCCGGTTGCCTCTCTTCCAGGCCAGCCCTCTGCTATGGCCCGGAAGTGCAGTGGAGGATGGCCCAAGTGCTTGGGCCCTGCACCCCTTGGGAGACCAGGAAAAAGCACCTAGCACCTGGCTCCTGATATCAGAGGAGCACGGTGCACTGGCCGCAAGCGCCGTCCGCGGCAGCCATTGGAGGGTGAACCAACGGCAAAGGAAGACCTTTCTCTCTGTCTCTCTCTCTCTCACTGCCCACTCTGCCTGTCAAAAAAAACCTCATAAAGCATTTGGTAAAGTAATAAGATATAAAATCAATGCACAGAAATCAACAGCTTTGTATACACAGGCAATGCCATGGCTGAGAAAGAACTAGGATCAATCCCATTCACAATAGCTATAAAAACAACCACATACCTTGGAATAAACTTAACCAAGGATGTTAAAGATCTCCATGATAAGAATTACAAAATCTTAAAGAAATAAATAGAAGAGGATACCAAAAAATGGAAAAATCTTCCATGCTCATGGATTGAAAGAATTAATATCATCAAAATGTCCATTCTCCCAAAAGCAATTAATAGTTTCAATGCAATACCAATCAAAATAATAAAGACATTCTTGTCAGATCTGGAAAAGTGATGCTGAAATTCCTATGGAGACACAGGAGACCTCGAATAGCTAAAGCAATCTTGTTCAACAAAAGCAAAGCCAGAGGCATCATAATACCAGACTTCAGGAAATACTACAGGGAAGTTGTAATCAAAACAGCATGGTACTGGTACAGAAACAGATGGATAGACCAATGGAACAGTATAGAAACACCAGAAATCAATCCAAACATCTACAGCCAAGTTATATTTGATCAAGGATCTAAAACTAATTTCTGGAGTAAGGACAGTCTATTCAATAAATGGTGCTGGGAAAACTGGATTTCCATGTACAGAAGCATGAAGAAAGACCACAAACACACCTTAACCTTACACAAAATCCACTCAACATGGATTAAAGATCTAAATCTACAACTCAACACCATAAAATTATTAGAGAACATTGGAGAAACCCTGCAAGATATAGGCACCGGCAAAGACTTCTTGGAAAAGAACCCGGAGGCACAGGCAGTCAAAGCCAAAATTAAAATGTCCAACAGACACATGAAAAAATTTTCAGGATCCCTAGCAATCAGGAAAATGCTAATTAAAACCACAATGAGGTTTCACCTCACTCCAGTTAGAATGGCTCACATACAGAAACACCAACAACAGATGCTAGGGAGGATGTGGGGAAAAAGGGACACTAAACTACTGTTGGTGGGAATGCAAACTGGTAAAGCCACTATGGAAGGCAGTCTGGAGATTCCTCAGAAACCTGAATATAGCCCTACCATACAACCCAGCCATCCCACTCCTTGAAATTTATCCAAAGGAAATTAAATTGGTAAACAAAAAAAGCTTTCTGCACCTTAATGTTTATTGAAGCTCAATTCACAATAGCCAATATCTGAGACCTGGAATCAACCTAAATCTCCATCAACAGTAAACTGGATAAAGAAATTATGAGATATGTACTCTATATAATACTATAAAGCAGTAAAAAAAATGAAATTTGCTCATTTGCAACAAAATGAAGGAATCTGGAAAGCATCATGCTTAGTGAAATAAGCCAGTCCCAAAGGGACAAATATCATATGTTCTCCCTGATCATTGACAACTGAGCACCAAAAAGGAAACCTCTTGAAGTGAAATGGACACTATGAGAAACACTGAATTTAGGAATAGTTTGCATTGCTTCCTTTCAATTTCAGCACATTTGGCTTCTTTTTCTTATCTAATGGCTTTCACTGAAACTTCGAGGACTACATTGTATAGCAATTTTCAGAGTGGGAATTTTTGTGTGTTTGTGGATCTTAGTGGAAATTCTCCCAATTTTTCCCCATTCAGTAAGTTCCTGGCAGAGGTTTTGCCTATACTCAATTTGCTTAAGATTTTCATCCTGAAAGGATGTTGTATTTTATTAAATGATTTCTCTGCATCTATTGAGGTTATCATATGGTTTTTGTCTTTCAGTTTAATAATGTGATGAAGCACATTGATTGATTTGAAACACTAACTTGATCAGTCTGTGTCCTCACTGTTGATGAACAACTTAATACTTTACCCCTTTTAGTATTTTTTTGTTCTACTTAATACTATAGGTTGTTCCCTTTAATTAACACACAATTATTTTTAGGTGTTTAAATTTAACTGAAAAGTGATTCCTGTTAAATATAAGAATGGAAATAAGAGAGGGAAGAGATATACAGTTTGGGACATGCTCAAGCTGACTTGCTCCAAATGGTAGAGTTAAAAACGTGCCCGGGGATTTCAATTCAATCCCATCAAGATGGCATGTGCAAATATCATCTCACTAGTCCAAGTGATCAAATTCAGTTCACAATTGATAATAATGATAGGATTAAGAGTCAAATGGATCACACAAACAAGACTAGTGTCTGCTAATACTAACTGATAGAATTAAAAAGGAGAGAACGATCCATCATGGGAAGTGGGATACACAGCAGACTGCTAGAATGGCAGATGTCCTAAATAGCACTCTGGCCTCAGAATCAGCCCTTAAGGCATTCAGATCTGGCTCAAGAGCACGTGAGAGTATTTAAGGCATGGAAAGCCAAGGCACTCTGGGGAAAAAAAAGACCTAAATGAAAGATCTCTGCAAGTGAGATCCCAGTGGAAAGAACGGGTCATCAAAGAAGGAGGTACCTTTCCCTGAAGGGAGGAGTGAACTTACACTTTGACTATGACCTTGTCTAAATAAGATTAGAGTTGGTGAACTTAAAAGTCTTCCATAGCCTTGGCAACTCATGACTAGAGCCTCAGGTGATTCCTGATGCCACAAACAAGAGTGTCAATTGTTAAGTCAACAACAAGAGTCACTATGCACTTACTCCCCATGTAGGATCTCCATCCTTCATATGTTGTACAATGTAAATCAATGCCTTATCTAGTACTGAAACAGTATTTTACACTTTGTGTTTCCATGTGGGTGCAAACTGTTGAAATCTTTACTTAATATATACAAAATGATCTCTGTATATACAGATAATTGAAAATGAATCTTGATGTGAATGAAATGAGAGAGGGAGCTAGAGATGTGAGGGTTGTGGGACGGAGGGAACTTATGGGGGGAGCCCCTAAAACCCAAAAGCTGTACTTTGGAAATTTATATTTATTAAATAAAAGTTAAAAAAGAGAAAGATGCATACTTTCAACAGCTTGAATTAGAACATCTCCTTGAGTCTTATCTTTCTGTTGAAAGGATTCTGGGATGCAACAGTGACATCACCGCTGAGCATTTGCAATATGCCTAGTGTCTTGATCCACAAATATGCACATCTCAGCTGAATGGTGTGTGACTTGTCTGTGGGTTCTTTGTTGGATCAGTGCATGTTGGGATGTTTTATGGCACTGGAGCTTACACATGCTATGCAAAAGCTGGAAGGATTAAGTGATATCACATGGAGGCTGCTAAGGTAGCATGTGTGACACTTTTCCTGCACCAAGTCAAAATCCTATGGCTTCATTTATACAATGAGGAGAGCTCTCCCCAAGTAGGATCTCTGTCCTTAATGTGTTGTACTATGTGAGTTAACGGTATAACTAGTAATCAAACAGTACTTTACACTTTGTGTGTCTGTGTGAGTGAAAACTGTTGAAAGCTTTACTTAATATATACTAAATTGATCTTCTGTATATAAACATAGTTGAAAATTAATCGATGTGAATGGGATGGGAGAAAGAGTGGGAGATGGGAGGGTTGTGAGTGGCAGGAAATACATGGGGGGAAAAAGCCACTGTAATCCAAAAGCTGTGCTTTGGAAATTTATATTTATTAAATAAATGTGAAAAAACAAATAAGAAAAAAATTGAGAACAAACAAAAATTTGTTACTCAAAAGGGTGAATTATCAGAAGGCTTAAGACTCTTTCTTATGTGTGCATGATAACTTAAGGATAACTATTTGTGAAGAAATGAGTAATCTATTAAGAGTCATAATAGAGTGACAACCAATTATAAAGGCAGTTGAGGAAAAAATAAATTATTACATTTATAAAGAGAAAAATAAAGAGAAGGTAAAAAAAATCCCATTTCATTGAGAATAAAAATAAATGCAAGAGGATAGTACTTAGAAGTATTCAATTGCATATTTTAAATATCATAGTAAAATTCCAAGCCCCCCAATATTTAATCAAAGATTTAAGCAAATCATCATCCATAAAGGTGAATAATTTGTGGGGCCTAAATTGGCTCTAAGATTTTTGTAAATGAAGATTGCCAAAACAATTATAGTTTTGATGTAAATGATGCTGTCACATTGAAAAAGAATATTAGTATATATAGATAAAACACATATTATCAAATATAAAACTAAAAAAATTAGAAATATGAAATAAAACATGGCATAAACAATGGAATACTACTCAGTCAGAAAAATAATGCAGTCTCATTTTTTACAACAAAATGGATGCCATTCTCTCAAAGGCAATTTATAGAGTCAATGCGATACCAATAAAAATACCAAAGACATTCTTCTCAGATCTCATAAAATGATGCTGAAATTCTTATGGAGGCACAGGAGACACTGAGTAGCTAAAGCAATCTTGTACCACAAAAACAGAGCAGGAGGCATCACAATACCAGATTTCAAGGCATACTACAGGGCAGTTATAATCAAAACAGCATGAGACTGGTACAGAAACAGATGAATAGGTCAATGGAACAGAATAGAAACACCAGAAATCAATCCAACATTTGGTGTTAAAAGATATTCCATAACACCTAATGAAATATAGGGACCTGCACTGTGGTGCAGCAGTTAAGTCCTGGCCTGCAGCACCAGCTGATTGGAGTGCCAATTGCTCCAATCCCTGATAATGCACCTGGGAAAGCATAGGAGAATGGCCCAAGCCCTTGGACCACTGCAGCCATGTAAGAGACATGGAAGAACCTCCTGGATCCTGGCTTGGATACATTCACCTCCATTACAGCTGTCTGATAACCAGAATCTACAAAGAGATCAAGAAACACTAATCTGCTGTTGGTGAGAATGCAAACTGGTAAAGCCACTGTGGACAGCAGTTTGGAGATTCCTTAGAAACCTGAATACAGCCCTACAACATGACCCAGCCATCCCACTCTTGGAAATTACCCAAGGTAAATTAAATTGGCAAATAGAAAAGTTATCTGCACCTCAAATTTTATTGCAGCTCAATTCACAATAGTTATGACATGGAATCAAATTAAATGCCCATCAACAGAAGATTGGATAAAGAAATCATGGGATATGTACTCTTTAGAATACAACACAGTGGTAAAAAAAAAAATTTTGGTCACTTGCAACAAAATGGAGGAATCTAGAAAACATCATGCTGAGCACATCATGCTGAGTGAAATAAGCCAGTCCCAAAGGGACAAATATCATATGTTCTCCCTGATCTGTGATAACTAACTGAGCACCTAAAAGGAAACCTGTTGAAGTGAAATGGACACTATGAGAAACAATGACTTGATCAGCCTGACTGTAGAGAAACAGCTTTACTATTTTATTCTTTTCAGTATTTTTGTTCTACTTAATTCCATTGGTTGAACTCTTTAATTAACACATAATTATTATTAGTTGTTTAAATTTAACTGAAAATTGATCCCTGTTAAAATAAGAGTGGGAATAAATGATGGAGGAGACATACAGTTTGGCTTATGCTTACTCAGACTTACCCTAATGGTAGAGCTAGAAACGTGTTATGGGACTCCAAATTTCATTAAGTTGGCAGGTATCAATCCCATCTTATTAATTAAAGTGATTAGTTTAAGTTCATAATTGATCATATAGGATTAAGTGTCAAAGATATCACATAAATAACACCAGTGTCTGCTAATAATAATTGATACAATTAAAAAGGAGAGAATGACCCAACATGGGAAGCAGGATACACAGCAGACTCACAGAATGGCAAATACCTGAAACAACTCTCTGGCCTCAGAATCAGCCCTTAAGGCACTCGGATCTGGCTAAAAAGCCCATGTGAGTTTCTTAGGCATGGAAAGCCAAGACACTGGCAAAAAAATGACCAATAGAAGTACACTGAAAAAGGGAAAACAAAAAATGTATCTCAGGAAAGATAAATCAAAGGTCATGTAACTTACCACAATAATCTCTTTTTCTTTTTTAACCACAATTATTCTAAAGGAAATATGTATCTAGAACTATTCTATTGAGCCTTTCAAAAACTGAACATAAGAATCTCAAATAATCAGAAAAGATAACTTTGTTATCTGCAAGAATGAATTATCAAAATTATCAGATAACTCTAGGATGCCTCTGAGAAATGTGTCCATGTTGGCTGCCAGCAAAAAGTATAGTATTTGGATTGAGTTGATGATCTTATAATGAAAAAGACAACCAGGATGACAATGAATTCACAGTGCTAGGGCTGCTTAAAGTACAAAGTTAAAGAGATATATAGGGCAAAAGCAAATAAAAAAGATTTTATGAAATAAAATATATTATGATTACTATGAAAAAATGAACACTTTTTAGTATCAATGATAGAATGACAAGAAGATAAAAAGCAGTTGAAAACTAAACTATTGGGGCTGGCAGTGTGACATAGTGTGTAAAGTCACTGCAGTGCTGGCATCCTATATGGGTACCAGTTCAAGTCCTGGTTGCTCCACTTTCCGTGATCCAACTTTCCGAGCTGGGAAAGCAATAGATTCTGGATCAATTCCTTGGCCCCTTCATCCATATGGGAGACCTGGAAAAGTCTTCTGGCCTGTGGATTCAGTCTGGCTTGGCCCTGGCCATTGC
This sequence comes from Sylvilagus floridanus, assembly GCA_949820135.1. Classification (NCBI taxonomy): domain Eukaryota; kingdom Metazoa; phylum Chordata; class Mammalia; order Lagomorpha; family Leporidae; genus Sylvilagus; species Sylvilagus floridanus. The sequence continues at coordinate 997,893 of CATKVR010000005.1, read as the reverse complement.
AGGTATTAAATGAGTGAATCAGGATGGAAGATAGCTCTCTTCTATCTTTCTCTATCCCTCTCTTTCTCTTACTCTCACTCTCCCTCTCTGTTTCCATCTCACTTTGTAACTCTGACTTTCAAATAAATAATTTTAAAAGAATACTATTATAATTAATGTAAAAAGAAAAATAAACAAAAGCTTTTCATGAAATGTAAATAAAAAAAACACCAAATGCTAGAATAAAAACACCAGGAAGACATCACTATTTAGAACTAGCCTACTAACATTTCCAAAAAAAAGAATCAAAGGCAATGTTACAGTTCCATGAACATTCACAGTTACCAGGATTCTGGTACCTTTAATGGGATATTGACAAGATTCTCCTAAAATGGCTCTGAAAATTATACATGAAAGTGCCAAGAACAACTTATACAATTTTGTGGAGTTGATGACCTCATAATTAAAACATGGAGCAGGATAGAATAAGCTTCAAAGTGGTAGGATTTGCAGGGAATAGATTACTAAAGATATATAGGTGGGGCAGTGCTGTGGCAAAGCTGCTGCCTGCAATGCCAGCATCCCACATGACACCAGTTTGAATTCCACTTGCTCCAATTCCAATCCAGCTCTCTTTTATGGCCTAGGAAAATAATAGAAGACAGCCCAAGTCCTTGGGCCACTGCACATGCATGGGAGACCCAGAAGAAGCTCCTGGCTCCTAGCTTTGGATCAGCACAACTCTGGCAGTTGTGACCAAGTAGGGGGTGAACTGATGGGTGGAAGACCTCTCTCTCTTTCTCTCCTTCTCTCTCTGTGTAACTCTGACTTTCAAATAATTAATCTTTTTAAAAATATATACATGGGTGATAGTTACAAGAACATAAAAATTAAATAGAGATGCTATGAAATCAAATTACTGTAAGAAACAATCATTTCAGAGAAACAGTAGTAGAACAAGTAGATATAAATATTTGGCTGGAAACTATATGACTACAATTACCCTAAAAAGGAAAATGGGTGAAAAAAAATACAAAAGGGAAGTCAAAGATCAAATAAGTTAGCAGTGAAAATTCAAAGAAGCCAATGTCTGTACCCATTCTACTGCAATTCTCATACCCTGATAGTAAATATAGAGTCCCATAAATTCAGATAAGTTAAAAATATGCTGCATGGGAGCCAGCATCATGGTACAGCAGGTAAAACTTTCCTCTGTGAAACAGGCATCCCAGATTGGTGCTGGTTCCTATCCTTGATGCTTCACTTCTGATCCAGCTCCCTATTGATGGTTTGAGAAAAGCACTGGAAGATACACCAAGTGATTGGGCCACTAATGGGCCAACTAATGTAGATGATGAGAAGAAACTCCTGGCTACAACCTGGCCCACCCAGCTATTGCAGCAATTTGTAGAGTATGTCAACAGATGGCAGATCTCTATCTCTCCTCTCTCTGCAACTCTTTTAAATAAGTAAACAAATCTTTAAAAAAGAAAACAAGAAAGGATGGCTTTAAAAATTCATTACATCAATAGTGTGAATTATCAGAAATTCAGACTTCTCAAAATATATGAACATAATCGTTTATGATCTCATTCAAAATTTAATTTGTTCACAGGTTCACAATGGAAGTATAAACTTAGATTATGATATTAAAATCACAGCTAATAGTAATATGAAAGATGTAACTTAAAATGGATGTTTTCTGAAATAAAATATATTGTGATTAAGTATAAATGAATAATCCAGTGGGAGATATAATAGATTGATAAAAGACATATGGAAGATTGGCAGTAGAGTATTACAGCACATTAAAAAGGTAAATAAAGATTCAAGAAAAAATCAAAGTCAATGGCACCTGAATAGGCTTCAACTTCTTTAGTTTTCACAATTAAAGGGAAATTTAGAGTCCCATAAAAACCCATAAAATGTTCAAAATATACTACCTGGAAGTGGTGAATGATTACCCCAGTCTAAGTTCTCTCTGAGAAACTGTGTACTTGAATGTTGCCAGGACAACTTACAGAACTTTAAGGAAGCTGATGACCTCACAATGTAAAACCCAAGTAAGATGGCCTCCACCCCATTGGGCAAATACTGACTTAAACTAGGATATTTATGATACATATAGGTGGTAGGTAGAAAGTCAAAGAACAAAAAATTCAGATGTGCTGCAAATATGAATTAAAAAGCAACATGCTATCTTTACTGTGAAAAGGAATGAGTACTTTCTAGGAAACAATACTAATGACAGGAGATAAGGGAAGTTATCTAAAAATAGCCTATAAAATTACATTAAATCTGTATAGGTAGTTAAATGTTCCAAGACTTCATCAAAACATAAAGGTTGCAGATGTTTTAAAATAAAATATAGTAATTATCATGTGAAGGAATGATTCATTTTGCAGGAGCATCTTATATAAAATGAAAAAGAAGGATTATATATTTTCTGTTCTTTCAGAATTTCATGTTTCTAGTAATTTACATTTTACTTTATTTTACAAAATACCAATCCACAATGTGGTGGGGAAAATGCTTGTCCTTTCCTACAGGTAGTTTGAACAGCACTGTTCTAGCAACAGTCTAGAATGCTTTATTAAAAATTTATTTTCATTATACAGAGTACAAATATTTAAATAATTGAATAATAAAATCATTTAAAAGATTTATTTATTTGAAAGACATTTATAGAGATGGAGACAGGGAGAGAAAGTGAGAGAGAGAGAAAGAGAGAGAAAGAGAAAAAGGAAGAGCTCTTCTATCCACTGGTTCACTCTGCAGATGGCCAAAACAACTGTAGATGTGCTGATCTGAAGCCAGGAGCCAGGAGCTTCTTCCAAGTCTCCCACATGGATTCAGGTTCCCAAACACTTGGGCCACCTTCTAATGCTTTGCCAGGCCATAGCAGAAAGCTGGATCAAAAGTGGAGCAGTGGCGTCTCGAATTGGTGCCCATGTAGTACTGTACTGCAGGTGGTGACTTTACCCACTATGCCACAGCGCCAGTTCCATAAACTCATTCTTTTTTTTAAGATTTGTTTATTTTTTATTTGAAAAGCAGAGTTACAGAGAGGCAGAGGTGGAGACAGAAAGAGAAGTCTTCCATCTTCTGGTTCACTCCCTAAATGGCTGCAATGGCTGGAGCTGGGTTGATCTAAAGTCAGGAGCCATAAGCTCTTCTGTGTCTCCCACTTGCGTTCAGGGGCCCAAGCACTTGGGTCACCTTCTGTTGCTTTCACATGCCATAGCAGAGAGCTGGATTGGAAGCGGAGCAGCAGTGACTTTAATCGGTGCCCATATGGAATGCCAACACTACAGGTGGCAGCTTTACAAACTATGCCACAGCACCAACCCCATAAACTCATTTTTAAGAAAAGGGACCATGAGCTTTCTAATTATGCCCACATTCACATTCTCAGAGAGCATGTAGATATGCATATTACTAATTTAATTTTACATTTTCTTGTCTGTATTTATTTATTGATTCACTCTGAGTTCATAACAGAAGAATTTGCTTTTTTTTTTTTTTTAACAGGCAGAGTGGACAGTGAGAGAGAGACAGAGAGAAAGGTCTTCCTTGTCCATTGGTTCACCCTCCAATGGCCACCTTGGCCAGCATGATGCGACTGATGTATCACGCTGATCTGAAGCCAGGAGCCAGGTGCCTCTCCTGGTCTCCCATGCGGGGGCAGGATCCAAGGAATTGAGTCATCCTCCACTGCACTCCTGGGCCATAGCAGAGAGTTAGCCTGGAAGAGGGGTAACCGGGACAGAATCCAGTGCCCCGACTGGGACTAGAACCTGGTGTGCCGGTGCCACAGGCAGAGGATTAACCTATTGAGCTGCAGTGCTGGCCAAGAATTTACTTTAACGAGTATAATCTCCCTAACTTAGTAGATGGTAGAAGTTAATAACATCTACAAAATATCTACACAATATCAATAACAGAGTTTTGCAAACTCAGCACAATAGTGCAACTAAGTTGACCAAGCTGAGTTGTTGATTACAATGATCTTCTTATCAATACTGAATCCATAACATATATGTACACCAAATGTAAACTTCAAATAAATAACAGACCTTATTCTGTGTCAAATAATACAGGTATATTTATAACCAAAAATGCTGTTTTTTCTCCTTTATCTCATGGGGAAAACTTCATTTCTAATTATTGTACAAAACACATCATTCCATTTAATTACTGTCACCATGTGAGTTACACCAAATGGGCAAGATCTAAACAACATATTCCATACCTCAATAAAGCTTGTCTAAGAATGTGAGAGGTAGCTGTACCAAGATTCAAGGCTTTCATATAAATAATTATGCTAGGATCCAGTGCACTTGGGTAGGCTGGGAAATATTCTTATAAAAAAGACCCTTTATTGGACTGTACTTCAGTTACTACCAGGAAACAGGGCTGACAATTGGTAGGCATTCAAGAAGCAACATAATTTGCACTTTTCAAACTATTTTACAGGGTAAAAAGATGATCTGCTGAGCTATAAAATGGACTGAAACACAGAAAGAATTTTGTAGTAGTTTTGAGTTGTGGGTTGTAAAACCACAATGTGAATTATAAAACCAGAAAGATACTCTGGTAGCAGGGATATTCCAGGTGATAAAATACTTTCTTTGGATTTCATGGCTAGCCTTGATAATATTGTAACAGAAAACATACATGTTCTCAAGAAAAAAAAACATATTATCTATGGCAACAAAATATATACCAATATAGCCTCAGGAGGCCATGGGGTAAGAGTCTTTTTCAACACTTACTTCAGAAGTTATTTTGGCTGCCATTGCACATCCCTTAAACATTTTCCAGAACACACCCAAAGGCAACAAAGAACAATGTATGGCAGTCTTCCCAGGGGCAGGCCATCACTATGAGCCTGCAATTGGGGAGTGTCACTCTCTCCTATTTAATGTGTGTAAGGGACTAGAACCATTCGGGGGACTAGAACCATTCAAGTACAATCACGGCTAGAAGCAGGTTTTATCCTGTTGGCCCTGTTGTAGTCACACTCCATGCCATGACTGACTGTGGGAAAACCACCTGAGGCACTTATAATCTGTCAGGATGTTATTCCAGATCTCTCAGGTTGTCCTGAACTTTGAGCCAGGCTTCCTCTTTGATTAAAGTTCTCAACACCTGTCTTTCCTAGGGGAAGACTGCAATCTGTGTATCCATTTGTACACATAAGAATGGCTCTTTACCATTTCAATTAACCTTGCTGTGATCATTTTGCACTCCCTGTTTGACCATGTTTTCATCTCTATGCCCTGCTGTCCAGGGAACAGTGTGCTGGATAGATCTTCCGCATCTTCTCCAGGCTTCAAACACCATCATGAGTATTAGGGCTATGTTTCCCAATAAGTACAGGGTCATCTTATAGTATATTCCTTCTTCTGGATCCTGCTGAGTACAAGAAAATACCCATTGTCATCTCTAGGTATGTAGCTACCTCTTCATTTGGCTGTACAAGTTCCAAAAGAGAAGCAGTTACTATATTGACTCAGACTTTATCTAATTTGAGAGATCCACGTGATTCAGCAGTGCTGCAAGGAACACACTACAGGTACTAATACACTGCTCCTTCACACCCCACATCAAATATTATTTTCTCATATCTAAGATGAAATGTGTTTCAAAATTGACTAGAACAACTGCCATAACAGAGTGAGCTACTACCAATACTCAGTTGATCAACTGGAATTAGGGTATTCATACGATTCAGCATTCTCTTCTGAAGTCTCTGTTGAAAATGAATATATATTTTTTCTGATAGGGAAGCTAATGTCTCCCTTCTGAACAGTAGTCATGTGTATGTTTTAAAAATAACTTTTATGGGACCAGTGCAGTGGCACAACAAGTTAAGCCTCCACCTTCAGTTCTGGCATCCCATATGGGCACCAGTTCAAGTCCTGGCTGTCCCACTTCCTATCCAGTTTCCTGGGTGCACTTAGGAAATCAGGGGATGGTGGTCCAAGTTCTTGATTCCTTGGTAACCATGTGAGGGACATGGAAACTGTTCTTCACTCCTGCAATGGCCCAGTCCTGTCCATTATGGCCATTGAGGGAGTGAACAAGTGGGTGTTTCTCTGTTTCTATCTCTCTGTCTCTCTCTGTAACACTACCTTTCAAATTAATATATAAAAATAAATTAAATTAATCAAATCAAATAAAAAAATCCAAATTTAGCTACTCTGTTTAGTCACTGGACTGTTACTATCAAGTGAAAAATATTTCCTAAGTAGAACAAAAACATTAACCATAAAGTTTATCTTTGTGAGGATTTAGATTAAAATTATATGTTAAACTTACTAATAATGAGGAAGGGGTGAATATTATTATTAAAGTTTCTTCACTTTACCCCACTATACCTTAAATGAAACTCAAAGTGCATTTAAATACTTTTATAATTACATATTTGAGAATCGGAAGATTTTAAATAATTTTGATCCAGAATTAAATAACTTTAATAAAAAATGAAAATTTTCATTTTAATTCACATTATATACTCTGAAAGCTATGTGCATCTATATAGACATTTTCCCCAAGTAAGGTTTTGATATCTGCTATCTTACCCTAATAACAATTGATAAAACATTCATGCAGATTATCTGTTGGAGATGAAATAAGTTAGGAAATTACCTGAAATAGGAAACTAGAAATTTTGAAACCCTGGAAATGATTGTTCCTTTAACTTTAATTCATCATATTGACTAACACGTTTATACTGCACACAATTTTAAATGCATAATCAAATAGCCCCATAATAAACATTGCTTTCTTTATAATGGAAAGAGGCTATAAAATAGGTTGAACAATCAGTATTTGGAAGATTTTGCTTCAATTTCATGAATAAAGTTTAGATATAACTTACTACAGTGCTTAAAAATAATTAGTTTACTAATTAGTTTTCTTTCAGATTTATTTATTTATTCAAAAGGCAGACTTACAGAGTGGCAGAGGCAGAGAGAGAGTGAGAGAGAGAAGTCTTTCATTCACTATTTCACTCCCCAAATGGCCCCCCTTGATTGGAGCTGGGCCAATCCGAAGCCAGGAACTTCTTCCAGGTCTTCCGCAGGACTTGGGCCATCTTCTGCTGCTTTCCCAGGCCATAGCAGAGGGCTGTATTGGAAGAGCAGCAGCCGAGATTCAAACTGGTGCCCATATGGGATGCTGGCACCTCAGGAGGCAGTTTTACCTGCTATATCACAGTGCCAGCCCTGTAATTAGTTATTTTAAAGTTAAAAGTGCACAGTAAAGGGACTCAATTGTGGCGTACTGGGTTAAGCTGTGAACTGACACACTGATATCAATTTTGGGTGCTGGTTCCTGTCCAGGCTGTTCCACTTCCGATCCAGCTACCTGCTAATGTTTTGGGAAAAGCAGGGAAATATGACCCAAGTTTTTGGGCCTCAACCACAAATGTGGGAGACCCAGATGAAGTTCCGGGCTCCTGGCTTTGGTCTGGCTCAGCCCTGGCCATTGTGACCATATGGGAAATGAACCAACTGATGGAAGATCTCTGTCTGCCACTCTGTTTCCCTCTGTAACTCTGATTTTCAAGTAAATAAATACACATTTTAAAAATGTAGATAGTAAGAGTGTTTTCCTACATTGTCTATACTCCCCCATCAGTTGTCAAAGCCATGTTGGTAGCGGCCTGTCAGGTAGTTACAGATTCATTTTTCTATCCATCATCCCATTCATACATGTCCAGTGCTCTCTCAATTCTCCCGAATAATAGACATGCCTGCAGTTTCTGGATGCTGTTAAAAACTCATGGTGAGGGGAAAGTGACCCTCTAGGGTAATTTTAGACCCCTGTGGAAAGACCTTTAGGAAGTCCAAGGTGGAATTCTTATAAAAGCAGTGAGACTTTACTCAAAAACCATTTGCTAGGAGTTAGCATGTGCCTGGGATTCCACAGGAGCAAATGCCCTGGGTGAAGAAGGCAGGCATGCCCTGGTGGGATGTAAAGATCCATCAGAGGGTGCCCTGGCCCCCTGCACCATGTCCTTGAGTATCAGTGTATGGACAGCCTGCAGAACTCACAATTCTACCACACATCTCTGGTGGATGGTCCCTGCCAGACCTGAGAGGATTCAGATTGCCTGTTTACATCACTGCTTGTTTACATTCCACCAGCTGGTTTCTTTGGCAGGGCACAGTGCAGGGCTTCCATCACATGCCAGACTCAAGCCTACATATGTCTGTGGAGTATAGGCTTGGGGTGTGTACTGCTCAAATGCTTCTGCAGGCCACTCTTTGGTTTATAGCCAGATAGCTAGGGGAGGCTGACTGCCTGTGCTAGGACTCCAGTCTCCATGCACAGTGTTGGTTGAGCTTTTGTGGAGCCAGATCCTCAGCATCTCATGGCTTTCATCCAGGCTTCCTAGGTAGGCATTGAGTGCCAGGTTCCTGAGTGGGGTCCATGAGGAGCGGTTGATGGTGTCTGGCTTTGGGATCGCAGTTGCAGGGCCGCTCTGGTTCAGGCTGTGCAGTGCTGTTGGTGGGAGGCACAGCACCAGGTCATCAGAGTCTCAGCCTGTGGAAACTTCTAGCAGTCTCGCTCCCCACTAAGCTCACTTCTCAGCCACAGTGGTGACCCAGGCAATCACCTTGCAAGCATGCCTAGCACTGGTGGGTGGCAGACCCAGGCCATTGGATATGGACTCCACAAGGCTTCTGCCATCCCTAGTGGCAGCATCTCCTGAGGAGAGTCCTGGCCACAAATCTGGACCCCAGCATGCGTGGGGACCCTGCAGGAGCAGTTTTTTGGAGGTGGTGCTGCTACAGGTCCCCTCCCAAACAGGAGGGAATCTTGCAGGGGTTCATGGAAAGCTGAACAGCAGGGAATGAGGTGACACTGTGGGAGATTAGAACCTGGTGAAGCACACACTCCGCAGCACACACCACCTGGCTTCTGGCACAATAGCTTAGGAAATGGAATCTGGTGCCCCCGCACAGCCCAGCTGCAGGAGCTGCAGGCGTGACCCACAAGCACAAACCACTGCCTTCGTGGGGAGAGTGCTGGTTTTCTCACGTGGTTGGAGACAGGAATTCACCCAGTCAATGCTCCATGCTCAGTGCATTCCAGGGAAGCATCCAGGAGTGGCCCAGGACAGTGAGGGTGCAGCTTCCACACTGATCCCAGGCACTGGCTCTGTGCCACATCCAGATCCAGGGCTCCAGTGCTGTTGCAACCTAATGAAGAAGCTGGGGTTTTGGCCTCCTTCACCCATGAGATTGGGTTCTTGGGGGTGGGGGGAACAAGTGAACCAGGAGTGGCCAAGCCATGAGTGACCTCTATTTTTCCCAACCCCTGTCTTTCTTAATGCCCCATTGAAAGTCAGGAGGTGGCATCACTCGAGAGTCCTGGCTCCTCTGCTATGTCACTGGGCAGCAGGGAATTGCTACCTGAGAGAGGCAAGTGTAAGTCACTCTGGCAGAAGCGGTGGGGAACCAGGCTGCAGACACAGGGGACCAGGGTGGCAATGGCCCCAAGCTGGTGCCCAAGGTGAAATGCAAGTCTGCTGGAATCCGTGTACCACTGGAGAGGCTGAGGCATGGGCATCCCATGGCAGTCCCTGCACAATTGGCCCACGCAGAACTCCTGTCATTATTGGAAGGCAGGACTGGAGAGAAAGGAACTTGGCACAGGTAGGAGAATAGCTCATTGGCCAGTAGGCTTCCACATGTGTACCTGTGCAGGATTGAAACTGCCTTCTGATATAAAATCAGTGCACAAAAATCAACAGCCTTCATATACACAAGCACTGCCACGGCGGAGAAAGAACTTCTAAGATCAATCCCATTCACAATAGCTATAAAAACAATCAAATACCTTGGAATAAACTTAACCAAGGATGTTAAAGAGCTCTACGATGAAAATTACAAAACCTTAAAGAAAGAAATAGAAGAGGATACCAAAAAATGGAACGGTTGATATACAATGTAAATCTTTTCCCATTTTAGTATTTCTTGACGTTGTTTGTTATTGTTCTAGTACTATTGGTTGAACTCTGCAATTAACACACAATTATTCCTAGGTGTTTAAATTTCAACTGAAAAGTAATCCCTGTTAATTTATGAGAGAGGGAAAAAGAAAGGGAGGATATGTACAATTTGGTCAAACTCAATCGGACTTGCCCCAAATGATGGAGTTAGAAATGTGCCAGGGGACCCTAATACAACCCCAGCAAGGTGGCATGTACCAAGCCATCTCACTGGCCCAAGTGATCAATTTCAGTTCACAATTGATCACACTGATAGGTCTAGAAGTCAAAGGGATCACACAAGCAAGACTAGTGACTGCTAATACTAACAGATAGAACTAAAAAAGGGAGAGACTGATCCAACATGAGAAGTAGGATACACAGCAGACTCATAGAATGGCAGATATCCTAATAAATCACTCTGGCCTCAGAATCAGCCCTTAAGGCATTAGGATCTGGCTCAAGAACCCATGAGAGTATTTTTGGCATGGAAATTCAAGACACTCTGGGAAAAAAAAAAAAGAAGAAGAAGAAGAAGACATAAATGAAAGATATCTGCGAGTAAAGATCCCAACGGAAGGACCAGGGCCACCAGAGAAGGAGGTACCTTTCTCCGAATGGAGGAGAGAACCTCCACTTTGACTATTACCCTGTCAGAACAAGATCCAAGTCGGTGAACACTAAAGGCTTCCATAGCCTCAGCAACTCATGATTATAGCCTAGGGAGATTACTGATGCCATAAACAAGAGTGACAAATTGTTAAATCAACAACAGTAGTCACTGTGTACTTATGGCCCATGTATGATCTGTCCTTAATGGTTGTCCAAGGTGAAGTAATGCAATAACTAGGACTGAAACAGTATTTTTGCACCTTGTGTCTCTGCGCGGGTGCAAACTGACAAAATCTTTGCTTAGTATATACTGAATCGATCTTCCGTATAGAAAGATAATTGGAAATGATTAAAAAAAATTGGAAGTTACATAAAAATCAATCAATTTAAAAAAATAAATAATATCATGTAGGATCTCTGTCCTTAATGTGCTGTACAACGTGATTTAAAGCTACAACTAGAACTCAAAGAGTATATTTCACTCTGTGATGCTATGTGAGGGCAAATGTTTTAAAATCTTTTCTAAACACATACTAAACTGAGCTCCTGTATACAAAGAGAATTGAAAATCAATCTGGATGTGAATGAAAGGGGAGAGGGAGTGGGTAAGGGGGAAGGGTAGTGGGGGGGGACTGGAGGTATGGGTGGGGAAGCCATTGCAATCCACAAGTTGTACCTTGGAAATTTATATTCTAAATAAAAATAATAAAAAAATTTAAAAAAATTAAAAAAATTAAAAAAAAGAAACTGTCTTCTGGCTTTGTGCAGGACTGCATGGCCACCCCCACATGGCCTTAGTGCCCACCTTTCCTGTCACCATGCCCTCAGGAAGACAGCCACATTCTCCCTCAGCTGAATGTTCAGAGGCAACCTGAAGAGAAAATTTACAGTTGTGCAGGGTGACAAAACTGAGAATTATAACAGAAACAAACTGTTATGCTAATTATTTTGTTACTTTGTAATCAATAATTTGTTAAGTTTATATCCAGATCTGATAATAATATTATTACGCATGCAATTGTATTGTGGGAATTTAAGATTAATACCATTTTAAATCCTTGATTGAGATGATGTTCACTCCACATGCATCTCATAATATTTAGAAAGTATTGTATAAAGTTTCAATAAAGACAAGCTTAAATACTGTGTATTTTCATAGTCATGAAATCTCAATCTACAAGAGTAATTCAAAACATAATTATTTATTATAAGAGTGTGAATAAGACAAGGAGGAGATGTACAATTTGGGACATGCCCAATTGGACTTGCCCCAAATGGTGGAGTTGGAAACATGCCAGGGGATTCCAATACATCCCATCAAGGTGGCATGTACCAAGGCCATCTCACTAGTCCAAGTGATCAATTTCAGTTCAAAATTGATCACACCGATAGGTCTAAGAGTCAAAGGGATCACACAAACAAGACTAGTGTCTGCTAATAATAACTGATAGAATCAAAAAGGGAGAGAACAATCCATCATGGGAAGTGGGATGCACAGCAGACTGCTAGAATGGTAGATGTCCTAAATAGCACTCTGGCCTCAGAATCAGCCCTTAAGGCATGTGGATATTGCTGAAGAGCCCATGAGAGTATTTTTGGCATGGAAATTCAAGACACTCTGGGGAAAAAAAATGAAGACCTAAATGAAAGATCTCTGTGAATGAAATCCCAGTGGAAAGAACAGGGCCATCAAAGAAGGAGGTACCTTTCTCTGAAGGAAGTAGAGAAGTTCCACTTTGACTATGACCCTGTCAGAATAAGATCGAAGTCGGTGAACCCTAAAGGCTTCCATAGCCTTGGAAACTCATGACTAGAGCCTAGGGAGATTACTGACGCCATAAACAAGAGTGTCAATTGTTAAATCAACAACAGTAGTCACTGTGCACTTACTCCTCATGTGGGATCTCTGTCCTTAATATGTTGTCCAATGTGAAGTAATGCTATAACTAGTACTGAAACAGTATTTTACACTTTGTGTTTCTGTGTGGGTGCAAACTGTTGAAATCTTACTTAATATATACTAAATCAATCTTCTGTATATAAAGATAATTGAAAATGAATCTTGATGTGAATGGAATGGTAGAGGGAGTGGGAGATGGGAGGGGTTATGGGGTGGAAAGCCATTATAATCCGTAAACTGTACTTTGGAGATTTATATTTACTAAATAAAAAATAAATAAATAAATAAAAATTAAAATTAAAAAACATACTTATTTATATTACAGTTTCTTTACAAAATTACTAATTTTCAAGCTTATATTTGAATAACTCCCTCCTTATGTGTCTACATATTTTAGTTTATAAAAATAAACAATATTCTCAGATACATTTGTATTAGTCATTTATCTGAATAATAATTAAAGCATTATTTGTACTATCATTATTAAATATTTAACATTTTAAAACCTTGATACATTTTCTGTTCTTTCAGACAATTCTAGTGAATTATCAAAATACACTACTCTTTCAAAACATTTTTGGCAAGAAAATGTGGGGTATCCCTTTACCTAGAATGTCTGTTCATGGATGTCTACAAGCTTAAGTTTATCTTGAACTTGAATGTTTTCAAGAAATCTGCATTCCATTCTTTATTTAAATTTTACTATTTTACAAAGAGATTTCATTAGATTTGTGTATAGAGAAGAAAGCTATATGAAGGAAAAGTCAAGCCCAAGGCTGCCAGAAAGCCAGAGGCTGCCAGAAAGAGATGTGGACCCAATTCCCCCACAGCCTTCAGAGGAACTCAGCCCGCTGATATCTTCATCTGTCACTTTTATGCTCCAGAACTGTAAGACCATCATTTCTGTGTTTTAAACCACTCAGTGTGTCTGATTTTGCAATGAGAGCCCTACCAAATACATCAAAACTGCACTCAAAGTTTGGATTTAGAATTACGGAATCTGACCAGCATCAGAGTGTTTACTTATCTTTTCCACTTTCCCATGTGACACTTTGGGCACCTTCTCATTGCAATACTGCCCTTCAGGAAAAAATATTTAGAGACACACTTTGTTATGTGGAACTACTGTTAAAAACACCATTCTCACACAAATAGAGAGTGACCATCTGACAAAATTGTATTTAATGCATTAAGAAGTAACCAGTAGAGAAAAATGCAAATTTAAAAGACATAAACTAGTGTTTATAATAGAAAAGAAATGGCTAATTACTAACTTAGATGTAAGAATAATTGACTTTATGTAGGTTAATAAGATCTTAATGTCTATTGCATTAGGTTACCTTAATCTTACAGGAGTATAAATTGTCAGTACCTCCACCAGTCTGTGACAAATAACCAAACATGCAAAAACAAAAATTGAAAAATCCAAGAGCATCAGATCAGAATCAATCATTACATAACAAGGTTCAGTTTTCAATGGAGTAGGCTAATTAGAACACACTTTAATAAAATAACATTTAAAAATCATACCTAACTACTTTTTTCTTGTTTAGAGTTTGGGATAAGTTTATTCCCTCTACTCATGATGTGACTATAAAGTATAATTCTCTGTGTGTGTGTGCTTATGTGTGTGTGGAATATTCTACAAAATCTCTTGAAATAAGTTATTTTACTCTCTGAGGATTTATAAAGTTGGCCAGAGCTGTGACACAGAAGGATATGTGTGGGGAATGAGGCAGCTAAGGGAAAAACTGGACTCTGACATTTTTCTACAGGTTCCTGCCCTGTTAGGACATAATCTGGGGTGCTGGGTCCAGCAATGGATATCACAGTTGCCAAATGGCTATTCACTGTTTAGTGACCACATCTGAGGCAGAGAAAAATTGGACATCCACATGACAAAAGTTGAAATGTGATATCATTATATTACACCAGCCATGAAAGACAACTCAAAATAAATTGAAGGCTGCTTACATAGAAGATCTGAGAACTTAAAACTCCTTACAATTCTGAGCAAATTCATTGACATCAGTCTTAACAGTGATTGTTTAAATGTGACTCTGCCTTTCAAACCAACCATCACTGTGCTCACACCATCATGTGCTCATTGACTGCCCATCTGGAGGGCATAACAACAGCAATATTATTCTTCCCTCGACCAGGACCATGCCTAGTATCTCTTGTTTATTGTTTACCCCACAGTATCTGACGTTCACTTGCATCAAGCAGGTGTCAGTAAACAAATATGTTTAATGCTACTTGGTAAATGTCATCTGTGGATCTATTCTTTCTTCATTTCTACCACACTTTTAAATTTCATCTTCTACAATCAAAATAAATTCAAATATAAAAATAACTTACACCGCTTTTATTGGAGGTCTGAGGTATAACTAAATTACCTTCTTATTTTTGAAGAAAATTTCTATACATATATGAATTATTAGAAAATTATTTCCTCTTTCAAATTTAGAAGAATAAAAAGCTGTAATCAGAAATTACTTCCTTTTCCAGTATTTCATTTACATATTTATTTACTCTTTTTCTTATATATGAGGGGTATTTAAAAAAGTTCATGGAAATGGATATTATTAAAAAACCTAAGTATACATTAAAAATGTTTGTGCCAAAATAAATGTACCTTTTAATTTTCATTTTCCATAGGTTTTTTGGAGTACCTTCATAGATTTCTTTTGAGTCTCATTTACATTTAGAATCTGGCAGCCACTTCAGTTTCTTTTTGCTTACTTTTCCCGAATTAATGTTGTGCATCATCAGTAGTGTTTTAAGTTTTATTTATTTGGGGGCTGGTGCCCACCTGCAGCACTGGCATCCCATATGAGTGCTGGGTTCTAGTCCCAGTTGCTCCTCTTCCAGTCCAGCTCTCTGCTGTGGCCTAGGAGGGCAACATAGGATGGCCCAAGTGCTTGGGCCCCTGCACCTGCATGAGAGACCAGGAGGAAGCATCTTGCTTCTGGCTTCAGATCAGTGTAGCTCCAGCCGTGGTGGACATTTGCAGGGTGAACCAACAGAAGGAAGAAGGAAGACCTTTCTCTCTGTCTGTCTCTCTCTCTCTCTCTCTCTCTCTCTCACTGTCTAACTCTCTCTGTCAAAAAACAAAAAGATTTATTTGAAAGACAGTGTTTGAGAGAGAGAGAGAGAGAGGGAGAGAGACTTCCCTCTGCTTGTTCACTCCGCAGATGGCTGCAATAGATAGGGCTTAGGGCAAACCCAAGCCAGGATCCAGGATTCCAACTTCAACTTCTTTCCCAGGAGTGTGAATATGGAGCTGGATCAGAAGTAAAGCATTCAGGACAAAAACTGTGCAGGCAGTGGCTTTACCCAATATGCAACAAGGCCAGTCCAACAGCATCATTCTGAAATTACTATCCACAATGAGTAGTAAATGGCCAGCAAAAACCTTTGCTTGGTTACTATGCAAAGGCCAGAAAATCATGTCAATTCAATATAATTCCATCCAAGGTTAAATACTTGCATGTCTTTTACACTGCATTGCTGTTTTAGAGACACAAACATCTCTTGTATCATAATTTGATTACTTCAACAATTTGCTCCCAGTCAGTCCTAATTAGAAAGAATAAACAAATTTCTGATCAGAGTTTACAAGTTATGATAGTTAAATTCACTTGTCCCATGGTTTGTCCTGGGGTCTGATTGTTGAAGGTTATTTATTTATTTATTCTCTTTTATTCCTTTCAAAATATTATATACAGTGAACAAATTTCATGTGTTTCATAGTTAGTTTGAAGACCATAATGACACTTCTCACTCTACCCACCTTCTCTCCCTCACTACCACCCTTTCCCCTTTGTTCCTTATATTTCTTTTAAATTTTACAATGGCAAACTTTTAATTTTCTTCCAAATCAAAAACTTAAGCACTATTAAATACAGAATTCAATAAGCAGTAATTAGGAAAAAAGCACTATCCTCAAGTGTACAGACATGGTATATAACAATAATGAAATCCAAAAATATCGATTTTTCTTATATGCATTATTTTGTACTCTGTATTAGTTACCACACATCAGGAAAAACATATGATATTTGTCTTTTTTTTATAAGGATTTATTTATTTGAGAGGTAGAGTTACAGACAGAAAGAGGGAGAGGCAGAGAGAGAGGTCTTCCATACACTGATTCACTCCCCAAATGGCTGCAATGGCAGGAGCTGAGTTGAACCAAAGCCAGGAGCCAGGAAGATATTGATCTTTTTGAAGCTGGGTTATTTCACTAAGCATAATAGTCCCAGCAATAATGCAGGTGTACTTTCTATTCCCCATCCTAACTAGCATTTGTTGTTCTTTGATGGTGGATGAAAACCATTCTAATTGTGGTGAGGTGAAACCTCATTGTGGTTTGTATTTGCATTTCTCTGATGTCTGTGATTCTGGGCATTTTTTTCACATATCTGTTGGCCATTTGTATTTCATCCTTTGAAAAATAGTGTTCATATTGTTAATCCATTTCTTAAGTTTATCCTAAGGTATATGCAATTTTGTAACTATTGTGAATTAGTGTAATAGTCCTAAAACCTTCAATATTGTAATTTGTGTTACCCTGTTAATGAGATTACATGGCTCCACTTGTTTCTCATTACATCATCCTTTGACAAGTTAACTTTTTATATTCTATACCTATTTTATCAGGGGATTCATTTTGTTTACTTAAGTTCATGGAAGTTTTAATTTAATTTAGAAACTAGAATGTTTTATTAAGTACATGCCAGCATTTCTTTGTTTTTTTTTCTTATTTTTAAATATTGTGGAACAGAAGTCTTAAAGATTTTATTCAGTTGAATAATCTTTCCTTTATGTTTAATATTATAGAGCTATGGACCTATAGAAGTTGAAAAATCTGAATTGTAAAATATTACTCTTTATTCTTGATGTTATTTAATTATATGTTCATGCCCATGCATATTTTGTTATAAAATATAAATTTAAAATTTTGCATTATATGTTTGCTTTTATGTATGTTATATACTTGTAGCCATTTTAGAGTCTATATAAGATTCACAATTCTCAAAATGCACAATAATATTGTCCAGTTTACAAGAAAATTAACAGTTGTCTAGACTTGGGCCATCCTCTACTGCCCTCCTGGGCCACAGCAGAGAGCTGGACTGGAAGAGGAGCAACCAGGACTAGTGCTCACCACCCCAACTGGGCCTAGAACCAAGGGTGCCAGCTCCAAAGGTGGAGGATTATCCAAGTGAGCTATGGCGCTGACCCATCATCAATATTTTGAAAACCACTTATCTTCTATAGGATGCAGATAATTTATATTTTTCTGAAAAGCACTATAATTCTTTGCTAACCTCCTAAGCTGTTCATTATTTAATGCTATTCTCTTGATATATAAAAAGGAGAAAGTAAAGGACAAAGGTACTATGTTGTGATAATCACTCATGTTTTTCTTCTTGCTTGTATGAGGGAATGAGAGTGAAACTTAGATCTAGCAGAGACAATGTTACCACCCTTCCCTGAAAAATAATGCCATTCTTCATATAAAACACTAGATGAATAAGTGGGTACCCAGGAAGTGAGAAAATGTGTTTTCAAGTGAAAAGATTGATAAATAACTAAGTTTTAAGCTTCACAAAGTGAAAATTTTAATATTGTTAAATTATATGAATTTTAATATGATAATTTGTTTAAATTATTAACAATAACTTACATTGATTTAGACATACAACAAATTCTCCCTCATTTTTTGATATATATATTTTGATCATTATACATTCAATAATAATTTTACAATATGGATTTCTCTAGATACTAGAGAAGACATTTGATCCTTTCTATAGCATAATTAATGAAAAATTTAGATAGATAGTTTAATTAAGAGGCTTGCATTGCAATGATGCAAATTACTCTGCCACCAGTAACACTAGTATCCCATATGTACAACAGTTTGAGCTGTTGAGCAACAGTTTGGCTGCTCCACTTTTGATGGAAACACTACATATTTATAAAATGGTCTTAATAAACAATCATGATGGTGGCAATTGTTTACTAGGATGTATTCAAAAATATTATTCATTACTGGTCAAAAAGATATCTGGATAAGTTATTACAAAGCCTGTGATAGTATCATCATACAGTGCAGGAAAGATGTCCTGATATATTTACCTAGCTAACTTGAAAGCTTAAACCCACAATCTAGGATAAAAACATACATAGACAGCAGCTTTATTCATAGTGCCTAAAACCTGAATGAAATAACAATGTTCTTTAGTAGATAAACAGAGAGCCAAGCTGTCACAGTAGGTGGAGGCTCTTGAAGGCACATGGGATTAGGAAATATGGGGCCTGGACACTGGATATGAGGACACAAGAGAAAAGGCATGGGCTGGAGTCACAGGGGTTCCAGAGACAAAAGGGAGACATTGGCTTCAGGTAAGTGGCATGCAGGTGACTGAAGGAAGACGTAGTTGCAAGCAAAGGGCAGAGTGGTACCCACAGGCTTCCATGACCTGGGAGTAAAGGGAGGAAGTCACTGCAGGACCAGAGAGAAAGGTCACTCTATAAAGAGAAGGACTGGAGACACAGAAGTCCTGACAGGTTGTATGGACAAGGGAGGTCAGCATTTAGGCAAAATTAGGACTACATACAGAGTGGCTGGGGACCCATGAGGACTGGCATGGTGTGCAGGCACAGCAGGAGACTTGCAGAGAGATGTGCTGTACATAAAAGGGATGAGGACTCTCACAGCTGGTGCATACAGCAGACACAAGGAGTAGAAGCTTTAAAGAGCTGGCTTGGATGACACTTTCAATGACAAAAATATCAAAATGAACAAGGGTCCCAGATAAAGGTGATGTTGAAATTGCAAATAACATATTGGTTTTAGGAACAGGATTAGAGATATGCAAAGTGAGTAGACACATGGAACTGGAAACATTAGGAGGCAGATAGGGCATGTTATTACAGGATTTGGAAACACAGCCAAAAATATAGGAGGTGCAATATAAATTGTCACAGTAGGTGGAGATTTGCTTAGAGAAAATTTAGAGCCTCAAGTGATTGAGAACCAGTCATTATGGTTTCCTTTTTAAAAATTGATTTGTTTATATATCAGAGAGAGAGAGAGAGATAATCTTCCATCAATCTACTGGTTCACTCCCCAAATGGTTTTAATGGCCAGAGCTGGGCCAGTCTGAAGCCAGGAGCCAGGAGCTTCTTCTGGATTCCCCACATAAGTGTAGGGTGCAAGCATTTTGGCAATCTCTTGCTGTCTTTTTCAGGTCATTAGCAGGAAGCTGAACTGCAAATAGAGTAGCCTGGACTCAACTGGCACCAATATGGAATGCTGGGGTTGCAGGTGGCAGATTTACCCACTATGCCACAATGCCAGCCCCCTGCAGTTTCTTTCTTAAGAACTAAAATTAACTATAGAATAAGCCATACAATAGAAGCAAGCAAAAACAGGCAGGTATCAATGAAATATCTGTAGAAAAATGCACAATAGAAATAAGGAAAAAGTTTTTAAAGCATGTTATCAAAATTAATAAAAACTAGTATAAGTCATTAAGGAAAGAAAAGAGAAATACCATACAAATAACCAACTTCAGGAATCCAAATAGCATCATCTTCAAAAACTTTCTTTTGTTTTTCTTTTTAAAGATTTATTTATTTATTTGAAAGAATTACAGGAGAGGCAGCAGAGTAAAAGAAAAAATTGTTATGAGCTGGTGCCATGGCTCACTTGGCTAATCCTCTGCAGGTGGCACCAGCACCCTGGGTTCTAGTCCCGGTTGGGGTGCTGGATTCTGTTCCAGTTGCTCCTCTTCCAGTCCAGCTCTCTGCTTTGGCTCAGGAAGGCATTGGAGGATGGCCCATGTGCTTGGGCCCTGCACCCACTTGGGAGACCAGGAGGAAGCACCTGGCTCCTGGCTTTGGATTGGTGCAGCACGATGGCCATAACGGCCATTTAGGGGGTGAACCAACAGAAAAAAGAAAGACCTTTCTCTCTGTCTCTCTTTCACTCTCTAACTGCCTGTCAAAAAATAGTTATTCACAAACACATGAACACACACACACACACACACACAGAGAGCGAGAAAGACACACACACACACACAGAGAGAGAGAGGGGAGAGAGAGAGAGAATCTTTCAACCCCTGGATCACTCTCCAAATGGCTACAGTGGCTGGGGAGGCAGAAGCCAGGAGTGAGGAGCCAGGAGCTTCATCTGGGTCTCCTTTGTGGGTTGCAGCAGTTCAAACACTTGGGCCATCTTAAGCTACTTTCCCAGAACACATAGCAGGTGTTACATCAGAAGTGAAGCACACAGGACTTAAACTGTTGCCCTTATGGGATGCTGGCATCCCTGGTGCAGCTTTACTCATTACACCACAAAGCCCCTCAGCTACCCCCTCCATTTATAAACCTTAACAAGATAGTAAGGATTGTGAGAAATAGTTAGGAGTAAAAATTTTTTAGATATATCAAAAGTCACCATATTTTGGAAATCAATATACCATAACACAGATATTGTGTAACATAGAGAACTTCCATATAAGTTAAATAAGACTAATCAGTGTTTGAAAAATCGAATCAATGAATTTAAAAATTCCACAAGCAAAATTTCAGACTCAGACTTAGAAAACTCTAGACATTCAAGGAAGGTTGTTCCTCATTTTCCCAGATTCATCCAAAGTGGCAATAGACAGAGAATATATTTGAATTTCTTTTGAATTCATTGCTTTACATTAGTGACATAGATTAGGTCAAAGGAACTTAACATAGATCTTTAATAAGAGATACAGGTATTTTAAGCAAAATATGAAAACAGAAGAGATCAATAACAAGCAGGATACATTAGATCATGCAAAGATGTTAACACTCCAAAATAAACCAAGTAAATAATTCATGTGTAAGAAAAATATTAGTAAATCACATGATCGTTGAGAAAATGTTAAAAAGCATTTCATGAAACAGCTTATAACCATAAAAATAAAAAAAAGCAATTCCCTGATTGTAATTAAGACTTGCTAGAGAAAAGTAATAACAAACAGCATTATTAACACAGAACACTAAACGATTTTTCCCTGGAAATAAACTTGGACAAGGTTTTCTCCTCTCTTTCTTCAACACTGTCCTGGATGCATAATTAGAGAAATTAAACAAACAAAAGGGAATGTAAGGTATTGGGTCAGCTTTTAAGAAATAGAACTCTTGGCCGGCGCCGTGGCTCAATAGGCTAATCCTCCGCCGTGCGGCACTGGCACACAGGGTTCTAGTCTCGGTCGGGGCGCCGGATTCTGTCCCGGTTGCCTCTCTTCCAGGCCAGCCCTCTGCTGTGGCCCGGGAGTGCAGTGGAGGATGGCCCAGGTGCTTGGGCCCTGCACCCCATGGGAGACCAGGAAAAAGCACCTAGCACCTGGCTCCTGCCATTGGATGAGCACGGTGCCACAGCGCGCCATCCGCAGCAGCCATTGGAGGGTGAACCAATGGCAAAGGAAGACCTTTCTCTCTGTCTCTCTCTCTCTCACTGTCTACTCTGCCTGTCAAAAAAATAGAACTCTTAATGAATGTTAATGATACTAGTACATATAGAGATAATCCAACACTAGCCAAAACCAAATATAAGCTGAGAGGTGAATTAGGCAAAATTATTGGGTACAGCATCAACAGAAACAAGCAGGTTACCAGGTCCCCATAAAAAGCAAATAGAAAACAATGGTAACGGACAAAGTACAATCCAGAAAATGAATATCTGTATGAGAAATACTCTTCAAATCCATACTTAACAAAATTAAATGACCTAACAGAAAAATAAGCAAAGAACACAGAGAAAAAGGCCCAGAATCCAGTAAACAGTAACTGCAACTCACCTGAGGATTATGGCAAGCTCGAATTTCAAGGTCTGAACAGGATCTCAGGAGAGGGATCCTGGGGGCAGGGCAGCGCCCCCTGCTGTCAGGAAGGCCAAGTTTCAGGCCTGAGGCCAAGCCCGGCCTCTCAATCCCTGACCAGGTGGAACCCCCAGGGCCCGCCCTCAGGCTAGGGACGATGCCGATTGGGTGCGTCCTCTGTGACATCGTGCGGTGCGGCCTCTGTGACTGTATAATCAGGCACCAGGGCAGCACTGTAGACCCTCGGGGATCCTCTTCCTGCTGCGGCCTAGGTCAGCTCCTGGTTCTGCTCCCGAGAGCCTCGGTCCAGAGCCCCGGTCGGCTCAGCGCTTCTACCCTGACCTCCCTCAGCACAGGCCTGAGAGGACACCGGCAGCGGGGAGGGGGAGGGTCCCGGGCCCACAGGAGGGGAGGGGCGGGCAGCCGGGACCCTGGTGTGTGCCCTTTCTCTGTGCGCAGTGACTCTGCCTGACCCGGCCTCCCCTCTCCAGGTTGTGCAGGGAGGAGAGTCTGGACCTCACGCGTGACCTCATTTCCTTGAGTCGGGCACCGGGGTCTCAGGTCCACAGCTTTCCCTAGGTTCTGAGTCAGCCTTTTGTTGCTATGATGTAACAGCAGAGACTCATGGTGTATTTACCACATGCTTTTGGGCAAGGACGAGGGCAGGGTGTGGGGACGGAGTGTCTGCTGGGGAGGCTGGGATGGCACAGATCCCGCGTGGACAACTGGAGTGTGGGGGAGGCCGACCCCAGGTGCTGGGAGCCCCGAGACCTGGGGCCCCTGAGTGTGGGGTCAACAGGCTCCTCCCAGCGCTCCTTCCACTCCTGTCTTTGTAGAAATTTGCTTTCGTTTATTCAGTCTGCCCACTTGTGTGGGAACTGTGTGCTGTGATGTGAATGTTACACCGCTGTTTTCTTTGATGGAACCTGAGTTTATTCAGTGATAAGATGTGAAAAGGAAAGAGGATCTTTTGTTTTCTGCTAAGTTTGATTACTAATGTGAACACTAATGGAATGGCTGCCCATGTAAATGAATGGGTCTTGGTCAGTTCAGGGGTCTTATTTTGTTTTTTAAAGATTTATTTCAGGCCTGCGCTGTGCCTCAATAGGCTAATCCTCCACATGCGGCCCTGGCACACGAGGTTTTAGTCCCAGTCAGGGTGCCGGATTCTGTCCCTTTTGCCCCTCTTCCAGGCCAGCTTTCTGCTGTGGCCCAGGTGTGCAGTAGAAGATGGCCCTGTTATGCCCAGTTCAGTCAACCCCAAAGACCTCCAAGGAACCGATACCACTGTAAAGCACATGAGAGTTTTATTGCAGGTCCGGGCCTGGTCTCTCAATCAACACTGACGCAGCGGGTCTGAATTGAGAGCCCCAAACCTTCAGTTAACAGGGTTTTTATAGGGTTTTTAGAGACATTTTATACATCATGGTGCCATTTAGCAAATCATCTCATCCTGCGGGAAATTTAAAGGACATCTCCTAGAGTTGATTAGTGCATCCAGCGGAGGGAACAGACCTACTAAAGGTGGTTGGATGGCTTTGGGGTTGATGCCTTTTGAATTGATTGGCTGAAGCATAGGGTCCAAGCTGCTGGGGTGTATGTGCTGAACTGCAGGGTCTCAGGTAGCTATTAATCACCCTATCTGCCCTGAGAAGACACCAGAAACTCTAGGTATTTCTCTGTTATCTGCTAATTGGCTGTTGCTAGGAGAGTTTATCGCAAGGGGAGTTCATGTATTTACTTTTAGGAGCTTCTGGCTCAGAGTTCAGGGCCTGGTCAGGCCCAAGTTACAAGATAGAGGCCTAATTAAAATAGTTACACCTTGATCCAGGCTCAGGTCTCACAGCCCAAGTCCTTGGGCTCTGCACCCACATGGGAGACCATGAGAAGCACCTGGCTGCTGGTTTCAGATCAGCGTGGTGTGCCGGCCGTGGCGGCCATTGGAGAGTGAACCAACAGCAAAGGAAGACCTTTCTCTCTCTTTTACTGTCCACTCTGCCTGTCAAAAATTTTTTTTTAAAAAAATATTTATTTGAAAAGCAGAGTTACAGAGAGAGAGAGAGGTCTTCCATCTGCTGGTTCACTCCCCAGATGGCCACAGTGGCCAGAGCTGTGCTGATCTGAAGCCAGGATCTAGGAGGTTCTTCCTGGTCCATGGGGGTGTAAGGGCCCAAGAACTTGAGCATCTCCCGCTTTCCCAGGCCATAGCAGAGAGCGGTATGGGAAGTGGAGCAGTGGGATGGGAACCAGCACCTATATGGGATGCTGGCAATGCAGGCGGCAGCTTTATCAGCTGTGCTACATTGTCGGCCCCAGGGGTCTTGATCTCTCCTACCTCTGCCCCTGTTATATATTAATGTTAGCCATCACAAAACACACCAAACACCATAGTAAGGGAAAGGGTTTATTTGGGAACACCCAACAGACTGGAGTGAAGGGGCAGTGAAGGAAAAAGAGAGAGAAAGAGAGAGAGACAGAGAGGAGGGAGAAGAGAGACAAGAAGAGGAGAGAAGCCAAGAGAGGCCAAGAGAGAGCATGTTCAGGAACAGGCCCTTTTAAAACTTTGCCTGAGGGTGGGCAGGGAAGTCAGAGCAGTGAATCCTATTAGGATGGGGTGGAGCCTGGCTCAGGTAGCTGGGCCATGCGGCCACCTGGCTAAAACTGTGCCAGTCTCCTAACAGCCCCCAATGGTGAATGAGTGGAGGTTCTTTTTAATGTTTTTCGTGGCATAAAATCTATTACTCTCAACAGTGAGTTTTTCTTGGTTTATTTTGTGCTATTTGTGATAATATTTAATTTTTTTCTCATGTGTTACTTCACAGCAATTTTTCAAAATAACACAAAAATATTGTTCGGCTATAGATTGTGAATAAATTCTACTTCTATAAGAAGTCTTACTGGAGTACATGGATTAAGTAGCTAACCCTTCATGCATATGCAGTTAGTTATTGATTTCCCAGCACTTAGATTTACCTTATTTATTTATTCCACCTTGTGTTAACTGGCATTTCTTCTTGGTAACATATTCCTAGTTACTAATGACCACTGGTTGGGTATTTATACTGTTGATCTGTTTGTACTGTTTACAAATGGTGAATTTCTATTTTTGCTTGGAGTTATGTAAGTTTTCTCTTAGGTATCTTAATGCTCTATTTATGGACACTGGTAGGAAGCCTTGTAATGCCTTCTTGGAGAGCTGCTGGTTGTCTCACTGTGTAACCCTTGTAGTAATCTGACCTAAATTCTGATTAGTCTGAAATGAATGCTGTTTTTCTACATTTCCTTGGACTGGTATTATAATGGACTATTTTTCTGTATATTTTTATTTTTAAGCAGCTGTGTCTTAAGTTGATAAGAATGGAATTTGGAAATATTTATGTAATTTAAATGAACAAAACAGAGCAGTTATCATATCCACTACATTATATAACTATTTTTAATGAGAATACTTAAAAGTCTAAACTCTTATTTATTTTCCTATAGTAGAACATTGTTATTAACTATTCTCACCATGTTGCACAACAGACCTCTTGAATGTATTCCTACTCTGCAAACCAAATGTGATTGGCCAGGATGACTTCAAATTCCCTTTATGTGTCTGTATATTTAAATGATTTCCTATAGGCAGCACGAAGTTGGGTCTTGGTTTTATTTTTCCAATGTCAATCTCTATCTTTAGTGTATTTAGATAATGCACATTTAAAGTGATTATTGATGTAAGTGGGTTAGTATGTAATATGGTTCCAATTATTTTCTGTTAATCTTTTCTTAAAAGTCTTTATTGATTTTTGTTTGTTTGAAAGCTAGAGAGACAGAGGGAGGGAGATCTTCCATTGGCTGTTTCACCCCCTCTGAAAAAAAAAAAAACTACAACAGCTGCAACTCAGCCAGATTGAACACAGGAGCCAGGAAGTCCATCCTGGTCTCCCACATGTATGGCACGGACCCAATAACTTGAGCCATCACCTACTGCCTCCCAGGGGGTGCATTCACAGGAAATTGAATCACAAGTGGGATTGCTGAACTCAAAGCTGGCACTCTGATATGGGACATGGTTATCAAAATTGGTGTGTTTAGCTGCTGCACGAAATGCCCATGCCGATTCTTGTTTTTAAATATTTTAAATTTTATTTTATATTTTAACAAATTTTTATTTATTTAGTTCATTAAAGGCAGAAATACAGAGTGATCACCATGTGCTGGTTCACTCCTTATTTTTCTGCAAGATAGGGCAACACTGTGGTATACCAGGTAGAGCAGCCACCTGTTGGTTTATTAGTTTCTGTTAATAGTCCCAGTGATATATTATATTTCTGTGATATCAATTATCTTTTTTTTAAAGATTTATTTATTTGGGAGGCAGTTACACACAGAGGGAACGAGAGAGAGAGAGGAAGGTCTTCCTCCATCCACTGCTTCACTCCCTAAATGGCCCCAAGGGCTGGAAGGTGGTCTGATCCAAAGCCAGGAGCCAGGAGCTATGGTGCTTCCTCCAGGTCTCCCTCATCAGTGCAGTAGCCCAGGGCTTGAGCCATCTTCCACTGCTTTCCTAGGCCATAAACAGAGAGCTGGATTGGAAGTGGAGCAGCCAGGTGACAAACCAGTGTCAATGAGATGCTGGTGCTGCAGGTGGAGTCTTAGCCTGCTGTCCCACAGAGCTGGCCCCCAGCCATGGCTTTTAATTTCTGTGTTTGTCTGATAATTGCGGGGGCCTTCTAGGTGGCTGTAGGAAACATAGGCAGAGATAAAAAGTGCATTGCTTTGCTTGGGTGGCCATAACATAATGCTGTTGTATATGTGGCTTAAATCACAGCAATATATTTCTCATAGTTCTAGAGATTAAATATTTGAGAGCAAGATTATAATGGGTTTGGTTGCTCCTGAAACCTCTCTTTGGTTACTACATAGCCACCATCTTGCTGTACCCTTACATGGTATTTCCTCTGTCTATGTGCATCCCTTCTTATAAGAACATTGATTAGTTTGTATCAGGGCTTCATGCTTATGATATCATTTGATGTCAATTATCTGCTTAAAGTCCTGTCTCCAAATAGTGTCACATTGGTTGTCAGCATTTCATGATATAAATTTTAGAGAGATACAGATCAGCCTGTAGTACTTAGAAGGGCCCAGGGATTTTCCCTGTAGGCAGCTGTCTCCAAGGAAGACTTAGTTTCTGAAATGTGTGTTAATATTTCTCACAGTATTATTTTCAATACAGATGTAAATTTTGGTGCATTCATGCACACACATGTACACAAACCCCTGTATACACATATATACATTATTGTGAAGATGTTTACTGGTTGCATGGAGGTAAAGTAAATATAGTAATCCATATGATGACATAGTGAGGCTAGCAGTGTGGAATAGAAATTTGAACCTCTGACTGCAGTGCCAGCACCCCATATATGTGTGGGTTCAAGTCCTGGCTGCTCAACTTCTGATCCAGCCCCTTGCTGATGCACCTGGGAAAGCAGTAGAAGATAGCCCAAGTACTTGGGACCCTGCACCCACATGGGAGACCTAGAAGAAGTTTCTGGCTCCTAGTGTAGCCCCAGCTGTTGCTGCCATTTGGGGAGTGAGCTAATGGATGGATGTTCCATCTCTCTCTCTCTCTACTTCCTTCTCCCCTTCTTCCTTTCTCCCTCCCCTTCTTTCCCTCCTTCCCCTTCTCTCTGAATCTCTGCCTTTCAAATAAATAAACAAATCTTACTAAAAAATGACACAGTAACAAACATTAAAACATGATGAAAAATAGAAAGTGATAAAACTGAATAAGTGTGTTATCCAATATCTAATTTCTAAAACATAAACAGCAAACAGAGGGATGTTTTCTTAACATGTTCAAAATTTTAAATTATAATTACTCAAAACTTAAACTTTTCATTATAGGGACACATTGGCAAGCTACATTACCCAAAGCATAAATCCAATACCACTGTAGTACCTTTTTCGTTGTTGTTTCATATTTTTTCAATATTATCTACTTAATTAAATTGTGAATTATGGTGGGCTTTTCTGCTCTTTGAATACCACTTATAGCATTTAAGAAGTTTACAAATTTATCATCAAGTGTGTTTTTTCAACACAGGCACTGATATTACCAGTTCAGTGACCACTGGGGTGACCATTGCAGGATTTAAGATGAAATTTATATTATAATGACATAGGTCTCCCTAAAATCTTCAAGCCTCCAAAGCACATAAATTATCACATCAGTAATTTATTAGAGATATTTGATTTAGTTTAATTTTTATTGCTAATGTGTCATTACTGTTTGGCAGTTAGAAATATAATTGGTAAAGCATGTAAGCATTAAGATTGTATGTTTTATTAGAAAGAATGTTGACATGACTGTGAGTATATGTGTGCCTTCATTTTAGTAGGATTTATAAAAACTGTTTTAAAAAGATATATTACTTATTCATTTGAAAGGTAGAGTGACAAGGAAAGGCTGGAGGAGTTTACTCCATCAGTGGTCCAAGGATCCAGGCATTGCAAGGCCAAAGCCAGTAGCCCCAGATTCCTTTTGGTTTCCCATATATGTGGTAGGGGCTGAAGCATTTGGGCAATCATTTGCTGTCATTCCAGGTACATTATCAGGAAACTAGATCAGATTCATAGTAGCTAGGACTGGAACTGGTTTTCTAATGCAGATGCCGAGTAGTTCAAGTGGTGGCTCAACCTACTGTGCCACAATGCCCGCCCTGACAAATTTTATTAAAAAAAAAAAAAAGGAAAATTCTTATAACATCCCTAGAAATGATCCCAAAGACACAGCAAGTAAAGAAATATTTACTGAAGACAGATTTGTTAAGAGCAGAGAGACTCAGTGCTTATGGATCCAGACCTGTTTCCTACCTTCCCTATCATGATTCAGTGCAATGGAAACTCCACTCCTAAGTGCAACTCAGAACACATGGCCCTCTCTCCTACTAGCTGCCAGCTTGGGATGACATCCACATTTTTCTTTCTGTCCTCACTTGCCTGCTGTCAGAACTATGTACTGGGTGAGTGTAGCTGAGAGGTAGGGCCCAGACCACACTTGAATAATGGAGACTCTGTATTGGGCATTAGGACACTTGGATCCCATCTCCCACAACACGCAATGTCCACTGTAGGCACATCCATAGAAACAGTACATTTGCATTGACTTTGGGTTGAAAGTATTGGGGATATTGAGGAGACAGCCTTCTTTTTATTTATTTTTTTTATTTTATAAGAGAGGACAAATAGAAATGAAAGAAAGCTTCCATCTGCTGGGTCATTCTCCATTCAAAACAAATAAGGCTGAGCTAAGTTAAAATTGGGAGCTGGTAAGACAGGCATGACAACACTGAGAATTAAGTATTAATTGGGATGCTCACTTCCTTTTCAGAGGGCCAGTTCAGCTCCCAGCCACTTTGCTTCTAATCCAGCTTCACTTAATATGCCTGGGAAGGCAACACATGTTGGCCCACACCAGTATGGAAGATGAGCCCTGCATGGAATTCCTCAGTCCTAATTTTGTCCTGTCCCAACTTTGGCTGCCGTAGGCTTTTGGGGACATTGGGGCATAAACCACCAGATGGAAAAATCACTGTCTGAATCACTCTCTGAATTTCAAATAAATTAATTTTTAAACAGTTATAGATTGGGAGCTAGGCACTCAATTTTGGTCACCAATGTAGCTAGTTGTCCCAGCTACTTGTGCCTCTCCCTTCTGGGTGATACAGGCCTAGGGTGAGCATTAGCAGGAAGCTGGAGCTGAATCAGGATGGAGCTGGGACTCAAACCCAGGCTGTCTGGGATGTGCTGACCCAAGCAGTTTATTAAACACTATACTCAACCTCAGCACTTTAAGGAGATAAAAAATATTCTAAGATTGTTGATGGTGATGGTTACAAGTAAATAAAAAAGTGAATTGTATAGGTACTCTTAACTGGTGAATCTCATGGTAAGTTGCATTTATATCTCAATTACGCTATTTAAGAAAATTATATGACAGAATATATTGTATGATTTCAAACTTTTCATGTAATATATATTTTACTGTCTCAAACTCCAATGCACATAAAATGTGACTTTATATTTACATATAAATATAAATATGAATATAAATGTGAGACCAAGGGATGACAGCATATTAACTAGATAAAGAACAGTGATTGATTCAGGACCAAGGTATATTGGTTAAAAATGACATTAATCTTTTCTGTATATCTTTTCTGAGAATAAAATTGAGAAACGAATCAACATGAAACAAAACATGGTCAGACACGATAAACATGTGAGTTTATAATTTACTAGAGATGAATCTGAGAAGACTAACATTTGGGACTGACATTGTGGTGCAGTGGGTTAGGACAGTGCTTGCAATGCTGGCATCCTATATTGGCATGCCATTTTGAGTCCTGGCTGCTCTGCTTTTGATTCACATTCCTGTGAGTGTGTTTGGAAAAGCAGTGGAACATGGCCCAAGAACTTGGATTCCTACCAGCCATATAGGAGACTTAGAACTGCCTGGTCCTGACTCCTGGCCCCATCCTGGCTGTTGCAGATACTTGGGGAGTGAGCCACAAGAAAGATCCATCTATCATTTTGTCAGACTCTCCTGCCTCTCTCCTTATTTCCCTTTCAAATAAATCTTTAAAAAGAAAAAGATTAACCTCATTTCATAATCCTTGTGGTGGAATCTTAATTACCCAATTGCCTTTCTATTTGTCTCTCCCTTTATACTACAGGGACTATCTATTCCCATTCATCCAGTACAAATTACTTACTAGAACTGCTGTCATGACTTGGTGCTCAAAATCATGAACTACAATTATCATATGATATCTATACTTAAGAAACAGATAAAGAATTTGCTTAAGATTATCCATCTATTTGTGAGTATGGTCTTCCAACTTTTATTCATATCTGGACTCCTCACTGAATCCAAATATCCAATCCCAGTAGGAACAGCTCCCATTGACAGAGGTGTGTGATGACCAAGGGAACGATTCCTGGGAATGGGTATGAGAAGCCAGTACTCTGTGTTGCTAAGCTAGTTCTTTTTCATTTTATTTCAAGGAATATGACATAGAGACCCATTTTTAAGCATGTAATTTCTTCTGTGTCCTGAGATGAGGGTACCTAGGCTATAAATTCAAGACTGAGGTTCCTGCTTTTGCACAATAGTCACTGAAGGGCAATGGCAGGACCAGAGAAGGCTTGGGAATTTCAACAGGGCAAACCATAGGTGAGGCATAAAGAAAGCCAGTGATGGGCTGTGGGCCAAGAGTCAGTACCCTGTCCTACTTCACTCAAGGCCATCTTGATTCTAGCCATGCTCATTTGAGAGCTCCATGAAACCCTCTGTTGACCTCTTTGCCTGTTTGTAACACAAACCAGCAAGTAGAGGAAAAGATCAGATCCATTCTTTAGAACAGTAAGTGAAGATTTGTTAGATATTTAGATGAACAGATGGATTTCAGAAGCTCTTAATTATGTAATTAATGGAGATTGAAACTTTTGTTTCTGTGTACACTTTTTGTTTCAGTATATGCACTAGAATAGTTTTCTCAACTCTGGAATATGACACAAGTATGGAACACTAATTATTTTAGTAGAAGAGACCAAGTGCCTTTATATGACCATACTTCCCCATATTTTTATGGATTTTGTGAATCAAATATATTTATAATGCAAGTTTTTCTCATTTAATGTCAGTTATCCATTTTTTGACAATCATAAATGTTGCAGAGATTTAGTGTTAGTACATTTCTAATTATTTAAAATGAGAGTAAATCAGACTATTGCTGATAATTACTTTGCAAAATGTAAATAAAAATGCAATGCAATGCCCAAATATAGTAAAAAACATTCTTTTTAAAAAAGATTGATTTATTTATTTGAAAGTCAGAGGAGAGGCGCAGAGAGAGAGAGAGAGAGAGAGAGAGAGAAGTCTTCCATCCAGTGGTTCACTCCCCATTTGGCTACAATGGCTCAAGCTGTGCCGATCTGAAGGCAGAAGCCATGAGCTTCTTCTGGGTCTCCCAGGCACAGGGGCCCAAGCTCTTGGACCATCCTCCACTGTTTTCCCAAGCCATAGCAGAAAGCTGGACTGGAAGTGGAGCAGCCAGGTCTCGAACCGGCACCCATATGGGATGCCAGTGCTTAAGGCCAGGGTGTTAACCCACTGCTCCACAGCACTGACTCCTCAATACATTCTTATGATATCCAGGCAGTTTGTGTGGCAGCAGCCTAGCTGACAGGGTTGGCATGAATCATGCTCACGAACAGGTCTATGTGAAGTTCTCTTGATTGTATTTGGCATGCAATTAAATTCTTCCCTACTCACCAAGAGTATATCAGTATTTGATATATAACAAATCAACAAAAATTTATGTTGTGGTTTTCTTTGTAATTATATTTTTTAAAGGAAGAGCATCAGAGAAAGGGGAGAGGAGGTAGGGCCAAAGAAGAGGGAGAGAGAGAGACTGTTCATCTGCTGCTTGATTCACTCTTTAATTATCCTAACAGCCAGGGCTATGTCAGGCTGAAGCCAGAAGGCAATAATCTTACCTGGATCTCTTTTTGAGGGTAACAGGAACCCAAGTACTTATCCATCATCTACTGCCTCCCACGTACAACAGCAGGGTGTTTTATTTTAAGTATGGAATAACCAGGATGAAAACCACAAATTTGCTTATGGGATGTTGTATGTCCCAAGCAGTAGTCTAACCTGCATCACAATATACAATCCTCTCAATCTGGTGGTTTGCTCTGGATCTTGCCCAAACCCTGTATCTCCAATAGACATGTCCCAGACTTTTTCATAATATAAGTGTTCCGTAAGGTAAACTCCAATAAGCAAGTACTTTTTCAAAGTGTGTCAATGTCATATTTACTGATTTCCAATTGGGCAAAGCAAGAAAAATGGTAATGTCAAGGATCGTGATGATTATTTGAAGGCTTGTGTGTTGGGAGGTGTGTTATTTGCGATAATTACTAGGAAGGTATAGCACAATAAATGTGTGTTATATCCATTTTTACAGTGCAGTTGTGGGCAAAACACTCAGGTTGCTAAATGCCTAAATTCTACAGAATTTTCAGTATGTGGATTTCTGTGCAGTATATCTGTAGTAATAGAAAAGTAGTTAATACCACCCAAGTATTTTTTTTTTCTGTAGTGTAGATTTAAGTAACAAAATGACATTTCTTTCTTTTTCTTCTTCTTTTTTTTTTTGGAAAGGCAGAGTGGACAATGAGAGAGAGAGACAAAGAGAAAGGTCTTCCTTTGCTGTTGGTTCACCCTCCAATGGCCGCCGCGGCCGACGCGCTGTGGCCGGTGCACCGCGCTCATCCGATGGCATGAGCCAGGTGACAGGTGCTTTTCCTAGTCTCCCATGGGGTGCAGGGCCCAAGCACCTGGGCCATCCTCCACTGCACTCCCTGGCCACAGCAGAGAGCTGGCCTGGAAGAGTGGCAACCGGGGCAGAATCCGGCACCCCAACAGGGACTAGAACCTGGAGTGCCGGCGCCGCAAGGTGGAGGATTAGCCTGTTGAGCCACGGCGCCGGCCTGATGATGTTTCTTTCTATGGTATACTGAAATTTGTTTAAACATTCATCCTGAAAACAAAATTGCTTCTTAACCATAGCATTAGCTTTTTTTTTAATTAAAAGATTTATTTTATTTATTAGAAAGACAGATTTACAGAGAGAGGTAGAGACAGAGAGAGAGAGAGAGAGAGAGAGGTCTCTCTGTCACTCCCCAGTTGGCCACAACATCAGAACTGCACCAGTCTGAAGCCAGGAGCGAGGAGCTTCTTCCAGGTCTCTCACATGGGTGCAGAGACCCAAGGACTTGGGACATCTTCTACTGTTTTCCCAGGCCATAGCAGAGAGCTGCATCAGAAGAGGAGCAACCAGGAATAGAGCCAACACCCATATGGGATGCCAGTGCTTCAGGCCAGGGCTTTAACCTGCTGCACCATAGTGCCGGCCCCCATGACATTAGCTGTGGCTCATTTGGTTAATCCTCTGCCTGTGGTGCTGGCATCCCATGTGGGTGCCAGGTTCTAGTCCCAGTTGCTTCTCTTCCAGTGCAGCTCTCTCCTGTGGCCTGGGAGGGCAGTAGAAGATGGCCCAAGTGCTTGGGCCCCTGCACCCACATGGGAGACCAGGAAGAAGCACCTGGCTCCTGGCTTTTGGATCTGCACAGTGCTGGCTGTAGCGGCCATTTGTGGGGTGAACCAGTGGAAAAAGAAAGCCCTTCTCCCTGTCTCTCTCTCACTATTTATGTCTCTACCTGTTAAATAAATAAAAATAAATTAAAAAAAAACCACAATGCATAAAGCTTATAAAAAATGTGTATTTGTAGACTTAAGTTTTTTTTAACCAAAGTGAACTTCTTAAAAATTCTTTTTAAAAGAAGACCTAAATGAAAGATCTCTGCGAGTGAGATCCCAGTGGAAAGAACGGGGCCATCAAAGAAGGAGGTACCTTTCTCTGAAGGGAGGAGAGAACTTCCACTTTGACTAGGACCCTGTCGGAATAATATCGAAGTCCACGAACCCTAAAGGCTTCCATAGCCTCGACAACTCATGACCAGAGCCTAGGGAGATTACTGACGCCATAAACAAGAGTGTCAAATTGTTAAATCAACTTCAGGAGTCACTGTGTACTTACGTCTCATGAGGGATCTGTCCTTAATGTGTTATCCAATGTAAAATAATGCTATTACTAGTAATGAAACAGTATTTTTACACTTTGTGTTTCTGAGTGGGTGCAAACTGATGAAATCTTTACATAGTATATATTGAATCAATCTTCTTTATATAAAGATAATTGCAAATGATTAAAAAATCTTGGTGTTAAACTGGAAATTGCATAGACAATTAATCAATTTAAAAAAAAAATCATGTAGGATCTCTGTCCTTAATGTGCTGTACATTGTGAATTAATACTATAACTAGTACTCCAACAGTATTATCATTTTGTGACTCTATGCGAGGACAAACCGTTGAAATCTTTATGTAATATGTACTAAATTGATCTGTGTATAAAGAGAATTGAAAATGAATCTTGATGTGAACAGAAGGGGAGAGGGAGCGGGAAAGGGGATGGTAGGAGGAGGGAGAGAAGTTGTGGGGGGGGCAGCCATTGTAATCCATAAGCTGTTCTTTGGAAATTTATATTCTTTAAATAAAAGCTTTATATAGAAAAATTCTTTTTAAATGTTACATTAATTTCTATGTAGTTCCTGGACTTCTGAAGCTTTGCGTATTTGTCTAGTCTCTTTCATTAATTAAAAAGGCTTTTGGGGGCTGACACTGTGAGATGGTGGCCTAAGCCTCTGCCTGTGGTGCTGGCATTCCACATTTGTACCGGCATTCCACATAGGTACCAGTTCGTGTCCCAGCTGTTCCTCTTCCAATCCAGGTCTCTGCTTATGGCCTGGGAAGGCAGCAGAAGGTGGCCCAAGTGGTTTTCTGTACCCATGTGGGAGACCTGGAGGGAGCTCCTGGCTTCTGATTGGCTTATCTCTGGCTGAGCCATCTGGAAAGTGACTGTAACTCTATCTCTCAAATGAATACATAAAGTCTTTAAATAAAAAAAGTCTTTTGATCTATGTCCATCTTAGTCTATTTGTGATAAGAATGTCACAAAGTAGGTTATTTAGAAAGAAACATTTTTTGCCAAAATGTATTTACCTTAAAATACTTTTTCAAATGGATGTACTTTCTCTTTCTGTTATCACCAGTTTCACTCACAATAAGAACTACAACAGCCAGGACCAGGCAAGGTCAATGCCAGGAGCCAGAACATCCATCTGAGTCACTGCATTTGTGTCAGAACCCCAAGTACTTGGGCAATTATACAATGCCTTCCTACGTGCTTTAGCAGGAAGCTGAATGGAAAGTTGAGTAGCCAAGATTCAAATCAGACTCTATGAGGTGAGAGCTTCACCAGTGGCAACATAACCTGCTGTGCCAGAAGACCTGCCTCAAAAAAGCAGTTATTTCTTTTAGTCTGGGAGCTAGACAGTCTAAAGCCAAGAGGCCAATCTAGAACGGGCCATTTTTCTACATCACATGGTAAGACAGACATCACATGGTAAAAGAAAGAAGTAGAAGTAGAAGTAGAAAGAAGCAGATAACATCACATGGTAAGAGAAAGAAGTAGAAGTCTTTTAAAATTGGTGTTGAGGTATTCATTATGATAACAACTTTTACTTTGGGGATTAAACTTCCAGTATGCTATTTTTTCCCTTTACTGCAAATAGGTTTTCACTGTAATAACTGTTACTTCTATAGAATTTAAATAGTTTATCAGTCTTTATCTTACTTTATACGATTTGTAAGTACTGAAAAATACTTGAAGATTGTTAAGGTATCTGACTTACTACTTTCAACATGTAACTTTTCTTTCTAGTTTTTTCTCCCTTGCATATAAGTCAAATTTTCATTTTCCCCAAGTATAGGGATTTTGAATTTTATTCTTAGTATTGTAAGGCATATGTTGCGGAAATCGTGCATACTGTACTATTCTTCAGAATGATTTGCTTTACAC
The DNA here is from genome assembly GCA_949820135.1 of Sylvilagus floridanus. Taxonomy (NCBI): domain Eukaryota; kingdom Metazoa; phylum Chordata; class Mammalia; order Lagomorpha; family Leporidae; genus Sylvilagus; species Sylvilagus floridanus. The sequence goes on along the minus strand of CATKVR010000005.1, from coordinate 960,975 downwards.
TAATTGACTGGATTAAAATTGCAAATTCCATATTCTTTGCAGTGATCAATAAGTCATTGCTTCTCATAATGTCAGTTTCACTTCTACAGGTTTGGTTTTAGGTGCTCAGTTAGTTGTCACAGATCAGGGAGAACATATGCGATTTGTACCTTTGGGGTTGGCTTATTTCACATAGCATTATGTTTTCCAGATTCCTCCATTTTGTTGCAAATGACCGGATTTCATTTTTTATGGCTATGTAGTATTCTATAGAGTACATATCCCATAATTTCTATATCCAGCTTCTGTTGATGGGCATTTAGGTTGATCCCCTGTCTTAGCTGTTGTGAATTGAGCTGCAATAAACATTGAGGTGCAGATTGTTCTTTTATTTGCCAATTTTAATTTCACTTGGGTAAATAGTGAGGAGTGGGATGGCTGGGTCATATGGTAGGGCTGTATTCAGACTTCTGAGGTATCTCCAAACTGTCATCCATAGTGGCTTTACCAGTTTGCATTCCCACTAGAAGTGGATTAGTGTGCCTTTCCCCTCACATCCTCACCAGCATCCATTGTAAATTTCTGTATAAAAGCCATTCTAATCAGGGTGAAGTGAAATCTCATTTTGGTTTTGATTTGCATTCCCTGATGCCTAGTGATCCTGGGCACTTTTTCATGTGTCTGTTGACCATTTGAAGTTCTTCTTTTGAAAAGTGTCTGTTAGGTCCTTGGCCCATCTCTTAAGTGGGTTGTTTTGTTGTTGTGGAGTTTCTTGATCTCTTTGTGGATTCTGGTTATTAATCATTTATCAGTTGCATAATTTGCAAATATTTTCTCCCATTCTTCCAGTTGCCTCTTTGCTTTCCTGAATCTTTATTGTGCAGCACAGAAACTTCTCAATTTGATGTAATCCCAGTTGTTCATTTTTGCTTTGGCTGCCAGTGCCTCTGCATTATTTCCCAAGAACTCTGCCAGTGTCAGTATCTTGAAAGGTTTCTCCAATGTTCTCTAATAATTTGATCATGTTGGGTAATAGATTTAGATCTTTATGTTGAGTGGATTTTTTTTTGAAAGGTGTAAGGTAGTGTTCTTGCTTCATACTTCGTGCATGTGGAAATCCAGTTTTCCCAGCACCATTTATTGAATAGACTGCCCTTGCTCCAGGAATTGGTTTTAGGCTCTTGATCAAATATGTTTGTTATAACTGTTTGGATTGATTTATGGTGTTTCTATGCTATTCTGTTGGTCTATTCATCTGTTTCTGTACCAGTACCATGCTCTTTTGATGATAACTGCCCTACAGTAAGTCTTGATATTAGTTTTGTGATGGGTCCAGCTCTGATTTTGTTGTCTAACATTGCTTTAGCTAGTTGATGTCTCCTGTGCATCTATATGAGTTTCGGCATCATTTTTCCAGATTTGTGAATAATATCATTTATATTTTGATTGTTATCACATTGATTCATAAATTGCTTTTGGAAGAATGGACATTTAGACTATATTGATTCTTCCAATCCATGAACTTGAAAGATTTTTCCATTTTTTGGTATTTTCTTCAATTTCTTTCTTTAAAGTTTTGTAATTCTCATCCTACAGATCTTTGACATTCTTTGTTAAGTTTATTCCAAGGTATTTTTTGTAGCTATTGTGAATGGGATTGATCTTAGAAGTCCTTTCTCAGCCATGGCATTGCCTGTATATATAAGGGTGGTTGATTTTTGTTATTGATTTTGTATCCTGCTACTTTACCAAACTCTTCTATGATTCCAATAGTCTCTTAGTAGAGTTCTTAGGATGCCCTAAATAAAGAATCATATCATCTGCAAAGAGAGATAGTTTGGCTTCTTCCTTCCCAATTTGTATCCCTTTGATTTCTTTTTATTGCATAATAGCTCTTGCTAAAACTTCCAGAATTATATTGAATAGCAATGGTTAGAGTGGGCATCCCAGTCTGGTACCAGATCTCAGTGGAAATGCTTCCAACTTTTCCCCATTCAATAGGATGCTGGCCATGGATTTGTCATGAATCACCTTGATTGTGTTGAGGAATGTTCTTTCTATACCTAATTTGCTTAGAGTTTTCATCATGAAAAGGTAATATATTTTATTGAATGCTTTCTCTGCGACTATTGAGATAATCTTACGGTTTTTCTTCTGCACTTTGTTAACGTGGTGTATCACCTTGATTAAAATGTAAATGTTAAACTATCCTTTCATACCAGGGGTAAATCCCACTTGGTCTGGGTGGATGATCTTTCTGATGTTTTGTTGAATTCTATTGGCTAGAATTTTATTGATGATTTTTGTGTGTGTTCATCAAGTAAATTGGTCTTTAATTCTCTTTCTCTGCTGCCATTTTTTTAGGTGATGCTGGCCTTGTAGAAATCATTTGGGAGGATTCTCGCTCTTTCAATTCTTTTGAATAGCTTGAGAATAATTGGAGTTAGTTCTTTAAGTGTCTGGTAGAATTCAGCAGTGAATCCATCCAGTCCTGGGCTTTTCTTTATTGGGAGGGCCTTTATTACTGATTCAGTTTCTGCCTTGGTTATGGATCTGTTTAGGTTTTGTATGTCTTCCTGGTTCAATTTAGGTAGGTTGTATGTGTCCAGGAATCTATCCATTTCTGCTAGATTTCCCAGTTTGTTGGTATACAACTCTTTGTAGTAATTTCTGATGACTCTTTATTTCTGTGGTGTCTGTTGTTACATTCCCTTTTAAATCTCTAATTTTAATGATTTTGGTTTTCTCTCTCCTTTCTTTGGTTAGTTGGTCCATTGGTGTGCCAATTTTGTTAATTTTTTTTTTCAAAAATCAGTGCTTTGTTTTGCTGATCTTTGTTATTTTTTTGGATTAAATTTTGTTGATTTGTTCTCTAATTTTAATTTTATTTTCTCCTATTAAGTTTGGGTTTGGTTTGTGTAGAGTTTCTAGATCCCTGTTATTGATTGGTAGCTCATTTATTTGGTGCCTTTCCAATTTCTTGATGTAGGCACCTATTGCTATAAGCTTTTATCCTTTTTAAACTTTTATTTAGTAAATATAAATTTCCAAAGTACAGTTTATGGATTGCAGTGGCTTCTCCCCCACTTCTTTTGCTGTATCCCGTAAGTTTTGATATGTTGTGTAGTTATCTTCATTTGCTTCCAGAAAGTTTTGATTTCTCTTTTGATTTCCTCAGTGACCCACTCTTCATTCAGGAGGATATTGTTCAGTCTCCACATGTTTGCATATGCTCTAGAAATTCCTGAGTTGCTGATTTCTGGATTCATTCCATTGTAGTCTGAGAAGATGCATCGTATGATTTTATTCTTTTGAATTTGCCAAGACTTGCTTTATGGCCTAGTATGTGGTTAATCCTAGAGGAAGTTCCAAGCACTGCTGAAAAGAATGTGTATTCAGCAACTGTAGGGTAAAAAGTCCTGTAGATATCAGTTAAGTCCATTTGGTCTAGTGTTGATTAAATCTGTTGTTTCCTTTGTTGATTTTCTGTCTGGTTGATCTTTCCATTGCTGAAATTGGAGTATTGAAGTCCTCCAATACTATTGTATTGGAGTCTAAGTCTCCTTTTAAAACCCTTCACGTATCTTTTAAATAGCCTTGTGCCCTGTAATGAGCTGCATTTACATTTATAATAGTTACATCTTCCTGTTGAATTGATCCCTTAACCATTATATATAGTTCCCCTCTTTGTCTCTCTTAACAGTTTTTGTGTTAAAGTTTATTTTGTCTAATATTAATATGGCTACGCCAGCTCTTTTTTGGTTTCTGTGGCATGGAATATCTTTTTTCAACCTTTCACTTTTAGTCTGCATACACCTATACTATACTCAGGTTCTCCAATGGATCTCATTGAGCCCTGTTCACTAATGCTCTCTCCCTGGATTCCTAAATGCTACCTCAGCAGCCTTGTCATTCCTCATGTAAATTTGACCACTTTACTGAGCTCACAGTATAGAGGCCAGCCATCATCACCTACTTGCTCTTGTCCACACATCCACAAACTTCACTTGTTCGGTAGGGATTTTTCAGGGAATTCACAACACTGTAGTTGTAAGCAGATAGCAATCCTGGTTGGATCTCATATATGCTGGCAGGACATTTGACATCTGCATCTTAGATAAAGGACTGTGTGCATTCATCACCCAGCACACAACTTTATCATCAGCAAATCACCTCTGTCTCTTATCTAAAAGCCTATAGAAACACAAAGAGACCAGAGAGAAGCTGTGTCTGGCATGATGTACAAGGATAGCAAGAATCCCAAAACTCCAATCTTGCCCCATGAGCAGCTGTAACCATCACTGTAAGCAGTCAAGTGAACTCATACCAACCTTCATTGGTATTCTCTGTATCAGGTGCACTACCAGACATCCAAGAGCTGAAACTGCTCTACATCAGACCACAGGTCAGATTCACAGTCTTGACAGGGTATGAAAGGCCTGGGTTTTGGTCTTATACAGAATACAAGCTTCTTGGCTCATTTGTCTCCACTGTCAGTTGATGTGACTATTATTGTATACACACCGAACTACATGGTTCCTGGCTATTTAAAAGATATGTTAATGTATCTAAAGGGAGACATAGACTCCAATAGAGTAGTAATGGGGAACTTCAACACCCAAATTTCATCCAAAGATCAAACTAGACAGGATATCAACAAAGAAATCACAGAGCTAATTGACTATGGACAAAATGGACCTAACTGATAGCTACATAAGATTTCACCACATAGTTGCAGAATACACATTCTTCTCACTAACGTATGCAACTTTCTTTAAGAAAGAACATAGGTTACACCATGAAGCAAGTCTCAGCAAATTCAAAATATTCAAAATCATATCATGCATATTCTGTGACCAATATGTGATGAAACTAGAAATCAGCAACTCGGGAATCTCTAGATCACTTGCAAAAATATAGAAACTGAACAATATGCTCCTGAATTAGCAGTGGGTCATACAAGGAATTAAAAAATAAATCAAAATTTTATGGGAACAAATGAAGACAACAGTGCATCACATCAAAACTTAAGGAATACTGTAACAGCACCGTTAAGGAGGAAGTTTATAGCAATCAGTGCCTATATGAAGAAATTGGAAATGTACCAAATAAGTGAGCTATCATTTCATCTCAAGGGTCTAGAAAAACAATAAGCCAAGAAAAATTAATAGGAAGAAAGTAATTATGATTATAGAATGATTAAAGAAAATGGAAATCCTTCCCCAAAATAAAAAAAAGATCACTGAAATGAAAAACTAGTTTTTTGAAAAAAATAAAGAAAAGTGATACACCATTGACACAAATAACAAAAAATGAGGGAGGAGACCCAATTCAATAAAATCACAGATGAAAAAGTAAATGTAACAACAGATACCACAGAAATAAAAAGGGATTATCATGAATTAATACAAAGAACTGTATGCCAACATATTTGGAAAACTAGAAGAAATGGATGGATTCTTAGAGACATGCAGTCCACAAAAATTGAGTCAGGAAGACATAAAAAACCTAGAGAGACCAATAACCAAGATGGAAATTAAGCCAGTAAGAAAAGCCCTCTAAACAAAGAAAAGTCTAGGACTGGACAGCCTCACTGCTAAATTCTACCAAACATTTAAAGAACTAATTATAATTCTTCTCAAGCTATTCAAAACAATTGAAAGGGAAGGAATACTCCCAAACTCCTTCTGTGAACCCTGCATCACCTTAATTCCTAAACCAGAAAGATGATATAACAGAGAAAGGGAACTATAGACCAATATCCATAATGAAAATAGATGAAAAAATCCGCAACAGAATATTAGCTAACCAAATCCAACAACCAAATCAGAAAAAAACATTAACCAGAACCAAATGGGATTTACCCTGGTATACAAGGATGGTTTTGCATTTGCAAATCAAACAAAATGATACATCATATTGACAAATGAAAGAACAAAATCCATATGGTTATCTCAATAGAGGTAGAGAAAGCATTTGACAAAATAGAATATCTTTTCATGATGACATCATTAATTAAATTGGGTATAGGAGGAAAATTCTTCAAGCAAGACAATTTATGACAAACTCATGGCAAGCATCTTCTTGAGTGGACAAAAGTGAGAAGCATTCTCCCTAAGATCCAGGACCAGACAAGGATGGCCACTCTCACCACTCATATTTAATATAGTCCTGGAATTTTTAGCCAGTTCATTAAGCAAGAAAAAGGAAATCAAAAGGGATACAAATTGGAAAGCTAGTACCAAAAGCAATTTACAGATTCAATACAATGCCAATCAAAATACCAATGACATTCTTCACTCATCTAGCAAAAATGTTGAAACTCCTGTGGAAACACAAGAGACACCAAATAGCTAAAGAAATCTTACACAACAAAAACAAAATTAGAGCCATCAAGACATACCGCAGGGCAGTAATAATCAAAACAGCCAGATACTGGCATAAAAACATATGATACCAATAGAACAGAATAGAAACTAAAGAAAACATCCATGTATCTACAATCAACTTATCTTTGATGTAGGAGCTGAATCATCAATGCCTCGAACATGGACAGTCATTTCAATCAATGGTGCTGGGAGAACTGGTTCTTTGCATGCAGAAGTATGAAGCTAGACCCCTACTTTACACCTTACATAAAACTGAGCTTTAAATGGATCACATAATTCAATCTACAAACTGATACAATCAAATTATTAGAGAATATTTGGGAAACTCTGCAAAGCATTGGCATAGGAAAAGACTTCTTGGAAAAGACCTCAGAAGCACAGGCAATCAAAGCCACAATTAACAAATGGGATTACATCTATCTGAGAAGCCTCTGCATTGCAAAAGGAATATCAGCAAAGTGAAGAGACAACCTACTGCACATGAAAAAATGTTGGCAAAACATGCAACTGATAAAGGGTGAACATTCAGAATCTTTGAAGTACTTAAGAAATTCAACAACAACAAAACAACCAATCCAGTTAAAAATGGGAAAAGGATTAGTACACTTATTTTAAAGACAGGAAATTCAAATGGCCAGCAAATCCTTAAGATGAAGCTCTGCTTCACTAGCCATCAGAGAAGTGCAAATCAAAGGCACAATGAGGTTTCCTTTCACTCCAGTTAAAATGTCTCTCATGCTGATATCAACAAACAACAAATGAGGATGTGGGGAAAAGGTACCCTAATCCACTCTTATGAGATATAAACTGCTCTAGCCACTGTGAAAGACAGTATGGAGATACCTCAAATCCAAATATAGAACTACCATATGATCTAGCCATCCTACTCATTGGAATTTACCCAAACTACAAGAAATCAGCATATGAAGGAGTTATCTGTACCCCATGTGCATTGCAGCACAATTTACAATAGCTAAGACCTGCAATCAACTCAGATATCCATCAGTTTTTGTTTAGAAAAATAAACTATGCTATATATACACTATGCAGTATCCTGTCTTTTGCAACAAGATGGGCACTATCAGAAACCCTTTTACTAAGTGAAATAAGCCAGTCCCTAAAGGACAGATATTATATGTTTTCCTTGATCTGAGGTAACTAATAGAATACCTTAAATGCAATGTAGTGAAATAGACATTTTGAGATTTGATGATTTTACAGCCCCTGTCTTTTCCATTAAACAACAGTGTTTTTGGTTTTCCTCTTCATACTATTTATTGAATTCTTTTGTTTAAGGTTAACTATATGATTTTTAAGTAAATTGAACATAGATCTTGGTAAAAATTAGGAGTGGCAGTGTGAGAAGGAGGAAGAGAAAAGTTTGGGGTATGGGCAGGAAATAGGGTGGGGGGAAGTATCACTATGTTCCTAAATCTGTATATAGGAAATACATGAGATTTGTATAATAAGAAAAATTTAAAAAATAAAGACTTGTTTCATTTCCACTGGGGATACCTATATATCTATCCATCCATCTCCAATAGTGGCATTGCTGGAACATATGGTAGTTCTTTCAGGCTTTTTAGGAATATTAATACTTTTTTGGGGATGTACTTAATTACATTGCCACTCATTGTCTTTGCCTTTTAGGTAACAGGCAATATATTTAGAATTAAATAATAACTTATTGTAGCTTTCATTTGCATTTTCCTGGTGATTAGTATAGCGAGCCTTTATTCATTAACCTGTTGTTCATTTCAACATCTTCCTTTGAGAGATGTATGTTTAAATGTGTTGTTCATTTATACATTGTATTATGTTTGCATTCAAACTGAGTTTCTCATTGTATTAGTTATTAGCACATTTTCATATATATTGATTACAAATATTTTCTCCTGATTTTAAAATTTATCTTTTTATTTTTATAAATTGCTGTTTCATTCTTAAAATTTTATTTGTTATAGAAGTTTCATGTATTATATATATAAAAATTTAGTAACATGGTAATACACCCACCCTACCCTCCATCCTGCCCATGCTCCAACCATTCTTCCTTTTCACTCTCCCATTCCCACTCTTAATTTTTATTAAAATATATTTTCCATTTATTTAAAGATCATAAAGTTAACCCTACATTAAGTGAAGGAGTTCAACAAACGGTATGAAGAAAAAAGATGCTGTCCCTCAACAGAAGATACAAGGCTGTAAACAATCATCAAATCTCAAAATGTCCATTTCACTATAACATGTTATATTTTAGATACACTATTACTTAGCACTGATCAGGGGAAATGTATGATATCTATCATTTTGTGTCTGGATTATTTCACTTATTATTTTTAAGTGAAATAAGCCAAGCACAGAAAGACAAGCATTGTGCGATTTCACTCATGTGGAATCTAAATGGTTGATCTAATGTAAATTAGGTATATAATGGTGATTACCAGAGTCTGGGGAGAGTAGGGGGGGAATAAAGAATGGAGAAAAAATGATGAACAGATACTAAGCCATAGCTAGATAGGAGAAAGAATTTCTGGTGTTCTATTGTACAGTTAATTGACTGTAGGTAATGACAATGTATTATACATTATTCTAAAATAAACCTGGTGAAGGTTGATTGACTATAGATAATGAAAATGTATTATACATTAGTCTTAACAGGGTGAAGGTTGATTGACTATAGATAATGACAATGTATTATACATTATTCTAAAATAAACTGGATGAAGGGCTTTTCAGTATTTTTTCCATAAAGAAATGATGTTTGAGGAGGTAGATATGTTAGCCCTGATTATACATTAAATCATAAATGTATACAAATATCAAGTCATAACATGATATTCCATAAATATGTATAAATTTTTGTGCTCATTCACAAGAAATTTTAAAAGTACTACAGAGGAAGAAGGAAGGAGAAGGAGGGAGAAGTGCAGCGGAAGAGGAGAGAAGGGAAAAAGGAGAGGGAGAGGAGAATCAGGGGAGGGGAAAAGGAAAATGATGGAGCGGGCCAAGTGGGAGGAATTAAAGAAGGCAAGCAAAACCAAATATTAAGATTAAAAAGAAATGATGAACAAGAAAATATTGTTACCAGCTTTGTGCAGACAAAATGGAAATACATAAATTCATGCACATAGAGGTAAACTGTTAAAATGCAGCTATCTTTTTCAACATTCGTTGATTCATTAATTCATTTATTCATTTTATTAAATTATACAGCTTGTATTACTTATGCCAAAAATTGGGAGAGAGTAAAAATGACACTGTTGGCCAGTGCCACAGCTCAATGGGCTGATCCTTCACCTTGCAGCACCAGCACACCAGGTTCTAGTCCCGGTCGGGGCACCGGATTCTGTTCTGGTTGCCCCTCTTCCAGGTCAGCTCTCTGCTTGTGGCCCAGGAGTGCAGTGGAGGATGGCCCAAGTCCTTGGGTCCTGCATCCACATGGGAGACCAGGAGAAGCACCTGCTCCTGGCTTTGGATCAGTGTGATGCACCAACCATGGGAGCCATTGGAGGGTGAACCAACAGCAAAAAAAGGAAGACCTTTCTCTCTGTCTCTCTCTCTCTCACTATCCACTCTGCTTGTCAAAAAAAAAAAAAAAGACACTGTTATTTCAAACCAGATAATGTCACTGAGAATGATATTACATTTTTTAAAAAAAATTATTTCATTTATTTGAAAGGTAGAGTTACAGACAGAGAAAAGGACAGAGAGAAAGAGACATCTTTCATCCACTGGTTCACTACTCAAATGATTGCAATCACTGGGCCTGTGTCACTCTGAAGCCAGGAGATTCATCTGAGGCTTCCATGTGGATGCAAGGGCCCAGGACTTTGGCCATCTTCTGCTGCTATCCCAGGTGCATTATCAGGGAGCTGAATCAAAATAAGAGCAGTCAGGGCTCAAACTAGTGCCACTTTACCTGCTAAGCCACAATGCTGTCACTTTTGATATCTTCAAATCATCTTTACTATATTTTCAGTATCAGGTAAACAATTGATTGTTTTAAAATAAACTGTCACTACACTGATTGGTTGCTTGCAAAAAGTAAAAGAAAAATTTCCCTTAATAAAGATAGGATCATTCAGAGTCTCAAATTATGTCTGCATTTTTTTCATACAAAGTATCTAACATACAACTTAGATTTAATAGACATGCTGGGAAGAAAGATATATGAAACAGAATGACTGGAGATCTAGATATTGGAGTTATCAAGACTAGAATATAGATAACTGACACATATTCAAGATTCATGATAAGACAGTTTTCACAGAGAAATAAAAATTAGTATAAAAATCACATAGAAATACTTTAACACAAAAACAGAAAAACTAAAATAAGAAATCAGTGAATGACATTAATAACAGTTTAGAAAAAGCTAAAGTGAAAGAGAAGTGGAATATTTGCTGGCCTTCAGAATTCATGGAGGATTGGCTCCAATGCCACTCACAGAAATCCAATCCATGGATTCCTAAATCTCTTGTATGAAATGGCATAGTATTTATACATAACACATTCACATTTTCTGGTACACCTTAAATCATCAGGATTTACTTAAATAACTACTAAAATGTAAATGCTATGAAAATAATTATTGTATTACTGAAAGAATAATGACAAGAAATCTTTGAATGTACAATTAAATCTATACATATATATTTTATTTTTTTGAAAATTTTTATTTTAATTTTTTTACTTTTCCAAATGCAATTTTTAGGTATATTCACTTAGGTGTTTAAGTGAATACATCAGAGACTCAGAGGGGGAATTTACCAGTACCATGACAGGGTAAAGGGTACAAATCCCTCTTTTTCCCCTGGCTTCCACTTTGCAAGAGGGAACACCTAAGAAAATCCAGCCCAGGATATCACTATACTAGTCCTGTGCTTTGAAAAAATATCTGGCTACATATTATTCTGAATACATCAAATGCTGCTCTTGCCCTTAAGACTTCTAATAGTAGTTATCATTTCTAGTGTGGCATTTCAGGGTAATGAATTATCCTGAAAAAAACTTTAAGGTAAAAGCAAGAATATGTCATGTCTTCCCAGATTTTTTGAAGCAGGTTGTCAAATTCTTCAGCTTAAAAAAAAAAAAGTCTGAAAAAGGCTGCTGCTATATTGTTCAAAGAATCGCATTCCTATAATATGGATTTGGCCTATGTAGCTCATTCCATAAACACATTTAATATAAAACTCTTCATATTTTTAGCAAGGATAAGTAAGAGCAAAGAGCTTTTATTCCATTGTCCTCTGGTATTTTATTTTATTGAATATTTTTCTAACAAACATTTTGAAAAGTTTATTATCATTTTCTCTTTGATTACATACCAGTTTCTTAACTATGTGGTTTTAAAAGGTAATCTGTTTTAAATTCTCAAAGTCAATACTAAAAAAAGTATACAGCTTATCCTAATTGTTAACATTTACAAAACTTATAGTTCATTAAAATAAAAAATAATGCTTTTTTTGTAAATAGTGCATACAAAGCACAAGAGCTTCTTAGTATATTTAATGAAGCCAAACATTTTAGCATCAACAAAAACATCTTTTTATCTTAAGATAAATTTTCAAACAGGATGCCATTTAATTCATACTGAACTAAATTTCCAAAACAATATGATTTCTGTTTAATGATTTGCATAATTTAATCTTGATAGGTACTTCAGGAAACATATAGTTTTACTGTCATAGTTTTGATGAGAAGACAAAAATAATATAGATACCACTGGAGGATTAACAGGACAAATAATAGAGACATTATTGGAGGGCAAATCCTTTGACCTAAAAGGAAATCTTTACAGAAGTTCAATACTTTTACTAAGTTCAATAGGAGAAATAACCAAAAAAGATGTTTGTGAAAACCTAAGTGTGGTGGAATGAGAAGGCCATGCCAAGGTGGCCACTGGCAAGCGAGCATCACTTACTCAGGAATGGCTTTGAAACCCACCTGGCAATGGAGCCTGCCTGGTAACAGGCTGTGATTGGATGTATTTGAAACTGCCTGGCAACAGGCTATGATTGGATGGCTTTGGAAACTGCCTGGCAACAGGCTATGATTGGATGTATTTGAAACTGCCTGGTAACAGGCTGTGATTGGATGGCTTTGGAAACTGCCTGGCAACAGGCTGTGATTGGTTGGGGCATAGACCGCCCCTTGACCAGATTGGCTGGTCTTGGCTATATAAGGAGTGGTTCCAACTGTAATAAACGAGTCTGCGGGCTGCTCGCCTCAAGCCTGCTTTCACCCGACTCCCGGGGTCTGTGTGGTGACTCCGCGCCTCTTGCCCCCACCACACTGCTCCTCTCAGAAACGAATCCACTGAAACATTGTTGAGAAACTCAACGGCAACAATATGATTTCTGTTTAATGATTTGCATAATTTAATCTTGATAGGTACTTCAGGAAACATATAGTTTTACTGTCATAGTTTTGATGAGAAGACAAAAATAATATAGATACCACTGGAGGATTAACAGGACAAATAATAGAGACATTATTGGAGGGCAAATCCTTTGACCTAAAAGGAAATCTTTACAGAAGTTCAATACTTTTACTAAGTTCAATAGGAGAAATAACCAAAAAAGATGTTTGTGAAAACCTAAGCCCACAAAAGTGTATCAGAAGTCAATAATTTTACAAATTTTCCTCCAATTACAAAAATCAGAAAAGAAGAAATGTATTTCTGATTTAGAATTATTTTCTAAGAACATTGGATTCATTCTCAGAAATGTGTTCTAGCCATTTGCTTGATCAGAAAGCCCCAGCTTCAATGTTCATATTTATTTTCTAATGGGGAGCAAAGTCTAGAAGTAGATTAAGGTCGGATAAAAATGGATGGTGATCTTCAAGTACAGGCCATTTGGACTTTGTAATGAAGTCATAATTATGACAAGTCACTAAGTCTGAGGCTCATTTCCTATCAGAATGAAAAACTAAAAGAGTATGGTTTATTTCCTCTACCTTCTTAATATTAGCAGATCTTACAAATCAAGTACCATGTAATGTGACTTGAAATCCTTTAAATCCAAAACAATATCTTAAGTCTCAAGTTTTGAAATAAAAAACCAGATAATCAATGAAGTTTTTAATTAATAAACTGTGCTACCCACATTATTTAGGTGAAAACTGGCCCATGAATTTAGGCCAAGTTTTTGATGGAAGATATTCTTTGATTTATAAACCATAAAAAATTTTAATATTTAATAAGAATCTTTGTTACTTATAACATTCTGTATATTGGATCAAAAGTGTGTTATGTTTTAAGTAACAACTTGCTATCAACTCATATTCTGCATATCCAACGGTGCCTTCATATGGGAGCCTTTCATCCATGTACAGCATCGATACTTTAATAAAGAATGAATTTACTTTGCTTGAGGATTAAGTCTAATTCTCCATGGTTAATGCAGGATTGTTCATACCAGCTTTGCCTCTTCCAGGGTTTATGTTGTTTTCTATCCAAGACTGAGAGTCAGTGAGAAGGTGGCTCTGGGATTCTCTCAACAGCTTTGCAGGAAACTGATGGTTTTCAGGATTTTTAGCTATTGAATTCAGCCCTGCAAAGTAGACGGTTGTTCAGGATCCTGGATAACAAGTCACCACCCAGACTTGAGAAAATGGGTAGCAACCAGGACTTCTCATCACCAAAAACTTGTCTCATGATTTTTTACTGAGACCTAAGCTGAATCCATTCTTATCGGTTCCACGTTGAAATACTGGACTCCTGAATGCCTCTAATGTAGATTTGGTTTTGCTGACTAGCCAATAGTGATAGCCAAACAGAGAAGATGAGCTGACAGAAAACTAGCTGCAGCAAAGAATAGAAACATCATATGGAACTTGGCTTGAGTATTTGGTAGACCTCTTATCCAAAATTTGACAAAATACTGTAAGTCTGTAGCAGCCATTAAAAGACAGTACAGCAGAGAATAAGCCATGAAAAGAAGGAAGAATTTATAATCTGAAATTCCCACACAATTGTTCACCCATGGGCAATGATGATCCATCTTCAAAATACATTTATTGCAGACAGAACAGGGATGGCAGTGATCTGGTTTTATAAGTTGGCATCTGTCACAGTAGTGGATGGCTCCAGTCATGGTCCTGTTATAAATGGGAAGATCCCTGGCTGTTCACCTAAGAACTTCCTATGGGCTTCTACTCTTGGCTCTCTCTCCAACAATTCTTTCTCCATATAAGAGAGATAGAATTATTTTGAAGGATCCATTGCTAATGTAAAGATATTTTTCCAGTAGGACCAAACATCGTGAAAAGTAGGTGATAAGCCATCAAGCACAAAACTTGTTTGCCATGGAAACTAGGCAGAGCTGAATGGCAAAGGCATAGTACAACCAGCCCAACAGGAGGCTGATGAACTCTGCTGGGATCCAGGACAGCACCCACCGGCACCTCCACCTGAGGCTGAGCGGGCCTGTGAGTGCCATCCTCCAGCTGCATCCACCTGCCCAGCTCTGGCCTTGGGGTGGGCTGGCTGCACCTGGCACTCCTGGGGATGGAAGCTGGTTGCACTGCAGCCACTGCCGCATCTGTGGCACTAAGTCCCCAGCCTGCATCCTGGAGCCAGCGCTGTGGACGCCTGGTTCCTCAGCCCAGCAGAGGTGGCGGCTCTACATGTAGATTTAAAAATGTCTTTTCTAGCCGGCGCCGTGGCTCAACAGGCTAATCCTCCGCCTTGCGGCGCCGGCACACCGGGTTCTAGTCCCGGTCGGGGCACCGGATTCTGTCCCGGTTGCCCCTCTTCCAGGCCAGCCCTCTGCTGTGGCCCAGGAGTGCAGTGGAGGATGGCCCAGGTGCTTGGGCCCTGCACCCCAGGGGGAGACCAGGAAAAGCACCTGGCTCCTGGCTCCTGCCATAGGATGAGCGCGGTGCGCCGGCCGCAGTGCGCCGTCCGCGGCGGCCATTGGAGGGTGAACCAACGGCAAAAAGGAAGACCTTTCTCTCCTTTCTCTCTGTCTCTCTCTCTCTCACTGTCCACTCTGCCTGTAAAAAAAAAAAAAAAGTCTTCTTTCTATTTTGTTGTTGTTGAACACATGGACACATAATCTCTGTTTATAGAAAGCCAAATCAAAGTGAGAGTAAAATATCCAGTCTTAAAATGGGTAGAAAATAAAAGATGAAAAATGAAAATGATGCAGGAATTAAATAAGTCACAGAGAGACTGCTGACATTTTTGAATTGTAGGCCCAAGTGGAAAGGATTAAAAAGGAGAAACAAGAAACAGAAACAATGATGGAGAAGAAAATCTTTGAAAATTTTGCAAAACCTTCAAAATTCAACAATCACTAAATCATAGATCCATTAAATGCTGCAAACCATTTTCAAGGTAAACCATACTTAGCCGCTTCGTAGTTTCACTTTTTGAAACTAAAGAAAAACAGAAGACAACAAAATATATAATCTCCAAAGGATCTAAAGTGAGACAATAGCTGACTTATCCATGTTTGGCTTCACTGTTGTAGTTGAGGAATCTGAATTGTGTACTGCTGTCAGTATATGTGTATAGTCACTATTCATTAACACCTATAGATATCATATGTGAAATAATATATATATATACATATATATGCAATTTCAAATAAAAATTGAAATGTTACTCAAGCAAATATTGAAGCAAACATTCTGACTGGAGAAAAATAATCTCAGAAGAACAATAGTAAAGAAATTAATGAATCTTGACTTGAAACTTTTTTTATGATCATGTGTATTCCATAGTTTTTTTTTTTTTTTGTATTCTATAGTTTCTATCCCTTATAATAAAGAAAAGGTAGGGAACAAGAGATGCTAAACAGGTAAAAATGCTGAGTTTAACTGAGCAAGCCTGAGAATCTAAAAGCATTGTCCTGATGTCTTCACTAATCAGTAGAAGTGATAACTAGACAGAAGCCTTAGAATTCTCTCCTTAGTTCATCTCTGTGTGAGATTACCACAGTAAATTACAGCATTATGCTTTGCCCATAGTATAAATGGTATCAAAAATTAAAAAATGGTTTTTGTTCCAGAGAACAATACTAGGCAGACTATTCATATCAGTCATCTCCAGGGGTGGGAGAGTAGGAGAGGGCCTGGGTGGAGGAAGAGGCTCCCACAGAGTAGGGAGGGATTGCATTTCAAGCACAAGCAATTATGCAAACCCACACCCACCATGCCTAGAAAAAGAGAAAAGGACACTGAAGTGGAGAGCAGGGGACCTGCTGGAGGACTCTAAAGTTCCAAAGAGGCAGAAGACCTCAAAGTGGAAAAGGTCACAGCCACCATACAGGGGAGTGGCCTGTCCCCATAGAGGTGGAGAACAGCACCCACTCCAACACAGGCCCCTGGTATGCCTCAGGCTCCAGGCTCCAGCCTGGGATGCCTCAGGAGGAAGAGAAGTGGGAGGAAGGCTTCCAAGGAAAAGACTGAGCCCCCCAGCATCAGAGATCATAAGAGTCTGTAGCCACCAATGTTGTGCCTGAGTGAGTGCTGACAGAGGAGCGCCACACACTGAAAAAGTTTTAAAGTCCTTTATTGCCGGTGGCCGAGAGTGGGCTCATGCCCCAAAGAACTCTCGACCCTGAGGCCCAAAGCTACAGGGTTTATAAAGGCAAAAACCGCAAAATCAGGAGGGGAATTCATGGTTGCTAGGAACAGGGGGGGAATACATGGTTACCGGGGTCAAGCTAACCTAAAACCTATGCGAAACTAGTATCAATTATAATCTTGACAATCTTAACAATTATCAATTATGATCTTGACATTAATCCAATTATTAGACAAATCACATCTTTACCATTAACCCAGGTGCAACCTTTCTACTTTTAAGCTTGAGTGATCATGCTAGGGGGTTTCTGTGCTCTGCCAAGGGTGATGTAGTGTACTGCTATTGTCCGACTAGTTGAGATCATAGTTTCAGACCAGAGTCTCACGGTGGGGGGGGTGCTTTCCCAGAACGGAGTCTCAAGTGCTCCAAAATGGAGTCCCTACTGTCAAGGTGCTACTTCATTCTCCCCTTTTTGTTTTGAGACTAATCAAATCCTTGATTCAGTCACATCACTTGGATCAGGAAGGATATTCACTGCAGAGTAATAAGTATGCATATACATGAGTTTAACAGAAGCTATACTTCGTCTAATAACATCTAGTAGCCAGTTAATTAGGCAGGGTCCCACGGTTAGTCCAAGGAGGAGGAGGATTAATGGTCCTGTTAAGCCAGTTAACAGAGTGGTCAGCCATGGGTTCCAATTAAACATGCGACTATACCACGGTTGTGAGTCTTCTCGCAGTTTACGGCGAGCTTCTAAGTTTTGTTTTACATTTTGGAGGGAGTCAGTTATAACTCCTGATTGATTAGCATAGAAACAGCAAGCCTCTCCCAGTGCAACACATAGGCCTCCTTGAGTCAGAAACAGGAGGTCTAGCCCCCTTCTATTTTGCAGCACCATATCTGCAAGAGAACTGACCTGTTTGTGAAGATGATCAATAGAGTACTGGAGGTGATCTATGTCTGCATCAATGGCCTCAGTTAAATGCGTGAGACCCACTTCTCCTTGTATCAGTGCGGCAGTACTTAAGGCTGCTGTTCCAGCAAGTCCCAAGCCTACTAGGATTGGGACAACCAGAGGAGCTGCTCTTTTTGCTCAGTTTAATTCAGTTAGAGAATTGGAAAGGAGTAGGCCTCCCTCTACACCAGAATAGGCGTACACCTGTGGAAGCACATGTACTGATACACATAAGAAAGGTGTTACAGTCTTTTCATTTGGAAGAAACTTAATACAGCGAGTTAAACCCATTGTGCAAGCAAACCATGAGTTATTAGGAGGTTGGTAATTATGCATTGAAGGGAAAGAGACATTAAGAGTATACTCAGGGATGCAAGTGTTGGTGTAAGGGGAGTTAAGAAAATCATAATTAGATGAAAATATGCAAGAAGCATTTCCTTGGATAGATCCAAGGGAGAGGGAAGGTCTTCTAGCAAAACATGGAGTGCTAGAACTCACGATCTGGTGAGGGCTTCCTATTCCTATGTAATATGGGGGCCTTGCCCGGAGGCAAAGCCAACAATCTCGTGCTAAAAAGGGCTGGGTATGGTTTAAAAGGTGATGCATATCCTGTAGAATGGGGAGCAGGCTTGGAGCTATAGAAAGGAAGGGCTTAGAGGGTCCTTTAGGATCTGAGATGGGTCCTGACGCGGGGGGAACCTCACGGGTGTCAGTAAATGGATCTTCTAAGCCTGCCAGAGGACCAATAGGCTTTTCCTGTTGAGTAGGGGGGATAAATCGTCGCTGTATGTGGAACATGGACCCAGGATCTCTGGAAGGCCCGGGCTTATGAATACGTATGCCCCAGGTCAGGCCAGTACTCCACATGGGGTGATCAGGATGAATTATTCGAATGAAGGCTGGATTGCACTTCCTTCCTCGCCTACAATAATATCGGGCTTTTCCTCTCCAAAAACTAATAGTCTTTGAGTCATTTCCACCCACCCATGAACTGGTGGCAATAGTCACACAGTCCCAGTAAGGGCAAAGAAATTCACTGACATCATTACAATAGGCTTTGACTGGGTTTCCTGGGCATAGATAAAAATCCTGTTGGGCAAAGTAGAAAGCTAGATTGGCAAATCGGTTCCCGTCCCTGATGTACGGAAAGAGATCCATCAAATCCACAGAGAAAATGACAGGGCTCATCTGATTCCTGGGACCATAGTTTGTCCAATTGATCTTTTGGAGGACAACCCCATTCTGGCGGGAGAGCAACGTGAACTCATAGTCACTTATTGCCATGTTGATGGGAGCAAAAATCAGAGGAATGATTACAATTATGCGCACTATTACATACGAATCAGTCTCAGTTTGAGGGGATTTGAGTCCTTTACAACTCTCCATGCTGATGGTGTACATTCTGAATCTCCCGATGTCTGGTCGGTAGTGTCAGACTCTGCAGGTGGTGCAGTCTTGACTCGAGAGTGATGAATCCAGGAGGGGATGCCGTCGACCTTTACTGCGGTGGGTGTAGTCAGAATAACAGTGTGCGGTCCTCTCCAAGCTGGAGCCAGTCCTTCTTTTTGGAACTTCTTGATGAGAACAGTATCTCCAGGCTGGAAAGGATGACAGAGAACAGATGACAGCGGAGGAATTGTAGAACGGACTTGGTGATGGACTGACTCCTGGATCTGTTGTAGAGACTGGAGAGACTTTAACAGAACATGATTATTAATTTCCCCTTTCTTTACATCTGCGAGTTTAGGTAACAAAGGGGGAGGTCTTCCAAACATAATTTCAAAAGGAGTAAAGCCTGCTTTATAAGGAGTACATCTGGCCCTCAGTAGGGCAAAGGGAAGCAGCGAAGTCCACCCCTCACCGGTCTCCCAGACTAATTTATACAAAGTGCTTTTGATGGTCCGGTTCATGCGTTCCACTTGCCCAGAACTCTGGGGCCGGTAGGCACAATGTAGCTTCCAGGAAATATTAAGTGCCTTACTGACCAGCTGAGTAATGGACGCAGTGAAGGCAGGACCATTATCTGACCCAATAGAGAGAGGCAGCCCGTATCTTGGAATAATCTCATGGAGTAAAAACTTTGCCACCATTTGTGCAGTTTCCGACCGGGAAATTTTTGCCTCCACCCATCCGGAAAAAGTATCTACAAGAACTAACAAATATTTGTATCCTGCTTGAGGAGGCTTTATTTCAGTAAAATCTATTTCCCAGTGTTCTCCTGGGGACAGCCCTCGATACCGTGTTCCTGGAGTTTCCCTTGGTCTTTGACTCGGGTTTACGTGGGCACAGGCTGGGCACCTGAGGGCTGTTTGCTCAGTCAATTGGCGTAGCTGAGGAAAGAAAAACTGTGACTTGACAAGCTGGTACAGTCGAGTGCCCCCCAAATGGGTGGCTGAATGTAGTTGTTTAATAAGCTGGTGACCAAGATTGGCTGGTAACACTATTTGTCCCCCCGGTAATATCCACCAACCATTAGAGTCTTTTCTTGCCTGTTTGTTTTTGGCTAGAGATTCTTCTTCACTTGAATAAATGGGAGTTTCTGGTAGCTTTAGGGTGGGGAATCCCTTTAGAGGTAAGAGTGTTAAAGGACTTATCGGGAGGAAAGCTACTTCTTTGGCTGTCTTGTCAGCTAAATGATTTCCTTTGGCTATTGGAGAATCCAGTTTCTGGTGCCCCTTACAGTGAATGACTGCCACCTTTTTTGGCAACCATACAGCTTCTAATAAGCTTAATATTTCTTCTTTGTTTTTAACAGTCTTTCCTTCAGCTGTAAGTAGTCCCCATTCTCGGTAAATAGCAGCATGAACATGAATTGTTGCAAAAGCATACCGGCTGTCAGTGTAGATATTAAGTTCTTTATTCTTGCCCCAGTGCAAGGCTTGGGTGAGAGCAACGAGCTCAGCCTTTTGAGCAGAGGTCCCTTGGGGCAAGGCCTGAGCCCAAATGACTTTATCTTCGGTGGTGACAGCAGCCCCAGCCCTTCTAACCCCATCTTTCACTGTGCTACTCCCGTCAGTGAACAAAGTAAATTGTGCCGTCGGCCATGGCACATCCCTTAGATCAGGCCGAGGAGTTTGGTTTAAGTCCAACAAATCAAAGCAGTCATGCAGTGGAGTATTCGGATCATCGTCTGGTAAAAGGGTGGCCGGGTTGAGACGAGTTGTTTTAAGGAACCTCAGTCTAGGTTGATCAAGAAGCAGAGTCTGGTATTGGGTAAGGCGGGTGTTTGACATCCAGCGCCCACTGGCATCCCGTAGCAGTGCTTCCACTGCATGCGGAGCTGAGAGGCATAAGTCCTGTCCCAGAGTTAGTTTGTCTGCTTCTTTTACCAATATAGCAGTGGCAGCAATAGCCCTTAAGCACGATGGCCAACCTGATGCCACTGGATCTAATCTTTTTGATAAATAGGCCACAGGTCTTTCCCAAGGTCCCAATGTTTGGGTTAAAACCCCTTTCTCAATGCCCCTTACTTCATAGATATAGAGATGGAAAGGCTTGGAGATGTCTGGGGGGGCCAAGGCTGGGGCACTAGCAAGTGCTCCCTTAAGTTGCTGGAATGCTTGCTCTTCTGTCTCTGTCCACACCAGGGGCTGATCACCCCCAGCTGTGACTGAGTACAAAGGCTTGGCTATTTCAGCAAAACTCGGAATCCAAAGTCTGCAGTAGCCAGCTGCTCCCAGAAATTCTCTTACCTGTCTTTTGGTCCGCGGAGTGGGGATCCGCAATAGAGCCTCTTTTCGGGCGTTTGAGAGTGCTCTCTTACCTTGATGAAGCTCATAGCCCAGGTAAGTGGCCTTGGGGCAGCATAGTTGGGCCTTCTTTTTGGAGACTCGATATCCAAGTTTTTGTAGTAAAGACAGAAGATCTTTAGTTCCCTGCAAGCAGGAGAAATTGTCCGGAGCTGCCAACAAAATATCATCGACATATTGCAGTAAAGATAAATCTGGGTGTTCAATCCTGAAGGATTGTAGGTCCTGCTGTAATGCTTCCCCGAATAAAGTAGGTGAGTTTTTAAATCCCTGTGGCAGCCGAGTCCAAGTCAGTTGTTGTGTGTCCCCAGTCACTGGGTCAGTCCATTCAAAAGCAAAATTTGGTTGACTTATTGGTGCCAGAGGGATCGAGAAAAAAGCATCTTTAAGGTCCAGCACTGTATAGACAACATGATCAGGTGAGAGCAGGCTGAGGAGGGTGTAAGGATTAGGCACTGTAGGGTGAATGGTCTGTACTCTCTTATTTACCTCCCTTAAGTCTTGTACAGGCCTGTAGTCCTCTGTTCCTGGCTTTTGAACTGGAAGCAGAGGTGTGTTCCAAGAGGACTTACATGGCTTTAGGATACCAGCGGTGAGGAGGCGATGGATATGAACAGCTATTCCCATGCGGGCTTTTTGGCTCATGGGATATTGCTTAACTCTTACCGGCTCAGCGGTGGCCAAAAGGTCAACAACCACTGGGGTGTGGTGTCCTGCCAGGCCCGGTGGATTGTCTTCAGCCCACACCTGAGGAAATTCAGCTTGAAGAGACATTAAAGAGTTAGACACAGTTTCTTTGTCGGTGGATTCGGGCATCACCAAGTACTCCTCTGATAATGGAACCACAACTGTCATCTGATAAATGGGAGAAAAAGAAAGTTCAGTCCATTCAGGGGAGAATGAAATGTGAGCCTTGAGCTTTCGAAGGAGATCTCTTCCCAGTAAGGAATATGGACAGTTGGGTTCTACTATGAAGGAGTGAGAGACACGTTGGTTTCCAAGGTCAACAATCCGTACAGATGTCATGGGGCATTTCTTAATATTTCCTGTGGCCCCCTGAATAGAGACCATCTCGTCAGAGAGTGGACCCATAGGAGTCTTTAGTACTGACATTGCTGCTCCCGTATCCAATAGAAACTGGACAGGGTGACCCCCTATCTCAGCAATTACCATGGGCTCCCGGGGGTCTAATGGTATGGAGCCCCGGCCCCTTCAGTCCAAGTCCTGAGTTTCATTTCCCATCGCAATAGTCAGAATTTTCTTAGCTCTCTCTGGACATTCATTTTTCCAGTGACCTATCTTCTTACAGTAAGCACATTGGTTTTTATCTAAGGCCTGCCATTCCTTTTTCATTGTACAATTGTTTGATCTTGGCTTCTTATCCATTCGTGGTAAAGGAGCGTCCTTTAGCGGCCTAGATCCTAATCCTGCCTCTCTGAAAGCAGCCACCATCACTTGAACTTGCCTTTTAGCTGTTTTATCTGCATTTATAGTTATTTGTTTTTGTTTTTCAACATCCCTATTGTTGTACACCTTTTGAGCTATTTCAAGCAATTGAGGAGTGTTCATACCAGCAAAACCATCTAGTTTCTGTAACTTTTTCCGGATGTCTGGAGCTGATTGGGAGACAAAGGCCAGATTGAGGGCACGGGCATTCTCTGGAGCTGAGGGGTCAAATGGGGTGTATGTTAAATAGGCCTCCTGGAGCCTTTCCAGAAAAACCCCAGGAGATTCCTCTGGCCCCTGGACAACCTCTGTGACCCTAGACAGATTAATAGGTTTTCGTGCTGCCCCTCTGATACCAGCTAGGAGATGGCGGTGATAGGTGGTTAATGCCTGAAACCCTACCCCCGAGTTGGGGTCCCAGTCTGGCCTCACAGTAGGAAGGGCCACTTCTAATCTGTCACGATTTTCCTCTGCTGTCCCAGGGAGGGTGGCAAGGAGGGCCTTTCGCGCCTCTGACTGGATGCGTTCCCTCTCCTCTGAAGTAAAAAGGGTTAAAAGGAGCTGTTGGCAGTCATCCCACGTCGGGAGGTGGGTATGAAGGATGGACTCAATTAGAGAGGTCAAGGCTTGTGGCTTATCAGAGAAGGGGGGATTTTGAGTTTTCCAGTTGTAAAGATCAGCAGTAGAAAAGGGTGCATAAACCAAGAATGGGCGGCTGGGCTGCTCCAAACTGGGGTTTTGGGCAACCTGACGCAGAGGCAGGAGTGGGGCAGGGCCTTGGGCACGAGACCGAAGGCGGCGACAGAGAGGGGGTGAGCCCTCCATAGTTCCCGAAGAGAAACTGTCAGCTGGAGAAGCCTCTTCAGAGGAGGGGGAAAGGGTGGAGGGAGCAGCAGGAGGTGGGGAAGGAGAATGCTGTGAAGACGGAGAGGGCGGAGGTGGCGAAAGAGGAGCAGAGGGATAAGGGGGAGGCAGGAGAGGGTCTTCAGGATCCGGGATAAGAACTGGTGGGCTTTGTTTTGGAACTTCTGCAGGTTTTCGGACAAGGGCCTTCGTCCGAGTCATTAAGAGTGTCTGAGGGCAGGTTAACATGCCAATTTGGAGCCAATTTGGAGGATTAAGAACAAGATTTAACCATTGATCAATATATGGAAATTGATCAGGGTGACCCTGAGGTTTAGGGGCAATTACCTTTTTCCAAACTGTATTAACAAGCAAGGGGTCATAAGACCCAGTGGGTGGCCAGTCCACTACCAATTTTGGCCATTCCACTTCACAGAGACTTTGGAGAATCTGGGGAGAGCACTTTATACCATAGTCTCCAGAGAAACCTTTTTTAAAGTTCTTTAACATGCACTGCAGTGGAGTGCAAGGTCGTGAATCAGTCCCTCCCATTTTTCCATGCAAAAGACAACCAAACACAACTAACAGAGCCGCCAAGCACAGTACACAAATGACAAAAACGATAAACACAAAGAACAGAAAAAAGACAACAAACCACAGTAACAGCAACTCTTCTAACCAGACCAGAGTCTCCCTCCTTCCAACTAAGAGTCAGAGACTGCAACAACAGTAATGACAACTAGCACAATGACAAGAAACCACCTAGATCCAGGAAAGGCCTTTCGTTAACCAGACCAGAGTCTCCCGTCCTAACGCCGTCACGCTCAAACGGAACGGAGATTGTATTGGCGTCTTGTCAGACCTCCAATACCCAGAAGGCGCCACCAGAAAATAGAAGTCGACTTACCAGAGGACTTAGGGCCAATTGGTCGGTGAAGAATTCGAGCCGAGCCTCCCTGGTCGGTGGATCAGGACACGGGGCCCTGGAACATGGTCAGGGGGTGCCTCCCCTATGGCCAGAGCACCAACCTGGAAGGATCGGAGCCAGATCTTCCCGGGGGTGGTCTCCGAATCTCGCTGGGGCCTCCAAAAATGTTGTGCCTGAGCGAGTGCTGACAGAGGAGCGCCACACACTGAAAAAGTTTTAAAGTCCTTTATTGCCGGCGGCCGAGAGTGGGCTCATGCCCCAAAGAACTCTCGACCCTGAGGCCCAAAGCTACAGGGTTTATAAAGGCAAAAACCGCAAAATCAGGAGGGGAATTCATGGTTGCTAGGAACAGGGGGGAATACATGGTTACCGGGGTCAAGCTAACCTAAAACCTATGCGAAACTAGTATCAATTATAATCTTGACAATCTTAACAATTATCAATTATGATCTTGACATTAATCCAATTATTAGACAAATCACATCTTTACCATTAACCCAGGTGCAACCTTTCTACTTTTAAGCTTGAGTGATCATGCTAGGGGGTTTCTGTGCTCTGCCAAGGGTGATGTAGTGTACTGCTATTGTCCGACTAGTTGAGATCATAGTTTCAGACCAGAGTCTCACGGTGGGGGGGGGGTGCTTTCCCAGAACGGAGTCTCAAGTGCTCCAAAATGGAGTCCCTACTGTCAAGGTGCTACTTCACCAATATTCCAAGAGGGGCCCCCTCCACATTCCTGTCACTGGCTGGGTGTTACTGGGGATTTTGGCCATAGCCTGCAAACTGGGAACCTGCTCTCCTCATCCACCCATTTTCCTCACTACAAGTCCAGCCCCTGAAGATTGATCTGGGCTAGGTAGTCCATCTGGCCCTTCCTTGCAGGTCCCCACACACTTAATTTCAGTCGGGGCCATGTTTAAGCTCTGGATGAGATCACTCCTCAGTGTGCCATCTTAATTAGAGCTGTTTCCCAAGGCTTCTACTAGGCTACCGGCCAGCTCCTTCCACCTCATGACATCCTTCTCCCCTTCCCCCAGGCATTCTGGAGCAGTGGGTTTCTGTCAGGGGTAGGGAGTGAAAGGGACAGAGCATAAGCAACTGTGTGTGCTGCTGAGGCCTGGGACAAGCAATCATCAAATGGGGGTGGGTGCATTTTGTTGAGTTCCTGTTTCCTCCTCCCATGCCTATTTTACCAGTGGCCTAAATTCAGGGAAAATAGGAGAGCTTGTGGGGAAGGGGTACCCTTCCATAGATCTTTGATGACTGATAACATCCATTCCTCTTTTGCTGAGCCCAGGACTTCTGGGAGATGTAATTTATCAGCAGATTTGGGACTTCCAAGTTGTTTGGGCCAAGGAACTGAGATCTGAATGGTTGGCTTCACCCATCTGGGGGATGTTGAGCATCTATCTCCCTTTAGATCTCAGGGGTCAGAGGTGAGATTCCTGGGGAGTCTCCTAGCTGATGTTCCCTCCCCACACTGCTCAAGTCCAGCCTATAGTCATATGTATCACCCAGAAAAAGGAAAAGACACTATTTTAGGAAATGTTTTTAGTACAGGTTCTTAATAAACGGAAAGGTTAGGAAAATTGTCTTATAAAATAAAGAAGAGCTCCTGTCCCTTTGTGTGTTCTATGCTCTGCTCTCATTGCTCTCATTGTTGGGAGTGCATTTTGGGGGCTTCCCTTCTATTTGGGACTAATGACTTTTTTTGTAGTCAAGTCTCCTGTCTTCCAGTGTCACTTCCCATCCACACACTCTGTTTATTTCCCTTATAATTATGATAAACTTATTTCCTTTATAAATGTGATCTATAAGCCACTGAGAGAGCAGGCAGAAATGGATACTTGCCCCCAGTCTCTTCCTAGTGGTCTCTCCATGCCTTTCTTTCATCTCTTTCTCCCTTGCTCCTCTCATTTGGATTTTCATGAAAAATGCTGACTATAGTTTTGGAAGTTTACATCTGAGAAACACAGATTATTTTCAGCTCTAAGAAAATATAATTGTTAATTACTAAAGAGTAAGCAAATAAAAATTCTCCTAGTGGCAAGTACTTGGGTGAGAAGCATGTAGTTATCATGTTGATATCTTCTGATGGTCTTTCACCTCAAATATTACCATTTAAGAATATGGATTCTGATAACATGGATACAATCAAAAGAGAGGAAAAAAAGTTCTTCAATAATTGCAAAACTTGTATGTAGCCAAGGTACTTACTGGGCAGGGATGAAAAATACATATGGTGATTTTCAAGCAATGACACCACATAGAATGTATCAAGTATCACAAGAGTAATGCACTCCAGCCTTAAACAATAATAAAAAAGAAAGAACAAGAAAAAATTGGTTATCAATACTAGATGTTACCTACAGGGAGCCAGAGCTTTCATTATCTCAATTTTATTGCTCAAAATGTAGATATTTTCTCACATGTCTGGCTAATCTAAAATGATGGGAAATATAAAAGAATATTCAGAAACATTCTTGGCATTTGGTAGCTAAATTCAATGTTCCATTAAAAAAAGCATTATTCTGACAAGAACATTCTTTTGAGAATAAGTAGTAAGTTCTATTTACCAAAATAAAGCCTACCCCAGGTGATGGATACCTGGCACTAAATACTAAGATCAGAACAAGGCCATAAACCACATTTCTCCAGATGAAGGAATCTATTGATTCACTAATTCTGAAGGACCCCAAAGCAATCCAATATAGACTTTAAATTATATTAATTCAGTTCTCTCCCCAAATGATTGGCATGGCCAGGGGTAGGCTAGGCTGAATCCAGGAGCCAGGAAATTCATCTGGGTCTTTCACCTGGATACTGGGGCCTAAGGACTTGGGCTATCTTCTGCTGTTTTCCCAAGCACATTAGTAGGGAGCTCGGATTCTGGCATTGTTGGCAGTGGCTTACCTCATTTTGCCACAATGGCAGCCCCAGCACATGTGATTTTTGCCAATACATATAAAAATATCTTTTCATTACATTTAACTACAAACTAAGCCTAACTGTGTTCAGAAAATGTTTTTATCAATCTTTTGGTATACTTTGGTGGGTTATAGTTAATGTGACTTTAACAGATTAATATTACTAATTCTTACCCATGGCCTGTGTCATTCTCTGAACCTATGTCAACTATTATTGAATGAGAAAACAAGTATGTATTGATGACAAGTACAAAACATTTAGTGTTTTGCATTGCATGTACTTGCAGTAGATGTTCAATAGTTCATAATCTGTATCCTTTTTCCTTTTGTCAATTCAAATCAACCTTTTGTTAATGATATAGGAGAAATTACATCAGATAGAGGGTATTTGAAAATCTAAATGACTTTCATGAAACATCTGTTTAATGCACTAAATATATTTTCTTAATTGGATACTTGAAGGTTAATAGAAAATAAAACAAAGAATATAGAATATATCCCTTCTTGGTTTTATTTTAAAGACCCACATCCCAAGTGCCACCATCTAATGAAAAATATTTTTTAAAAAGGAAATGAAGAAAATGCATTTAAAATCAAGGAATGTAAGAAAATAAACTTTAAAGTTTTTGAATGTTAATACAAACTTATTTATAGCAGAATTTGCACACTGATCAAATATTTTTGAGTAATTTATTATAATAAATATAGGTCATTATACTAATACATTTGGGAGTGATAATGACTATGAGGAAGACTTTAAAATAAGAAACTTCTAATGTAATAGTGGAATATGATACTTCACAACTCTCCATTGCAGGGAAGCATGCTGGTAAGTGCCAAGTGGTAATATAATTTCAGAATCACAGAAAAGAAGGCTGAAGTCTCCTAAGTTCCTTCAGATATTAAGAGAAGATGTCAGGAAGTCTTTTCAAGGATGACAAACAAAGGCACAGAGGACAAGCACTAAGGAACAATCCCTGTCATCTTGCCTTACTACCAAGGACTAATAAGACAAGAGAATCATTTTCAAATAAAAATCTGCAGACAATAAAAATTCTATTTCCTTGAATATGTTACTGTGTATATTATAGATAAAATGATCATTTTGAATTTTACTACAGGTGAACATAAGCACCTAAGTCCACCATAGATGCTAAAGTGTTTATTTTGCAATTCAAACTTTTATATATAGCTTTAGTGTTTTAAAAACTGGCGTATCTGTTCTCCATGAATAAGGAAGAAAAGACTATTTTTAAGATTTATTTATTTATTTGAAAGTCAAAGTTACACACAGAGAGGAGAGATGGAGAGAGAGAAAGAAAAGTCTTCCATCCATTGGTTCACTCCCCAATTGGCCACAACAGCTGGAGTTGCACCAGTCCAAAGCCAGGGGCCAGGAGCTTCTTCTGGGTTGCTCACATGGGTGCAGGGGCCTAAGGACTTTGACCATCTTCAACTGGTTTCCCAGGCCATTAGAGAGAGCTAGATCAGAAGTGGAGCAACCAGGACTTGAACCAGTGCCCATAAGGGGTGCCAGCACTGGAGGTGGTGGCTTTACCTGCTGTGTCATAGAGCCAGCCCTGACTGTATTTGTTAAGTGACCAAACCTATGACACACCTCTTTGTATGCTTTAACTGTGTATATGAATTGCCATCATCATAGTAAATTTATCAGCTATGTGTATTCTGTCTTATTTGAAGATTTCAACTCTAGATCTCCAAAGAATTTCGTCTTGGTAAAAATTCATAAATTTCTTTTCCTTTAATATATTGAAGCTGTGGATTTATTCTTCTTGCCTAATGGTTCTGCTGAAAACTTCCAGGACTATATTGAATAGCAATGGTGGAAGTGGGCAGACATCTTTATATAGTTCCAGATCTCATTGCAAATGCTCCTAACTTTTGTCCACTGAATATGATACTGGTTGTGTGTTATCTATTGCCTTGTTTGTGCTGAGGAATGTTCCTTATATACCCAATTTGCTTAATATTTATATCATGAAAAGATGCTGTATTTATCAAATGCTTTCTATGCATCTTTTGAGATAATAATATGACTTTTATGCTTCAATTTGTTGATATGATGTGTCACATTTATTGATTTGCCTATGTTGCACCATCCCTACATACCAGGGATAATGCCTATATGGTCCTGGTGGATGATCTTTCTGATGTGTTGTAGGATTCAATTAGCTAGTATTTTGTTGAGAGTTTTTGTGTCTATGTTCATAAGGGACATTGTTCTGCAGTTCTCTGCAGGGTCTGAGTCCACCCGTACAGGATGGACTGGGTCCGAGGAGAGGTGAGTGCACCACTCGCCTGTTCCCCAGCCTCCTGATCCTGGAGACAATCAGACACAGCGGGGAGCCAAGTCTAGCAAGGACTCATTTATTCCATGCGAAACCGAACCTTTTGTAGCACAAAACTGCAGAGTCATTGGGGCAGGGCTAAGAGCCAACCAATCACTTAAAAGGTCACTTTGTGGGGGAATTTTTATAGGACTAGCCATATGTCTATACACTCGTTACTAGTCTTGTTACCTCCCCTGATGTTGCGTAGCAAATTAGCTTTTGAGTTCCGCCCATCTTACTTCCTCTGGGCGCCATCTTCTTTGCCCCTCCTTGGCGCCGCCTGGTCCCAGGGCCACGTGCATGCACGCCAGGCCCCTCCCTGCGCTGCCATCCCCGGGACACCTGCCGGCTGGCTCCGCGGGCCCTGGCTTGGGTTAGTTCACGGGCTGGGCTCCACGTGGCTCTGTTCCGCATAGCTTGGGCGGGGGCACCCACGCATGCGGAGCCCCCAGCCTGGCCTGGCCGCACCATGGCCGTGCTCATGCCCCGCAGTTCTCTTTCTATATTTTTTCAGGTTATGGAATTAAGGTGCTACTGGCCTCATAGAAGGAGTTTGGGAGGAATTCACCCCTTTCAATTATATTAAATACTTTGAGAATAATTAGAATTTGTTACCCTTTAAAGGACTGGTGCAGTTCAGCAGTGAAGCCTTGCAGTTCTGGGCTTTTCTTTGCTGGGAGGATCCTTATTACTGATTCCATTGCTATCTTGATTATTGGTGTGTTTAGGCTTTTTGTCTTCATGACTACAATATGGTAGACTGTGTCCTGAAATACATCCATTTCTTCTAGATTTTTCAGTTTGTTGGATAAATGGATTTGATAATTATGAATATGTGGTTTTGAGTTCAATTTCTCAATTAAATAAAATATCATTTAGCTTGTTTTCCTTCCTCCCTTCTCATCAGTTCAAAAATGTAAGTTTCACTATCAGCTGTGTCAGTGAGACCAAATGTCTCAGTTGCATTGATTCAGTCCTATTTTATACCAGAATGGTGTCCTGCACTGCTTAAAATTTTCTGAATTTATCATTTTTAACAAAAAAGTTACTTAATAACTCCATTAATGGAAGTCAAGTTGGGTTAAGATGACCTTCACATTGCAATTCCAGATTCCGCCATAGTATCTTATTGTGGTACATGAGGCTTTTTTTTTTTTTTTCTGTTAATAGGGGTCTCACTTTAACAAATGGTTCAGTCTGCAAGACACTTAGAACAATCTTCCCTCTTTATTAGATCTTTTCTAAATGCAACATACTTACTGTCTCCCTTACAAGAACAGCATGTGGAGCACAAGCTCATAAAATGAAATGTTCGTCTAAAGAAGTAGTTAGGCAGAATAAACGCCTTCTTGTTTTGAATAGTGAGGGTGAGGGAAGGAATTACCTGTTTATCCTGAGGTCCCCTTGGTCTACCAGCTCATTGCCTCATGTGACAAGCCTGAGATTAGGTTGGGTTAGTGGGAAACTTAACACTCTTGTCTATGTACACAAGAATTATGTGTATATGGCCTAATAGCTGATAAGCTATTGCTTTTCTTCTTTTTTAAACTATCTTTGAACCATTACTTGTCACTATTATCCAACTTACTGGGATTTAGCTACTGTTGATGTATGTGAGTTTCCCAGGAGACCTTCTGATTCCTGTCTTTTCCCCTTTACAACACTGACTTGGGACACAAAATCCTAAGATGCTGCCACATTACTGCTCAGTTTCTCCCATGGGTATATGGCCATTCCTCAATTTCCTAGATCGCTTTCAGGGTAACTACAGCTTGTCTCAGATAGGAAGATTCAATGCTCTCCCAGTCATCTAAATAATTGTAGTTCACCTTCTAACTTCCCATAAAACACCTTGCAGCAGGTTTTACAATTACCAAGAACTTACTGAAGATTTCAGGACAAAGAGGAACATAACACAATCACAGTCACACACTTGCACATCCACCAGGTGGATGCCCCGCCACCCGCCTGTGCCGGATGGAACTCTGGGGGTCCAGGAGGAGAGTGGCAGTGATGGGCAGCTGTCACTCATCCTCACCGTGAAACTGATCTGGGGTTGGGGATTGAGCCTGGCCTGGGCAGCTGCGGGTGTGGACGTAGGGGGAGGTGACTGGGATGACGGGCGGGCGATGGCGATGGTGGTGGTGGTGGTGACGGATGCGTGATGGGGATCAGGGTGGCAGCGTTGGTGTTCACGGTAGTGTTGGCGGTGATGATGATGATGGTGATGGACATGTGTGGTGGCGGCGGCAGCAGCCGAACCCGGGGGCCCAGGCTCGGTGAGGCCAGCAAGGCCAAGAGCCTGGGTAAGCGGGTCCTCGTGGCTGGACCCGCTGCACGCAACCCCCCGGCCCCGCCCTGCCTGCCCCGCCCCGGCCACCCAGGCCCTGTCCTGCACACACACCGCCCCTGCCCCCTGGCCCTCTGCCTGTCTCCAGGCCCCGCCCCGGCCCTCCGCCCGCCGCTCCGCCCGCCCCGCTCCCAGGACAGGTTCTGCATGACGTAGTAGTGTCAGCGCAGCTGCTGTGGGGAGGAAGCACGAGGTGAGGACGATGATGGCATTAGGCCCCAGCCATAGTAGCCTGGGGAGAGGCGGCCAAGGGAGGCGTGGCCGATCTCTGAGCCACGCAGGCTCCACCCTCCACCCGATGTGGGACACGGAGGGCCTGCCGGGCCCGGCAGGGGGGCGACCTCTGGGGTGACCACAGGTACAGGGGAGTGTCTGACCTCTGGGGTGAACACAGGTACAGGGGGTCCAACCTCTGGGGTGACCACGGGTACGGGAGGGTCTGACCTCCGAGGTGACCAGGGGTACGGGGGGTCCGACCTCCGGGGTGACCACGGGTACAGGGGGGTCCGACCTCCGGGGTGACCACGGGTACGGGGGGGTCCGACCTCTGGGGTGACCACGAGTACGGGAGTCCGACCTCCGGGGTAACCACGGGTATGGGGGGTGGGGGAGTCTGACCTCCGGGGTGACCACGGGTACGGGTGTCTGACCTCCGGGGTGACCACGGGTATGGGGGGTGGGGGAGTCTGACCTCCGGGGTGACCACGGGTACCAGGGGCCTCACCTCTTGCTTGACCACCTTCATGTGTGGCCGGATCATGCACAGGTCGATGCGGGGCTCCTGCTCCCCGATGATGACCTGCACCACAGGCGCCCGTTACACCGCTGTTCTCTGCCGTGCTGTCCCCAAACAGGTCCGCGCTGTCCCCGGGCATGTCCTTGGCGGGGGCCACCAGGGTGTTATCTGGAAGCAGCACCCCTGGGCTGGACTTGCCGGCCTCTCGCGGCTGCCTTCCTTCTCCCGCCCTGGCCGCCTGTGCCCTGACAGGACCTGGCTCAAGTACCACCTCCTCCAGAAAGCCTTCCAGACATTTGACTCCTAACACTTCCTGCTTGGTGTCCCCACCTCTCAGCAGACCACTTTGCTGACAGCAGTGGGGGAACTGGGGTCCACAGCTGTGCCTTGGCAGTCAGACCCAGCTCCCTTCCAGTCACTCCAGTGCTGTGGCGCTAGAGCCATCCGGGTCTCCCCAGGCCTACTGTGCTGGGGCGGGAGCGCCATCCGGGTCCCCCGTGCCTGCCGGGATGGGGCGGGAGAGCCATCTGGGTCTCCCCAGGCCTGCCATGCTGGGAGCAGGAGAGGCATCTGGGTCCCCTGGGCCTGTGAGCTGGGGCGGGAGCGCCATCCGGGTCCCCGGAGCCCCCCGTGCTGGGAGCAGGAGAGGCATCCGGGTCCCCCGGGCCTGTGAGCTGGGGCGGGAGCGCCATCCGGGTCCCCCGGGCCTGCCATGCTACACCCGCGTGGAGACCCGGATGGAGTCCTGCTCCTGGCTCCAGCCTGGGCCAGCGCCGGCCATGGTGGCCACGTAGGGAGTGACCCAGCGGATGGGACTTGCTCGTTCACTCTCCCTCTCTGACTTTGCTTTTCAAATAAATCAGAAGAAAAGCAAATGAAAACCTAGGAAGAGGCGATCACCAGAGCGGATCTGTTTACTGCTCTGTGAAATCCTGGAGAGAAGTCCCTCCTGCCTCCTCCTTGGGCCCCGCCCCCACCCGCCCGCCCCTCCCTGGGACCCGCCCCCACCCGCCCACCCCTTGCTGGGCCCCCACCTGCCCCCACCCGCCCGCTCCTCCCTGGGCCCCCACCTGCCCCCACCCGCCCGCCCCTCCCTGGGCCCCGCCCCCACCCACCCGCCCCTCCCTGGGCCCTGCCCGCGCCCACCTGCTCCTCCCTGGGCCCCGCCCCCACCCACCCGCCCCTCCCTGGCCTCCACCCGCCCCTCCCTGGGCCCAGCCCTCACCTGCCTGCCCCTCCCAGGGCCTCGCCCTCACCCGCCCGCTCCTCCCTGGGCCCCCACCTGCCCTCAACCGCCGCTCCTTCCTGGGCCCCCACCTGCCCCCACCCGCGAGTTCCTCCCTGGCCGTGACGGTGAGATTTGCCCACACGCGTGGACATCAGACCTGGCGGATCCTGCTCCGCTTCTCCCGCCAGAGCCCTTGCTGTGGCCACTGGGGCCGTGAGACCTGTGCCTGCCTCCCTCTCCCCTAGCCCCTGCCCGGCCCCTCCACCCCTCGACACCCTTACCAAGGACCCCACTCGGTTACCCTGGCCCAAACTTCCGTCCCCCCCCCACCCCGGCAGTGTGGACAGGGGGCCGGGTCGTCCTGGGCACCTCAGGATTGGAGCAGCGTCCCTGCC
This sequence comes from Sylvilagus floridanus, assembly GCA_949820135.1. Classification (NCBI taxonomy): domain Eukaryota; kingdom Metazoa; phylum Chordata; class Mammalia; order Lagomorpha; family Leporidae; genus Sylvilagus; species Sylvilagus floridanus. The sequence continues at coordinate 926,156 of CATKVR010000005.1, read as the reverse complement.
CCCTGCTCCATGGCCCCTCGCACTCCCCCCACTGCCCCACCTGGTGAAGGAGGAGCGGCAGGGCCGGGGCGGGGCAGCCGTGGCCGTCCCCTCGCGCCTGCCGGGCAGCGGGGTGGGCACTGGTTGCAGTGCTGAAGGCAACGCGAGTCTTGCTCTGCATCCAGCCAGCCCCCGCGCATATGCACCCTGGGCCTCTGCACCACAAGGGGGACCCGATGGAGCTCCTGGCTCCTGGCTTCAGCCTGGCCAGGCCCTGGCCATCACGGGGTCTGGGGAGTGACCCAGCAGGCGGGGGTCTCTGACTTTGTCTCCCGTTCAAATAAATACACAGAAAAATGTGAGAGGTGCGTCCTGGCAGAAGATGGTCAGGTCACCGTTCTGTGCGCGCGCTCAGCACTGCGGACTCGGGAGTGGCCCAGCAGGGAGGTTACCATCCTGCCCGGTGGGCACGTGAGTCCCAGACCTTGCCTGGCTGAGACAGGCAGGAGACAGAGACCCCCTTTCAGATAGGGCTCAGCTGGAAGCGGGCTGGGCTTGGGGAGCTGGGTGTGTGTGAGGCAGGCATCCCTCCTCTCTTTGTAGGGGCCACGGGAGGGCCCAGCAGTGACCATCTCCTGGCCATGACAGAAAACCACTGATGCTCTCCAATATCTCCTGTTGTTCAGCTGAGATTCCTTATGTCAATTGCATGAATGCATTTTTATATAACACGATCACATTGAAGTCCTATCTGCTTCTACTGGAACACAAATTAAAGCCCCAGGAATACCACTGTATACTTATAAGAAAGTTCACATAAAAATCTTGACAACATGCAGTGTTGATTATGATATAGGAAACTTGAAGTCTCCTACATTGCTAGAGGGAAGTTAAACTGGAATTGTGTGGTGACAGCTCTTAGAGCAGTATGGCAGTTTCTCAAGAACTTAAATGCACACTTAGCTGTGTGGGCTCACAGTTCTAGTTTTCACTGTTCTGGCTGTTGATAGGTTGATTGGTGGAAAGGATAAAGAAGCTCTCTGGGACCTCTTCTATAGAGGAACCAATCCTACCCTGGGAGCTCTTCTATCATGACTCCCAGGAAACCCACCTTTTGATACCTTCACAGGAGGGATTGGAATTTCCACATAACAATTGGGGATATGCAAACATATGTATTGCATATCACAGCAATACTTACCATGTAATTCAGCAAACTGATTCACAAGGTCTCACTCAGTGAGACCAAACATCCCAGCATGGGGAACAGTTTACAAGGAAGGTGATATGACCCATTGAGATGGCTATTCAATATTTCTGATGTCAAGCACAGAGGGCTCCCAGACATTTTCTGTCACTTCTGTATTAAAGAGATAAAGAAGGGCACTATGTAATGATTAAGGGAATAATCCAACAGGACAAAGTGACTATAGTAAATGTATATGCACCTAACACCAGGGTGCCTAGATACTTAAAATAAATGTTAATTGACCTAAAGGGAGACACAGACTTCAACACAATTGTAATGCAGGAATTTGACAAAACACTTCCATCAATGGTCAGGTAAACTAGACATAAAATTGAAAAACAAGCAACAGAACTAATCAACACTATAGGTTAAATGGACATGATATCTACAGAACTTTTCATTCCACATTTCATTCCAATTTCATTCTTTATCAGAACTAACTCTGAGTGCAGAACCATAGAGAGAAAGGTAGTAGGCTTGAGTAACTTTCCGAAAGTGGACCACAAAATGGAAACAAAGGACAGTTCCTGTAGAAAATATATGTTCTCCCCAAGCTAAAGAGATAGGAAGATGTACAACTTAGGTTATTCTCTGGGAACAGAGTAATCAGGAAGTACCTTCTTAAAAAGGAGGAAAAGGATTTCTATTTGTTGTGGAGAAAGGGCAAATAGAGAGGAAAGGAGAGGGGATATCGGTGAAGGAATGAGAAAGCGGGAACTGAGTGTGTGTGTGTGTGTGTGTGTGTGTACACCAGTCTTCCTGCAGATTCAGGTCACTGAGAGTAAAGGGAAAGTTCAGATGATGCAGGTGCTTTTCTGTGCTACATACAGATTCACTTTGGATTGCTAAGTCACAGACACAATGATGGTTTAATATAGACAACACAATTTCTGAAAGCAGTGAACAAGAAAAGATGTAAATTTTTCACTATTAGTTTCTTATTTTAGTGAAGAATAAAGAGTAATTCCTAGAGATCAGAAACAGAAAAATTCAAACACTTTAAAGATATTTGCCATGTGCTAACATTGTAGCACAATGGAATAAGCTGCCACTTGGGAAGCCATAATGCCATATCAGGGTGCTGGCTGAGTCTCTACAGCTCCACTTCCTTTCCAAATTCCTGCTAACACACTTTGGAAAAATAGCTCAACTGCTTAGGTCCTTATTATCCACAAGGGAGACCATGATGGAATTCCAGGCACCTGGTTTTAGTCTATCCCAGCTCTAGCCATTGCAATATGTTGAAGGGTGAACCAATAGGTAGATATTATGTCTCTGATTATTCCCACCTCTCTGTTGTAGATAGGTAAACTGACAAATAAACACCCAAGGAAGAGCACCCACAGGCTCTAGGAATATTAGTTGTCTGAGAGTCACAGAGAAAGCCTGTCCTAACACATCAAATTGAATAGCAATGAACAATGTACATAAATATTAGAATCCTAGAAAACCATAAGAAATCATAAAGTTCATGTCAAATTCAAATTCAATGGCAAAACTTTGAAGATAATTTATTTCCCAAATGCTCTTATTCTCTCTCCATTCTTAATGGTGAAACATTCTGAAAGTCATATTAACTCTTTCTACTGAAATAGCATAGTCATTTATTCTTGATGTTGAAAAGATCTAAGACACTTGGTCAAATTAAATTTTTAAATTTTCAATTATTGTCTCAAGAAAATACCCATCACTTCCAAACTATCCATTATTTTGTTAGATATAAGGTATGTTTCTATAAATAATCTAATCATTTAAAGAAATATCTCTGTGATGTATAGTATGTGTCACTGAGACACAATTTTCTTTTGTAGTCAAAGGCAGGCTCTGGCTCTGAACTGGGTTTTAGTTATATCAAATTACTGAGTAGCTATGTGATCATAGGCAAATATTTAACCACTCCATGCTTCCATTTTCTCAATCAGATATGATAGTAACAGTAACTTCCTCATAGAGTTGATAGAATTAAGAATCATAGCTAGAGAAATGAAATACATTGAATTCACTCAGTACATAACAGACTTATTTATTTCACTTGAAAATGAAATATTCTGGAAGGTGCAATCTCAGGCAAGAATTAGGGAAAAACTACAGTGGAAAATCCACAGAAGGAAGAGGGATGCTATGCTCTACATGGATCGTTATGAACACAATGAATGAGTATAGGATGAGCACAGAATGAGTATAGGAACAACACAGGACCCCATAGCCAAGATTCTAAGTGCCAGTTTTGGACACTTAGTTGAGATCAGAACAACTGGCAATATAGCTGCAGGGAGAGCCTAGCATAGGTCTGGCCTAGAGCCCTGTGGGGGACAGGATATTTGCCAAACTAGAGGGAAAGTAGAGGTTCAGTTGTTTCTCCTCAGCCTCCCAAAGATGTCCTGCAATTAGCTGAGAGAGGGAGGGCAGAATTTGGGACACACAAACAGCTGCACCAACTTGTTTCCACAAGCCCAGCAACCAACTGCAAGGAGATGCCTGTGTTTGGCTGCAAGGATTGAAAGGGCCTGAGAACCCACATAGGACTGTGAGGTGCTCCAGGCTCCCAACATATTACAAACTCTTGGGAACACCTGCCTAGGAGGAGCACCCATAGGCAGCTGGCTCTGAGAGTCTCTGCCTCTCTGTATGGGATGGACTGGCAGGGTAGAGTGGATCCTTGGCACCACATGACTATAGGAACCTTGCATGTTGGGACTGTGGATACACTATGGTTGCATGGCAAGGCACAGGTGTCCTTGGGTTTCTGGGTAGTCACTGTGGGTGGCTCCCCATAATAAGGGCTCCCTGACTAACTGGGGTGCATCATTGTGTTGGGATTCATGTTCACACTGATAATTGCATGGATCTTTTATGTGGTTCCTGTGGCAGCACAGATGAATATACCCAATGGCGTTAGCACCCAGGCATTGTTCACCTTAGAAGAAAGGAAGTGAAGAGGAAATTATACTAACACAGCTTTTTAAACCCTCTTCTCTGTTAAAATAAAGATCTACCACAGACTGGGTGTCACCCATGATACTCCCCCACCCTGGAGCACTGAACAGACCTCCTAGACACAGCCAGCACAAGTCACTGGGTATTCATTGAAAGAGCAGATACTCCACTAAGCCACAGAGTGATAACCCAAAGATAAAACTAATCACTGGGGAAAAAATACAAGTATCTCCAAAATACCTAAAAATAAATGCAGAAATCCAAGAAAGAAGGATAAGGAAGACAGCATGATGCCCCCACAGGAGCACAACATTACAATACTTGAATGTGAAGACGAAGAGATGCATGAGTGCTGGAAATGGAATTCAAAAGAGTAATCACAGAATTACTCAGAAACAGAGTTAAAGTAATGATTTGAAGAAATCCAATCATAACATGAATGAAATTTATGCATTTATTATGAAATTCAGATTTTTAAAAAATTTTTTGAGAGGCAGAGTGGATAGTGAGAGAGAGAGACACAGAGAGAAAGGTCTTTCTTTTGCCGTTGGTTCACCCTCCAATGGCCGCTGAGGCCGGTGCGCTGTGGCCGGTGCACCACGCTGATCACTGATCCGGTGGCAGGAGCCAGGTGCTTCTCCTGGTCTCCCATGTGGGTGCAGGGCCCAAGGACATTGGGCCATCCTCCACTGCACTCCTGGGCCATAGCAGAGAGCTGGCCTGGAAGAGGGGCAACCAGGACAGAATCCAGTGCCCCGACCGAGACTAGAACATGGTATGCTGGTGCCACTGGTGGAGGATTAGCCTATTGAGCCATGGCGCTGGCCAAAGTTCAGAATTTTAAAGAAATCAAAATGAAATATTAGAAATGAAGAATTCATTAGGTCAAATAAAAATGAAGTGGAAAGCCTTAACAACTGTATTGGTGAGGTGGAAGAATGAATATTTAAGTTAGAAAACAAATCTCTGGAAATTTTACAATCAGATCATAAAACAGAATAAATTAGAAAAACTAAAAACAGTGTTGCAGATTTATGGGATACTATCAAATGACCCAACATACGTGTCTTAATAATTCCTGAAGATGTGGAAAGAACTGATGAGAAGGGCTATTTAGTGAAATATTCACAGAAAACTTACCCAGTTGGGAGAAAGAAAGAAATATCCAGGTAAAGAAAAAAAAAATAGAACAGACCTGAACAGAAAAATTCTTCACTGAAACATGTTGTAGTTAAACTTTGAACAATAAAACATAAAGAAAATACTCTAAAATGTGCATGAGAGAAGTGCCAGGTTAATTTTAGAGGATCTCCAATAAGAATCACAGCTGAATTCTCATCAGAAACTCGAAGGGTAGGAGAAAATGGCAAGATACAGTCCAAGTCTTCCCCTCCCCTCTCCAAAAACCTTTTATTTAATTATTTTTAATATTTAATTATTTTTAATATTTAATTATTTTCATAATTACAACTTCAGAAACATGGTGATTCTTCCCACTGTACTGCCCTCCAACCCACTCTCCCACCCCTCTTTCTCCTCCCTCCCCATTCCTATTCTTATGTTTTCACTAAGATCTATTTTCAATTAACTTTATATACATATGATTAGCTCTATGTTAAATAAGGAGTTCAACAAATAGTATGAAAGACAAAAAAAAAAAAAAACTATTCAACATTTGAGACAAGGGCTGTTCAAACTACAGTCCAAGTCTTAGAAAGAAACTTTCATCTCGGAATACTGTATTTATGAATGTAGGTGAAACAAAGGTAGAAATCAGCACCTTTCAAGATGAAAACCTTAAGCTAAATGGGTATAGAAGGAATATTCCTTCTTGGAAGGAATATTCAAGACAGTTTGTAACAAGCCCACAGGCAGCATCTTATTGAATGCAGAATAACTGGAAGCATTCCACTAAGATTTGGAACCAGACAAGGATGCCCACTCACACCATTGCACTTTAGTATAGTCCTGGAATTTTTAGCCAGAGCCATTAGGCAAGAAAATGAAATCAAAGAGATAAAAATTGAAACAAAGGAAGTGAAATTATCTCTATATGCAGATGATTCTATGTATAGGGGATATAATAGACTCCAATGAGAGACTACTGGAACTCATAAAAGAGTTTGGTAGGGGAGGTGCTGTGGCAGAGTAGGTAAAAACAGCCTGCAGTGCTGCCATCACAAATAGGTACTGGATTGAGTCCTAGCTGCTCTGCTCCTTATCCAGCTCTCTGCTATGACCAAGAAAAGCAGTAGAAGATGGCCCAAGTTTCTGGGGCCCTGCACCAGTGTGGGAGATCTGGAAGAGGCTCCTGGCTCCTGGCTTCAGATTGGCACAGCTCTAACCATTGTGGCCATCTGGGGAGTGAACTAGTAGATGGAAGACCTTTCTCTATCTCTCTGCCTCTGCTTCTTTGTAACTCCAACATTCAAATAAATGAATCTTTTTTTTAAAGTGTTTGGTAAAGTGGCAGGATACAAGATCATCCTAGAAATACCAACATATTTTGTATATACAGATAATGCCATGGCTGAGAAAGAACTTCTGAGAACAATCCTGTTCACAAAAGCTACAAAAGGAATTCAATACCTTGGAATAAATTTAACAAATGATGTCAAATATCTCTATAATGAAAATTACAAAATATTAATGTAATAGAATAAGACATTTCAAAATGGAAAATTCTTCCATTTTCATGGATTGGAAGAAGCAATATTATTAATATGTCCATAATAGCAGAAGCAATTTATAGTCTCAGTGTGATTCCAATCAAAACACCAAAGACATTCTTCACAGATGTAGAACAAACGATGCTGAAAATCATATGGAAGTATAGGGGACTATGAATATCTGAAGCAATCTTATACAACAAAAACAAAGCCAGAGGCATCATTATACCTGATTTCAAAACATACTACAGTGCAGTTATAACTGAAACAGTCTGGTACTGCCAAAAATAAAAGACAAGACAGTAAAATAGAGAGGTAGACCAATGCAACAGAATAGAAACTCGAGAAATCTATCCATGCACCTATAACCAACTTAAATTTGACAAAGGAGCTAAAATCAATCTCTGCAGCAAGGTCAGTCTCTACAGCAAATGTTTTGGGACTACTGGATCTCATGCAGAAGTAAGAAATAAGACCCCTACCTTACACCTACACAAAATCCCTCAAAATGGATCAATGTCCTAAACCTAGAGGACCATCAAATTACTAGAAGAACATTGGAGAAACTCTGCAAGACATTGGCATACAGAGGTACTTCTTGGAAAAGGCCCTAGAGGCACACACAATCAAAGCCCAAACTGACAAATGGGATTACATCAAGTTGAGAAGCTTTGCACTGTAAAGGAAACACTAAGCAAAGAGGCAATTGACAGCATGGGAGAAATTATTTGCAAACCAGGAAAACTATAAAGGATTAATATCCAGAATATATAAAGAGCTCAATAAACTCGACTACAACAAAACAATCCAGTTAAGAAATGTGCAAATGACTTAAACAGGCATTTTTAGAAGAGGAAATTAAAATGGCCAACAGACACATGAAAAAATTCTCAGCATCACTAGCCATCATGGAAATGCAAATCAAAACCACAATACATTTTCACTACACCCCAGTTAGAATGAATCTCATACAGAAATCAACAAAAAACAAATGCTGGCAAGGATGTGAGGAAAAGGTAACCTAATCCACTATTAGTTGGAATGTAATCTGGTACAGCCACTGTGGAATACAGTATGGAGATACTTCAGAAATCTGAACAAAGACCTACCATATAATCCAGCCACTTCACTCCTAGGAATTTACACAAAGAAAATGAAATCAGCATATGAAAGTATTTTCTGTAACCCCATGTTCATTATAACTCAATTCACAATTGATAAGATCTCTCTGATCTGTGGTAACTAATACAGCACCTAACAGGTAATCTACAGAAGTAAAATAGACACTGTGATAGGCGATATTTTGAACAGCCCTTATCTCAACTGTTGAACAACAGTTTTTTTTTTTCTTTTTCATATTCTTTATAGTACTGCTTTGTTTTGCTGTTGTTGAGTTTCTTGAACTCTTGTAGAGTTAATCTTATGTGTATAAAGTTAACTGAATAGATCTGTGTAAAAAAGAATGGGAATAGGAGAGAGAGGAGGAAGAAGGGTGGGAGTGCAGTTGGGAGGGTGTGTAGGGTGGGAAGGACCACTATGTTCCTAAATTTGTACATACGAAATGTGTGAAATTTTATGAATTAAAAAAGGTTTCTAGGTAAAACATGTTACATTCTTTTTAATTTAAAAATATTTGTTTAACTGGCAGGCAAAGAAAGAAACAGAGAACTCCCATCTCCTGGTTCACCTCCTACATGGCTTCAGCAGGAAAATGAGAGGTTAACACCTTGCGGCACTGGTACCCTGGGTTCTAGTCCTGGTTGGGGCGCCAGATTCTGTCCCAGTTGCCCCTCTTCCAGGCCAGCTCTCTGCTATGGCCTGGGAGTGCAGTGGAGGACGGCTCAGGTCCTTGGGCCCTGCACCTGCTTGGGAGACCAGGAGAAGCACCTGACTCCTGGTTTCAGATCAGCGAGATGTGCCAGCTGCAGCGGCCATTGGAAGGTGAACCACAGCCGGTGCCATGGTGCAACAGGCTAATCCTCCGCTTTGCCGTGCCGGCACACCGGGTTCTAGTCCTGGTCAGGGCACCAGATTCTGTCCCAGTTGCCCCTCTTCCAGGGCAGCTCTCTGCTGTGGCCAGGGAGTGCAGTGGAGGATGGCCCAAGTGCTTGGGCCCTGCAACCCATGGGAGACCAGGAGAAGCACCTGGCTCCTGCCTTCAGATCAGCATGGTGCGCCGGTGGCAGTGGCCATTGGAGGGTGAACCAACAGCAAAAGGAAGACCTTTCTCTCTGTCTCTCTCTCCCACTGTCTACTATGCCTGTCACAAAAACAAACAAAAAAACACATCTTAACTACTAGATCAAATTCCCTCCATGCATAAACTTACTTAGACGATATTTTGTGCTCACTTCGGCAGCACATATACTAAAATTGGAATGATACAGAGAAGCTTAGCATGGCCCCTGTGCAAGGATGACACGCAAATTCGTGAAGCATTCTATATTTTTGAACGATCCAACGTGGGAAGTGGGAAACACAGCAGACTCAGAATGGCAGATGTCCTAAATAACACTCTGGTCTCAGAATCAGCCCTTAAGGTATTCAGATATGGCTCAAGAGCACGTGAGAGTATTTAAGGCATGGAAAGCCAAGGCACTCTGGGGAAAAAAAAAAGAAGACCAAAATGAAAGATCTCTGCGAGTGAGATCCCAGTGGAAAGAACTGGGCCACCAGAGAAGGAGGTACCTTTCTCCGAAGGGAGGAGAGAACTTCCACTTTGACTATGACCCTGTTGGAATAAGAGCAAAGGCGGAGAACCCTAAATGCTTCCATAGCCTCGACAACTCATGACTATAGCCTAGGGAGATTACTGACGCCACAAACAAGAGTGTCAATTGTTAAATCAACAACAGGAGTAACTGTGTACTTGCATCTCATGTGGGATCTTTCCTTAATGTGTTGTCCAATGTTCCAATGTGCAGTAATGCTATAACTAGTACTGAAACAGCATTTTTATACCTTGTGTTTCTGTGCGGGTGCATACTGATGAAATCTTTACTTAGTATATACTGAATCGATCTTCTGTATACAAAGATAACTGAAAATGAAAAAAAAAAACTTGGTGTTAAATTGGAAATTGCATAGAAAATTAATCAATTTAAAAAAAAATCATGTAGGACCTCTGTCCTTAATGTGTTGTACATTGTAGGTTAATGCTATAACTAGTACTCAAACAGTATTTCCCACTTTGTGTTTCTATGTGGGTGCAAACTGTTGAAATCTTTACTTAACAGATACCAAATTGATCTTCTGTATACAAAGAGAATTGAAAATGAATCTTGATGTGAATGAAAGGGGAGAGGGAGTGGGTAAAGGGAGAGGGAAGTTATGGGGGGGGGAATCACTGTAATCCATAAAATGTACCTTGGAAATTTATATTCTAAATAAAAGTTAAAAAAAAAAAGGAAGGAGAACCAACAGCAAAAGGAAGACCTTTCTGTCTGTCTCTCTCTCACTGTCCACTCTGCCTGTCCAAAAAAAAAAAAAAGGAGCTAGAAACTGAATCCAAGTCTGCTCTGTAGGTGGCAAGCACCCAGTTACCTGAGCCATGATGGATTAATCCCATGGTCTGCATTAGCAAGAAATTGCAGTCAGGAGTTAGAGAGAGCTCAAACTGAAGCACTCCGATGTGGGGTATAACATGTTAACCAGTGTCTTAACTACTAAGCCAAATGTCTGCTCCAATAGAAGGCTTATAACAGAGAAATCATTTATATCCTGGCTGCATTTTAACATATATGTTTATATATATCATATATATACACATTTATCAATATATATATATATATACATATACATATATATCCATTACCAGATAAGCTGCTTTATTTTATGGTAATCACTGGAGATCTCAACAATAATTTCTAATGGTTGCTTTTGATACGTTTTTCAAAAAGACATACAGAATCAGAAGTGTAAGCATTTTGTTTCATACAACATATTCTTATAACAACTTTAATTCAACTTTATTTATAAAGTGATTTTAAAATTGTAAGTAGTTCACAGATATAACTCTTAGATCCTTTCTCCTCCCAACTTTTTAACTTCTTCAATAACATTTTTAATTTACTTTATAATTATAGGCTTAATGTTCCATTAAATAAAGAGATGAACAAATTAAAAGTAGAAAGAACATTGTTCAAAAGGCACACAGAAAATTGTTGTAAGTAATAAAATGCCATGATGCCAATTTCCAACTTAGCTTTGTACTATATATATTATATATACTATATATATTATGTATATAATATATATATTAGCTACCACAAATCAGAAAAAATGTGCTATTTGTCTTTTTGGGTCTGGCTTATTTTTCTGAACTTTATGGTGTCAAATTACATCCATTTTGTGGCAAAAGATTTCTCTCTCTTTCTCTTTTTCTATCTCTCTGTAACTTTCAAATAAATAAGTAAACCATCTTTTTAAAAAAGAAAAAAATCAAATTAAGAACTTTACCTTGATCAATAGCAATGAAATTCACTGTTTGAACTGCCAATTTTAGATTTTATAAACTGTCATACTTATGTTGAGCATTGGTATTGAATAATCATATTATTTTAGTCTTGTTTATTGTATTGCCTTATACTACTATAAATTTTGTGAAAAGGAAAGATAAGTATTTCACAAGAGAAACAAGGTCTATTAAAATATTTATTAAAAAAATCTTGGGTTCTGGATGCATATTTTATATGAACATTGATCAGAAGATATTGGAGAAAAATACAATAAGGCTTTCATTAAGAGAAGTGTTCAGAAAGACAACTTATGGGCCTGTGCCGCAGCTCAATAGGCTAATTCTCTGCCTGCGGTGCCAGCACACTGGGTTCTAGTCCTGGTCGGGGCACCTGATTCTGTCCCAGTCGCTCCTCTTCCAGTCCAGCTTTCTGTGGCCCGGGTGTACAGTGGAGGATGGTCCAAGTCCTTGGGTCCTACACCCACATGGGAGACCAGGAGAATCACCTGGCTCCTGCCTTCAGATCAGTGTGGTGCACTGGCCGCAGTGCGCCTGCCGCAGTGGCCATTTTGGGGTGAACCAATGGAAAAGGAAGATGTTTCTCTCTATCTGTCTCTCTCTCTCTCTCTCTCTCTCTCTCTCTCACTGTCCACTCTGCCTGTCAAAAAATAAATAAATAAATAAAGTGTTTTCTAAACAAAAAAGAAAGAAAAGAAAGACAACTCATCTGCTTGGTTTTGGAGTGTTTTCAACTTCCACACTAAAAAAAGAATAGGGAACTTAATTTTTTCATTATTATTGCTTATTATAAACGTTTTCTCAAAGCCATTTACATTTGAAACAAAACATATTTCAACTCTCAGAAAATATTTCAGGAATGAGAGAAAAACTTCAAGACTAGGGGTAAACTTGACTTATTTTATAGTCATGTGTGTCCCAGATATTGCACTAGCATAAAATTAGCACATCTGTAAGCTTCACTTTCACTTATTATTTGTAAGTATTTCAAAATTAGTATTCAGGCATTACTTTGAATCTGAATTCACACCTAATTTTAGGGTTTAGCACTAGTGACAAGAAATTAGATAATAAAGACATCAAGCAAACTCTGTTACTTCAGCACAAATATTATTATACCAGTCATAAAAGTATCTCTCATTATTGGGAGTGAGACTGTTCAGGTATCAATTTATTCTTAAGTTGAATTAACTATAAAGCACTACTGATTAGAAAAAGAAAAGTAAAGGCCAGTGACATGTAGCCTTTTGTACATGTCTAGACATTTTTAGAAATATCTTAAAGACATGTTAGACTTAAAGATTTCTGGAACAAACTACATGCATAAGGACAGATTACGTAAGATATCACCTGTTGACTGCACCAGTATGCATGTTATTGAATTTTTTAGAGCGACCCGTAATGGTGAATAATTTGAGTTAATGAAATAGTTTATCTTACTGATCCATTGGTTTAATTTTAAAATAAAGGTGACTAATGCAAAGAAGTTGCATATCCTCATCAATTCACAGATAAAAAGTATGTAAAATGGTAACCCACCAATTCCCACAAGAAGTAGAATCATTGCATAAAATGGGAGAGGGGAGGTGAGAAGGAAGATTCTCTGTGTTAACAGTAGCTTCAGTACCGAGGTTAGAGATGCCATACAAGCTGTCTTCTGCCTTCTGCAGAATCAATGGAAACAGAAAAGGATAGATGTTAAGTTTTAACAAGCACAGTGAATGCAAAAGCACTTTCCTAAAGCTCTCTTTCCCACAGGAGAAAAGCCTCCCAGGGAGTGCACAATGGGTAGCACATGGCTGCCCACATTGTCTGTGCAGACCAGAGTGGAGCTCCAGGTTCAGCTTCCCTTCTTCTAGCCACATGCCCTGCACCTCTGCCTGCACCCAGGGAGGGGCAGTGGGGCAGTGGTACATGTGTGTTCATGTTGGGAACTGGGGGAGGAAGGAGCAGACCAGAGTGCCTGCAGTTGTGCACTGTAAAGGACCAAAGTGCAGAATCAATCCAGTCAGGAAATCAGAGCAGAGAAAAACACAGGCTGGAGCAGGCTCTCTGCTTCCCGCCAGGAGTCCCACTGCTGCTGTTGCTAACCTTCCACAAGGGGAGGCCTTTGCTTGCTCAGCATGGCAACTCCTGCATGCACTGGTGAGAGACACACGGAGGGGGATGGGTGCAGGAGGCACAGGTGAGGTACAGCCATGCCGCCTCCCTGGCAGGGCCTCTAGGGAATCTACCCAGCAACACCTGTGTTTTGGGCCATTACCTAAGAGCCCCCAGTTGTCCTTGGGAACACACAGGTGCATGGATGGCAGTTGTAGACTATTCACACAATCCCTGGTCTTGAAGAGATGCAAGTGCATTTCTTAAAGCAACCACCTTTCCCACAGTCATGGCATTTAAAACCCTGTACTGCACCCAGCCCTTCCCTCAAGCTGCCAGCAGCTGACTTACCCAGGGATCCTTTAGGACAGCCACACACCAGGGATGCATGAAGGGCACTGCCCTCTGCCTCCCAGCCCCTCTACCCTCTTGCTTTTTCCAGACTCATCAGCCCCAGCCAGCTACCAGACCCTGGACCAAGAAGGCTCATCCTGAGAGTCACTACTCACAGAGAACATGAAAGTCACCTGCACAACTCAGCAGGAGACTCGCCCACATCCAGTAAATTCTTAAACAGACTTCACCCCCACCTCTGCTTCCTGCTTGTCACAGAAAGCCCGGAAAGCTGGGCTCTAACTTTTCTCGCCTGACCTGCACCTTGTGTAGGGAATGTTCGTGACCCAGGGAGCATGGAGCCAGCACCAGGCCCCAGGATGTGGGGGAGGCCTCAGGACGTGTGGTCAGAGATGTTTCCCTGTGGGCTGAGACAGCAGGAAGTGGCCCAAGTGACTTGGTAAATGCTATCTCTCTCACCGAATAAACTCCCAGGCAGGGCTAGGTTAGCAAGGAGTTCAGCCTAGGTGTGTCCTTCCTGCTGCTCCACCCTGGCATCCACCAATGCCACCCCAGCAAAACCTAAACAGGGTTCCTGCGACCACTCAGGGTCTTGGTTGATGATGCCAAGGCATTGCTGTTTTCTGGCACCATCCCTTCCTTCATCCCCTCAATGGCTCTCATTCCTGGATCTCACCCTGGTACCTTGAATCCTGCTTCCAGGACAGGCCAACTCACTCTGCTCGGATTTTGCAATGCTTTCTCTGGGCACCCCAGATGCGCCTCCTCCATGCCATTTGTGTAGCTCTCACCATGTGACCTGCACCCAGGCCACCCCTGGCATCCCGGGAGTGTATCCCAGGTCCTCCCAGCCACCCATATACCATGGCCTCACTTTTGTGAAGTTGGAGGACTCAGAGGCTGAGGGCAACCAGGAGCCTGGCAGCTACACAGCACTTCATGATCCTGGCTCTGGACGTGACACACTGGTCAGGGGTGGTCACAATGGGCAGCATAGCTGAGACTGCACCCCAGGGCAGCAGCAGGCCTGCCCCTGTGTGAATTCAGGAACACTGCTTCTTTCCCCAGTATGTTCCAAAAGCAATTCTTGGAGAATCTATGCCCATTGCAGACAATGGTTGACCTGCCAACATTTGTCCTGCCAGTCCTGTGCCTCGGGTGAGCAGATGATGGGAGCTCCCAGGACTGTTCATGGGGTGGGAGAGGGGGTGCTGTGCATGGGATTGATGCCACTCTCCCTGCCGCCGTTGCTGGACTTCTGACTTGGAAGACAGTGAAGTGTTTTCCAGAGTGGGCAAGCACAGCCAGAAGCATACTGTGTACAGAGGTGGCAGGTGTGTGAGACCAGACACCACCCCTCCCTCTCATTCTCTTCATCCCCACCTTTCCTCTCCCTCTCATCTTCTCCTTTCCCTCTCCTCCCACAGTTTGGCTTCCTTCTGCTTGGGATAGAATAGAGAATAAATCATAACTTCCCCCTCCATAGTTCCTACATTGCCTGGACCTTCGCAGCTACCAGAGCCTGGGTTTAAGAGGGTAACATCGATGACAACATCAACTCTCCCTTAGGGATTTAGCCACCTTAGGGACTCCCCTAAACTTCCTTCCTCAATATAGCCAGCAAAAGAAGTTGGGAGGTTTTGAAAAGTGGCCTCTGTGGCAGAGGTAGAGAGACTGAACCACTCAAAGTGGATTGTGCAGGATCTGTCAGGAAATGCCACCCTATCCACAGCCAGGCAGGAGGCTGCTCTGCTGTGTTCCCACTCAGGACTGGGGGTGAGGGCAGTGGGTTCCTCTGTTCACAGGGGCAGGGCCAACACCAGGAGGAGACCACCCTTTCCTGAGCTGGGCATCTGTTTCCAATGGGAAATAATGGGGTGAGTTCAGGGACCAGCATGGAATCAGAAGGAAAGACAGATGCTTCACACATCCATCATGTGGAACAGATTTCACTGCTGCCCACCAATGCCAAGATAAATGGACTAGTCTTTACAGTGAAAGTGGTTGAACCAAAAATGCAGCTCAGGGCCTACAACTGTGCTTTTTAACTTCCTAATACACTTACTGAGATCCACATATTATCAGAATAGTGGAAATAAATAGGGAAAATGAGAAATAAAATTCTTAGCCCTTTTCCTTAAATATCACATCAGAAAGAAAGTGGTTGCTAGTCTTCCAATTTGGGGATTTAGGACTATCCTCTGGAGACAATATGATAAAAGTAATATCACGTATCACATTTCAAAAAACATTTTTTGATGATCGTGTCATAGGATGACTAAAGCATGTTTTCAAAAGTGAGTAATGATGACTTACCAAGAAGTTGGAATATGTTTGAAACTACTTTACTACAACTCTGATTTCTTATTCCAATATTTGTGGATTTAAGCATAAAAAGAGAGAGCAAATAAATGAATTTCCCTTTCTCTTAGCAAAGTGATATTTAAAATGCTTTTATTTTTTTTTAAATGTGTTTTTACACATTACCCAATATGAAGTGTGAACAAACCTTGCTCTGAAATGGTTTTTCTATTTATTTGTCTATAAATATGATATCTCACCTCCTCCTTAGCAGCCTTTAGAATTATTTCCCAGCCAGCCTTCCACTCTTTATCTCATTTCATCTGAATGTTTCTGTCTTCCCAGTGTCACTATATTGATGCCTAAATCCCCAATATGATGGTATTTGGAGATGGAGTCTCAGTCTTGGGAGTGGAGATTTGTGAACAGTTATTTGTGCCCTTGCAAGAAAAGATGAGAGATACTCTCCTTCTGCCTCCCGCCATGTGAGGACACAAAAAGAAGACAGCCATCTATGAATTGTTCCAGCAGTTCCAACTGACTAAAACAGTTCAGAATTATTCCTACTGACTAAGGTTTGGGTGCTGTAGCACACTTAGGTAAAGGTATGTTTTGGATCTAGGACACTTACATTGGAATACTCTCTCTACCACTACAAGCCTTTTAATTTAAAATCAGCTCATTGTCAAACCTCAGTATTCTCATCTGTAAAACTGAGTTAATAAGAGTACCAAGTTCATAATGGTGGGTTTTGTAGTGCACAAAAGGGTATGGCCCAGAAGGGAGCCCAGAGGGATGCTGAATGACAATTATGATAACAATAAATGAGAAGATAATAATCTTATACAGAATCAAGAAACACTAATAGTAGTTATTATCTCCATTCCTCCTCTCCCAATCTCAGTTAACTTAGTTGAGATTTTTAAAAAAAATCTTTCAATTCATCAAGGAACAAGTAACAATAAATGCTATAATTTTTATCATTTTGTATTTTTAAACATTTGCATTAAAATTTTTTAATATCAAAAGTATTATAGCATGATAAATAATTATAGCATGATTTCAGGTTCTGAAACTCAAAGGATAAAATGAAATCAAGATTGGCCAGCGCCGTGGATCACTAGGCTAATCCTCCACCTGCAGCACCTGCACTCTGGGTTCTAGTCCTGGTTTGGGTGCTGGTTCTGTCCTGGTTGCTCCTCTTCCAGTCCAGCTTTCTGCTGTGGCCTGGGAAGGCAGTGGAGGATGGCCCAAGTGTTTGGGCCCCTGCATCCACATGGAAGACCAGGAGAGGCACCTGGCTCCTAGCTTCGGATCGGCGTGGCATGCCGGCCATAGGGGCCACTTGTGGGGTGAACCAACAGAAAAAGGAAGACATTTCCCTCTTTCTCTCTCTCTCACTGTCTAACTCTGCCTGTCAAAAAAATGCAATCAAGATCACTTGGGCTTGGGATCTACAGAATTGTGAACTAATAAATTGGAGCTGTGTGTGATGATTTGTTGTGCAGCCATGAAATATTGATTTAGTAGTACATTATTGTTATTCTGCTTTTAGTGAGGGGGGACATGCAGAGTTGTTAGGTTAATTACTCCTGGTTTCAAGATAGTGGCTGCTCAAACCAACATTTGAATGTACTCACGTAAGATGCATGTGTTACAGAGGGTCCATCATGTGCTAATCTAAGTCAGCTCAATAACCTTTAAAAGGTAAATATGATCATCATTTCAGTTAACAGCTGAGGAAACTATAGGTCAAACATTTAAATTCTTTGACCAAGATCAGGGTGACAATGAGGGATGGAGTTAGAAGACAGGATGTGAATCCTATTGACTACAGAAGACATTTTAATAAGCATAATATTAGAACTCCTACTTAGAAAGTGGTTTAACTTATCTTATTTACATTGTCCATTTAAGTGGCTATCATTGTAATCAGTTTCTTAGTAAAGGCTATGTTCATTCTAACCTTGGCTTATCATTTTCGGATATTCATTGCTGGAATGAATAGTCTCGGGCATATTTTGCATTCTCTGAAATATTTGCAAAGTTCATAACTTTTTTTATTTCTGACCATAAGCAATAAGTTAATGCTCTTCTTCCACCCTCTGCTCATGCTATCATCCCCAACACTCTTACAATTCCTACAACCTGGATTCCTGTCTCTCCTTTACACCTACCCATTTTATTCCAGGACCACAGAATCATTTCTTAGATTTCCCAACACTTTCATTCTTCCTTAATATTTTCATTTGTGTTATCAGAGAATTTTAAATGGTTTATATTAAGGTAACTGCATCCCTTAGACCTCAAACCAAATGCCGTGTTTGAAACTTCTCAGTCTCCTCAGGAACATTAAGGAAAATTATCTTTAAGACTACAAAGTTCCTACCAAATTCCTAATTCCCAGTTCTCTGCTTGAGTCCCTGATAGATGATACTTCAAAAATACATGCAGGGTCATTAAGAAAGAGTGCACCTTGCCTTCAGACTCTAAGCCTAATAGTATATACAGAAGGAAATGCAAATAGTTCCTTCCCGATGACACATACAATTATTACAAAACTAAGATTAGTTTCTTAAATCAATACAAAAACTTAGAAAAATGAATAAAATAATTAACACATAAAAATTAAAAATACCACATGACATTAACTCATTACTTCATACAACTTAAATACATAAAGGCAAAGTGAGAGGTAGACGATCAGACAGAAGCTGAGTAAAATGGAAGAGAATAGCCACAAATTAAATACAAAAGAACACTATAACCTAGAAGATGGGTTATTTAGATTTTGTAGTTAAAAAGTTGAAAATTTTGTGAGAAATGTTTAATATAAAACCTTGTTGCTTTAATTTACAGAATGAAATTTTAGTCTTATAACAGTGTGCCTTTAATGTTACTGCATTGCTGATGTTTAGAAATACATATAAAGAATGTTTTCTAGTCTTAGCCAACCAAATCCTACCCAAGATTCATCTTCTACCAACCTTCTACAATATTATTGATTACCTCACTTATTTGTCATATACTGTTCCCCTTGCTTCTCAATTTAAGATGAGTATTACTTGAATTTCCCCTGAATCAGCTTCTTTCATACCCCATAGCTTTATTTACCAAGACATTCTCATGATTAAAGCTTCCTTTATGTTTCTCTTTCCCCTACCTTCAGGATTCTTGAATTTACATAAAAAATTTAAGAACATATAGAATTTTAACCTAGAGTTACTTTATTTTTTAACAGAAGGGGAATTACACATGAAATAAAAATATTATTGCTTTGTATATATAACTATACTTTTCCAAAGTGCTGCTGAAAACTCTAGAAATCTTAAAGTCTGGAAGATAAAACATTTAAGCACAGAAAAATGTTTCTAGTAAAGGACAGAAAAGCTCACCAATCCAAGAATAGTCAGGTGAGAATGGGGAAGAAAAAAAAAAGGAAAGAGAATAGAGGGAGAAACGCTGGGTACCATAAGTAAGTCCAAGTCTCTCTATAGAGGTGGGTAGAGCCAGAAACTGGGTTAGTAACTTCTGGACACCTGGTTCCATCCTTCCGGTCCCAGAGGCTGGGTATACAACATCTGGGCACCTGGGTCTACCTTCCTCAACCCACATGGCCCACTTTGTCCTCTTCCTAGGAGGAAGAGAAGACAACCAAACAGGACAGGGTGCTGTCCAAGGAGGCTAAGATTTTGAGAAAAGAGGGAATCTATCACCACTAAAGTAGATGTAATAGACACTCTGGGATGGGCTGTAAGGAGTATCTGGGCAGACTGCTGCCCAAGCATCCCTTCAGAGGGCCAGCCCTCTGAGGGTCACAGAAGAGTCTTGGGGTGAGGGGACAGGGTGTAGTGATGCACACAAACTTCAGCATAAGTTTAAATGCAGCATGGTCTACATGAACCGGGGATTGCATTGTAGATCAAAATTGCTGCCCTTGCATTCGATGCTCAGATTTTTGGTGCCTGAAGGGGTCTTGATCCCAAGCATGTGTTAGTCCTGGATTACACAGGAAGAAGAAAATAGGCTTCACACTGAACAGGCTTGCTCCACCACAGTTGTAGTGCTCCAGTAGAAGTTGCTCTGCAGATTGTGCACTGTGTTCACACTCAGCTGGTGCTCACTCATAGACTTCAATGCCTTGAGACACAATCTTGTTTCTGGGGACAATTCAGTCCAATGAAGGGAAAACTTGGGGTGCCTACCAGGGATAAAGGCTGTGTGGAGCTGCTTCACAGCCTGTATGTTAGCAACAACTATATCCCAGGACTCTCATACCAAACTTAAGTCTCCTATCTCAGGGCTATGTCTGTGTCTTCAGCATGAGGCAGTGGACAGCTATAGCTCATAGTTTGTAAAGATGTTGGAAACCAATAGTTTCCAAATAGAATTTCATATGCATATTGCTTATTTTTTGTTGCCCCAGGCCACCTGGATAGGAATGAGGTAGGAGCTTTCAGAGCCAACATAGTGGCAGAAATACTTGATACAAGCTAAGGCAAATCTGGGGATCTCACTGGGAGGTAGAGTTCTCTGCCTGTGCACCCAGGAGCAGCATGCCTCACAGTGCCTTTCAGAGATGGGGGCCCAGATGCCAGCATGTCTCTCAATGCCTGCTTTCTCAAGCAAGAGGCAAGATGCCAAAGTGCCTTGGAGTTTATGCATGTTGAGGAGGAATGGGGATGTGAGGAGTTCAAGTGACAGTGTTCAGCACTATGCCAACAAATGAGGAGATTCAAAGCACCTGCTAATGCAACTCCAAGGATGCAAAGCAAGGTATATGTGCTCCCTGATGTGCGAGCATGCTTTGGGAGCATGATGTCTGGCACTGGAGATCAGACAGGACAGGCAGGCAAATAGCAGGAGTCAGGCCTCATATCTAATTTTTTGTGTGACAAATCCCTCATTCCTTCATCTGGCACACACATGTCCTTTCAATATCCACATCACTACTTCACTACTGGGTCACAGTCGCTGGCAGTTCATTGTGTGCCTTAAATCTACAGGTGTTTAGCACTCAACATTGTTGTAGAACAAAAAATCTCTCAGTTTAAACAAGTCACCATTAAGATCCTTGGCAGGTGGTAATGATGTGGCTCCTGCTACGCACGTGGAAAATGTCTCAAAGTGAAGGTAATGCAGTGAGTCAGATGCAGTAACTGAGGCAGACGTTAGGAGAATTACAAACATCAAGGTTGGGGCAGCTCTGTGTTGTAGCCGGTTAAACAAAGGCCTACAGTGCTGACACCCATATGGGTGCCAGTTCAAGTCTCAGCTGCTCCATTTAAGATCCAGTCCCCTGTGAGGCACCTGGGAAAGCAGTGGAAGATGGACCAAGTCTCTGGACCCCTAAACTCACCTTTTCATTTATTTTATTTATTTATTTATTTTTTGACAGGTAGCGTGGACAGTGAGAGAGAGAGACAGAGAGAAAGGTCTTCCTTTTTTTCCATTGGTTCATCCCCCAATGGCTGCTGTGGTCACACAATATGGCCTGTGCACTGTGCTGATCCGAAGCCAGGAGCCAGGTGCCTCTCCTGGTCTCCCATGTGGGTGCAGGGCACAAGGACTTGGGCCATCCTCCACTGCAGTCCCTGGCCACAGCAGAGAGCTGGACTGGAAGAGGAGCAACCAGGACAGAATCTGGTGCCCCAACCGGGACTAGAACCCTGTGTGCCTTAAGACCTTAAGTGGCTCATGCCTCCAGCCTGACCAATTGTGATAATCTGGGTAGTTAGTCAGCAGATGGAGGATCTATTCTTCCTTCTCTCTAACACTTTCAAATTAATAAATTTTAAAAAGAAAAAAAGTGCAAGAGGCAGGAGTTAAATTATCAAACATGTATGGATGGCTTTTTATTTCCTACACTTTTTTAAAAGGTGGTGGGAGGGAGCAAGGGTTGGAATAAGATGGTGGAGTAAGAAGGGAGCTTATTGTTCCAGAAAATATTTTTTAAAAAGTGGAGAGTTCAGTCTCAGGGAAGAGTTAGGAGAAATTCTATGCAAATTAGAGGGACACAGTGGACCTACATGGAGGGTATGGATGCACACAACTAGAACCCCAGCAGCTGAGAGAGCCTCCACACCATGTTTGGAGAGAAGTGAGACCAGACTACAGCAGTCCAAGCCACTGGGAATAACATTGTAGTAAGAGCCTAGAGGGAATCCTTTGGAGCCCTGTGAGGGATAGTGTACCTGCCAAACTAGAGGAGAAAAAACAGCAAAGGAGAGGGCACATGTCTCTCTCCCTGGTCACCCTGCAACAACATCCAGTAACAAGCTGAAAGAGAGTGGGCATGATTTTGGACAATGAAACAGCTGCACCAACTCATGTGTGTTTCCAGCAACCAGCTGAGCTGAGACTCCTGAGTCTAGTGGGGAGAACTGACAGGGGGCTAGGTGCTCATGACTATGGGAGGTTCATGGCCTGGGACGGTTAAAACCCTGAGGCTATAATGGGATATTTCAGGGTGTGGCTAGGACTTGGGACAGTCATTGTGGGAGGCTCCACATGCTCAGAGCTCCTTGATTACCTGGTGAGACATTGCTGTGGAATCTGAGCTTATGCTGAGAACAGCACTGATCCTTTGTGTGGTCCTTGTGTCAGAATGGACAGATAGTATACCCACTGGGGCTAGCACTCAGGCACTGGTCTATGATAGATCAGCTGAGTGTGCATCAACAGAGCAGAACAACCCACCTCTCTGAATTGAAAAAGAGAAAGATTTACCATGCCAAAGCTGGGTATGTCACCTTAGACACACACTTCATCCTGGAGAACTGAAGAGAGCTCCCTTGCCACACCCACCACACACCTCTAGGTTTTCACTGAAGGCAGATGCACCACTAACTCAGAGGCATAGCACAAAGATAAAAGCCACCACAATGGAAATAATCAAAGAAACTAACAAGTACCTCCACAAATACTGGATTACAAATGCACCAATTCAAGAAACATGAATAAGGAAGAAAAAATGATGCACTCAAAAGAAAACAACACTTCAATACTAGAATGTGAAGATGAAGAGAACTAAAGAAATGCTAGAAATAGAATAAAAAAAAATGACCATAGGATTTATAACTAATCAGAAGCAAATACACAAACTAATAAAATCCATACATGATATGAAAGAAAATTTCTCTCATGAAATTGAGATCTTAAAGAGGACTCAATATGATTTATTGGAAATGAAGAATTCAATAGAATAAGAAATGCAGTGCAGAGCCTTCACAATATAAACCAGTGAACCAAAGAAAGAATATCCAATGTAGAGGACAAAGTACAGGATATTATACAGTTAGCCAAAAAACAAGAAAAAGAAAATAGAAAACCAAAGAACAGTGTTGGGAATCTATGGGATACTATCAAATGACCCAACATAGGGGTTCTAGGAGTACCTGAAGGTGTGAAAACAGGAAAAGGATTAGAAGGCCTTTTTAGTGAAATAGTAACAGAAAACTTTCCTAATTTGGAGAAAGGAACATCCTATACAGGAAGCATACACAACTCGTAAAAGAAATGACCAGAAAAGATCTACAACACAACATATTATCATCAAACTCTCCACAGTAAAACATAAAGACAAGATTCTAAAATGTGCACTAGGGAAATGTCAGCTTACTTTCAGAGGATCTCCAATTAGACTCAGAGTGTACTTCTCACCAGAAATCCTATAGGTTAGGTGAGAATAGTAAGATATATTCCAAATCTTAATAGGAAAACCCTGTCAACCCAAAATAGTAAATCCTATAAAACACTTATTTATGAATTAGGTGAAATAAAGACTTTCCATAACATACAGAAATGAAAAAATGTCACCACCCATCCAGCCTTGCAAAAGATGCTTGCTTAATGATGTGTTACACACAGAAACAAACAAACAAACAAAAAACACATGGTCATCACTATAAAAGAAAGCAGGAAATCTCCAAGTAAAAGTACAAAGGAAATCAAAGGTAAACAATAAAAATATTTATGTAAAATGTAGGGCAAAATCATTACTTATAAATAGTCACCTTGAATGTAAATAATCTCAACTCCCCAGTTAAAAGGCATAGACTGGCTGAATGTATTAAAAAACAAAACCCATCTATTTCCTGCCTGCAAGAAAGACATATCAACAAAAATGATGCATGCATACTGAAAGTGAAAGGATAGAAAGATATTCAATGTTAACAGAAAGCAAAAAAGAGCTGTCATAGCCATCTTAATATCACAAAAAATAGATTTATCCCTGGTATGCAGGGATGGTTCAATTTCACAAATCAATCCATGTGATACATCACATTGAAAACCTGAAGAACAACAATTAGATTATCCCAATAGATGCAGAGAAAAATTTAATAAAATATAGCAAGTTTTCATGAGGAAAATATAGGTAAATTTTGTACAGAAGGAACATTCCTCAATACAATCAAGGCAATTTGTGGCAAACCCACAGCCAGTATCCAATGAAGGAAGGAAACTTGGAAGCATACCCACTGAGATCTGCAACCAGACATGGATGTCCTCTCTCACCATTGGTATTCAATACAGTCCTGAAGTTTTAGCCAGAACCATTATATATGAAAAAGAAATCAAAGGGATGCGAATGGGGAAGGAAAGAGTCAAAATATCCCAGTTATCAGATGACACAATTCTGTATATAGGGGATCGAATACACTCCACCAAAAGAACATTAAAACTCATAGAAGAGTTTGATAAAGTAGCAGGATATAAAATTAATACACAAATATCAACAGCCTTTGTATACACAGAAAATGCCAAGGCTGAGAATCAACTTCTAAAATAAATCTCATTCACAGTGCTTGCAAAAAAAAATTAAATACAATGCAATAAACTGAACCAGGGATGTCAAATAGCTATGTGACATGAATTACAAAACATTAAAGAAAGAAACAGAAGACACAAAGAAATGGAATAATCTTCCATGTTCATGGATTGGAAGAATCAATATAATCAAAATGTCCATACTTCCAAAAGCAAGTTACAGATTTAATGTGATAATAATCCAAATACTAAAGACATTCTTCTCAGATCTAGAAAAAATGATGCTGAAATTCATATGGAAACACAAGAGACCCCAAATAGCTAAAGCAACCCTATACAACAAAAACAAGCCATCAGGCATCACAAAACTGGATTTCAATGCATACTACTGGGCAGTTACAGTCAATGTAATCAAAATGTCCATTCTTCCAAAAGTAATTTAAAGATTCAATGCAATGCCAATCAAAATACCAAAAACATTCTTCTCAAATCTGGAAAAAAATGATACTGAAATTTATATGGAGACACAGGAGACCTCAAATAGCTAAAGCAATCTTAGACAACAAAAACAGAGCTAGAGGCATCACAATACCAGATTTCAAGACATACTACAGGGTAGTCATATTCAAAACACCTTGGTACTGGTACAAAACAGATGGATAGACCAATGGAACAGCATAGAAATACCAGTAATCAATCCAAACAACTATAACAAACTTACGTTTGATCAAGGATCTAAAACCAATTCCTGGAGCAAGGACAGTATATTCAACAAACAGTGCTGGGAAAACTGGATTTCCACATGCAGAAATATGAAGCAAGACCCATACCTTACACCTTACACAAAAATCAACTCATCATGGATTAAAATTCTAAATCTATGACCTGACACCATCAAATTATTAGGGAACATCGGAGATACCCTGCAAGATATTGGCAAGGCAGAGTTCTTGGGAAAGAACCCAGAGACACAGGCAGCCAAAGCAAAATATAGAATTGGGCTTACATCAAATTGAGAAGTTGTTCTATACACAATAAAGAGTCAGGAAAGTGAACAGACAACCATCAGAACGGGAAAAATATTTGCAAATTATGCTACTGGTAAAGGATTAATAATCAGAATCTATAAAGAGATCAAGAAACTCCAGCAAAACAAAACAAGCAACCCACTTTAGAGATGGGCCAAGTCCTAAACAGACATTTTTCAAAAGAGGAAATCCAAACAGCCAACAGACAAATGAAAAAATGCTCAGGATCACTAGCCATCAGGGAAATGCAAATCAAAACCACAATGAGGTTTCACCTCACCCTGGTTACAATGGCTTTCATATAAAAATCAACAAACAGCAGATGCTGGTGAGGATGTGGGGAAAAAGACTCACTAACCCACTGTTGGTGGGAATGCAAACTGGTAAAACCACTATGGAAGACAGTTTGGAGATTCCTCAGAAACCCGAATATAGCCCTACTGTATGAACCAGGCATCCCACCTCTCAAAATTTACCCAAAGGAAATTAAATAGGCAAATAAAAGAGCTATCCGCAGCTCAATGTTTATTGTAGCTCAATTCACAATAGCTAAGACATGGAATTAACCTAAATGCGCATCAATGGAAGACTGAATAAAGAAGTTATGGGATACATACTCCATGGAATACTGCACAGTGATAAAAAAAAATGAAATCCAGTCATTTGCAACAAAATGAAGGAATATGGAAAACATCATGCTGAGTGAAATAAACCAGTCCCAAAGGGACAAATATTATATGTTCTCCCTGATCTGTGACAACTAACTGAGCACCTGAAAGGAAACCTGTAGAACTGAAACTGACACTATGAGAAGCAATGACTTGATCAGCCCTTATCCTGACTGTTGAGAAAGAGCTTACTATTTTAATCTTTTTAGTATATTATTTTTCTAGTTAATACCATTGGTTGAATTCTTTACTTAACACAGAATTATTCTTAGGTGTTTAAATCCAATTGAAAATTGATCCCTGTTCAAAAATAAGAGCGGGAAAAAGAGGGAGGAGGTGTAATTTTGGCATACATTCCCTTGTACTTACTCTAAGGGTAAAGCTAAAAACTTGCCATGGGACCCCAAATCCCATTAAGTTGGTAGGTCCAATGCCATCTTACTAGTTCAAGACATCAGTTTAAGTTCAAAACCTACCATAATGATAGGACTGTCAAAGGGATCACATACATAAGACCAAGTATCTTCTCATAATAATAGATAGAATTAAAAGAGAGAATGATTCAACATGGGAAGCAAGCCACTTAGCACACTCATAGAATGTCAAATGCCCTAAACAGAATTCTGGCCTCAGAATCAGCCCTTAGGGCATTCAGATGTACACATCTAAAAAGCCCATGAGAGCATTTCAGGCATGGGAAGCCAAGGTACTGTGGCAAAAAAATGACCTACATGAAAGACCTTTGTGAGTGAGATCCTGGTGGAAAGAAAGGGCCATTAAAGAAGGAGGTACCTTTCTCTGAAGGGAGGAGAGAACTTCCACTTTGATTATGGCCTTGTCTAAATATTGTCAGAGTTTGTGGATTCAGGAGGCTTCCACAGCCTTGGCAGATCATGAAAGGAGCCTCGGATGATCACTGACATCATAAATAAGAGTATCAATTGTTAAATCAACAATAGGAGTCACTGTGTACTTGCTGCCCTTATAGGATCTCTCTCCTCATGTGTTGTACTATGAGATTAATGGTAAAATTGGTCTTCAAACAGTATTTTATACTTTGTGTGTCTGTGTGGGTGCAAGCTGTTGAAATCTTTATTTAGTATAAAATTGATCTTCTGTATAATTAAAAATGAATCTTTATAAAAATGGGAGAGGGAGTAGGAGGTAGGATGGCTTGGAGGTCGGAGGGTGGGTATGGGGGAAGAACTATTAATAATCTAAAAGTTGTGCTTAAGAAATTTATATTTATCAAATAAAATTTTTCTATTAAAAAAGAAAAAATAATTATGACAAGGATTACTATGATTAAACATTCAAAAACCTGCAATCAAAAAATGAAAGGAAGAAAGAAAGATAAAGAATGAAAGAATGAAAGAAAGAAAAGAAAGAAACCAGTTAAATGTAGATACTAGAAGTGGTAAATAAGACAGCATGAATAGTTTATATTTTTCACTTATATTTTCAAACTCTTTAAAGTCACTGAACATTTGAAGAAAGATAATAAATATATATATAGTGGTTTATAATGTTTATGAATATAATATAAACATAATAAACTGGAACAATAACTGGAATTATAGCAATAGAAAATTGTATTATACATAAAGAGGTACCTTCTTGAAGGTAGACCACTAATCAAAGGTGACCACTAAGAACCACAAAACATATATTTTAAAAGTTGCAACAATTAACCAACAAAGAAGCCTACAGGCCATACCAAAACTGGAAGTGAGCTAAATCTGACAGGAATATTCCTATTTTGTATAAGTTATTCCTATGAAAGAAGGTAAAAAAAATAAGACTGGCAACTCTCTGAAGCAATAATCCAGGATAGAAAAAAATGAAACTATAGACAGGTGCAATTAAATTCCGAAGAAAACTAAGATTAAGTAAAGATAGATTTTATACCACAAATAGCTCAAAATCATTTGAAAAGATGAACTCTTCAAAGAAAGAAAAGTTAAGAAATGTAAACAAAAGTTGTCTCACAAATAAATGGGTTATGGAGAGCAATCAAAATAAAAGTCAGGAACTCGACAGAGGAAATTTAAAGAGGAGAAATTCAACAATTTTGGAAAATTTATAAGAGGACCTTCTACTTACACAAAAATCAAGAAAGGAAATGCTACAAATTTAATGAATCAACATGTTATGAACATGTCATGGTTTAGAAGAACAGAAAATGGGAAATGAGGAAGTACTGAAAGATAGATAGTCAAAGAACTTAAGCCCCTAAATTGAATTGAAAACTCACCAAAATTACTGGCTGACTACTACAATACACATGTGTGGGGGAAACTCAGAGTAAACATCAGAAAAGGTGCCACTGGAACCTAAAGTAGTTATTGATCACTGCAAAGAATATGGAGTTTGGAATTTGAATCCAGCCAATTAATGTAAAGCAAGTCATTCTGAAGAATATTACAGTATCCACAATTTCTGCAACATATGCCTGCAATACTCAGGATAAAATTCAAGATCATTACACTTGGGGGAAAAAATGAAAATTTGACATATACGCAAGGAAAGAAACTAGAAACTAAAAGGAAACTTTAATTAAGTTAGATGTTGAAAGTAGTAGATAGGTGCTGGTGCTGTGGCATAGTGGGTAAAGCTGCTGCCTGCAGTGCCAGCATCGCATATGGGCACCGATTGGAGTACCGACTACTCCACTCTGATCAAAGTCTCTGCTATGGCCTGGGAAAGCAATAGAATATGACCCAAGTCCTTGGGCCTCTGCACCCATGCAAGAAGGAAGCTACTATCTCCTGGCTTCAGATCAGCATAGTTCTGGCCATTGTGGCCAACTGAGATGTGAACCATAGCATGGAAGACCTCTCTCTCTCTCTCTCTCTCTCTCTCTCTCTCTCTCTCTTTATCTCTCTATGTTTCTTTCTCTCTCTGATTCCCCTTCTATCTCTGTGTAATTATGACTTTCAAATAAATAAGTAAATCTTTTTTTTAAAAAAAAAAGCAGTAGAAATGATACATAAACAATTTGCAAGTATCTTCCAGTATTTATAAATCATATAAAGTCAGATAAAGACTGATAAACTATTTAAATTCTATAGAGGTAACAGTTACTGCAGTGAATAACTATTTGTAGGAAAAGGAAAAAAAATAACATAATGGAAGCTTAATCCCCAAAGTAAAAGTTGCTATCATAAAGAATAGCTTAACACCAATTTAAAAAGACTTCCCCTTCTTTCTCTTACCATGTGATGTTATCTGCCACACTATGGTGCAGGAAGATGGCCCTTTCTAGATTGGCCTCTTGACTTTAGACTGTCTAGCTCCCAGACTAGAAGAAATAACTGATTTCTTGAGGCTGGTCTTCTGGCACAGCAGATCATGTCACCACTGGTGAAGCTCTCTTGTCATAGAGCCTGATTTGAGACCTAGCTACTCAACTTCCAATTCAGCTCCCTGCTAAAGCAAGTAGGAAGGCAAAGTATAATTGCCCAAGTACTGGGTTGCTGACACACATGTGGTGACTCAGATGGAGGGTCTGGCTCTTGGTGGCATTGGCCTTGCCCAGTCCTGGCTGTTGTAGCTCCTATTGGGAGTGAACCAAGTGATAGAATCTGCCTCTTTCTCTCCCTCTCTCTTTTATTAACAATAAGAGAAAGTACATACATTTTGAAAAAGCATTTTAAAGTAAATACATTTTGACAAAAAATGTTTTCTTTCTAAATAACCTACTGTGTGACATTCTTATCACAAATAGACTAAGAAGGGCATAGACCAAAAGACTTTTTTTATTTAAAGACTGTATGTATTCATTTGAGAGGTAGAGTTACAGACAAAGTGAGAGACAGAAAGTTCTTCCATCCACTGGTTCACTTTCCAGATGGCTCAGCCAGAGCTAAGCCAATCAGAAGCCAGGAGCTTCCTCCAGGTCTCCCACATGGGTACAGAGAATCAAGCACTTGGGCCACTTTCTGCTGCCTTCTCAGGCCATAAGCAGAGACCTCGATTGGAAGAGGAGCAGCTGGGACACAAACTGGTACCAATGTGGGATGCCGGCACCACAGGCAGAGGCTCAGCCCACCATGCCACAGTGTCATACCCCAAAAGCCTTTTTTAATTAACAAAAGATACTAGATAAATATGCAAAGCTTCAGAAGTAGAGGAACAATATAGAAAGTAATCTATCAATTAAAATAATTTTAAAAATTCATTTTGGTAAAAAAAAAAAAGTTAAATCTACAAATACACACTTTTCAGAATCTTGATACATCGTGTTTTACAGTATGCATTTTCACTGAACTTCTTAGACCACTTTTATGCATGGGTTACTAACATTTTTGCACTAAAATAAAGTGGTTTTTTTTCAACTTTCTACAATCTTTGTGAAGTCCCTCATAAATGAAATAAATTTCAGTAGGAAGAGAATAAATGAAAAACAAAATATATATTTTGAAATGGTGAAATGCTTCTCAAATTTTATAAAAAAAAATTAATTTATAGATTTGAAATGCTTGAGGACCCCTTAATCAGCAGATACAAAACTGTTATAGGCAAATATCAAACTGAAAGATTTTAAATACAAAGAAACAGCCTTGAACATCGTGAAAGAAACAACAGCTTACTGGGTCAGCTACATATGAATGACAGTTGACTTCTCAGAAATTAGTAAAAGAAATCTTCACTACACTGAAAGAAAATATCCTTCCATCTTTGATTCTATATCTAGTGTAACTGCTATAAAATATGAGGCAAACAAGGCAGATATTTTCACTTATTGAGTTAAGCTGATTTTTTGGATGCTCACATCTCATCTCAAAGTATCTAACCTTGCTGGTGATTTAACTTCATATTAATGCACACCCAGGGAAGTGCCAGATGATGGCTCAAGTAGCTTCTGCCTCTGATCCTTCAGAAATATGGGACTGGACTTCTGAAGGTGTTAATGGATGCCCAGGCTTGAATGGTCATCAGTATTTGGGCCTTTCAGAAATTTATAGTGACCAAAGCAGATGATCTGTTTGGAATTCTTTACAAGGAGATCCCCATGAGTGGTTACAGGCTAGTTACCATGAACATGAGAAAGATTAAAAGGAAATAGGACTGCTGATAAAGAACAAGATGTTAGACTACCACAGCCTCCTATCCTTGCTAAAAACTTAGCACCATCCCTCTAGGAAAACCTTAATATTGATATGTGTTTATGGGCTACTTGCATCTATTTTTGAGCCCACTTTCTAAATAACCATTCTCTAATTAAACAAACATGCTTCCCCACCTCTCTTCCTTTATCTTGACATTTGTCCTTAGCATCAATGCCTTCCCCATCTCTCCGGTCCTCATTCAAGTTCCTACCACATATCCTACCCCAAAAGAACCTGCCCAGTCCAGTGAACCTCTTCAGGGCAACAGTGGTCTTCATTACATAAGCAACACAGGGTGCCAGCAAGTCTGTAAACCTTAGGATATCTGTGATTTCTCAATGTTTGTTAAGGTTGGGTCTTTTATGTTCACTTTTTTTGTTTACATATTTGAAAGGCAGAGATACAGAGAGGCAGAGGCAGAGAGAGAGAGAAAGAGAGAGAGAGAGAGAGACAGAGAGAAAAGTCTTCCAATTGCTGGCTCATTCCCCCAATGATCAAAACAACTGGAGCTGGCCAAATACAACGCCAGGAGCCAGGAGCTTCTTCCAAATCTCCCACACATGTGCAGGGGCACAAGAACTTGGGCCATCTTCTACTAGTTTCCCAGGTTCATTAGCAGAAAGCTGGATTGGAAGTGGAGCACCTGGGACTGAAAATGGTGCCCATATGGGATGCCAGCACCGCAGGAGGCAGTTTTAACTGCTACAAAACAGTGCCAGCCCCTCATGTTCACTTTTTGTCCTTTGAGCTTTTTGATATTTATTGTTGGTTTTGCGACAGTTCCAAAAATACTTGCTATTTATGTAATCCAGTGAAAAATATTCCTTTTAAATTGTTTTAAAATTTAAAATTTTGCTAAGATTTTAAATAAATCATAAAAAAAACTTAAGCACATAGTACTCCCACAATCACCATTTATATGTTAATAGGTATTTTCCAACTTGTCTTTCATTTCCTTTGCCTTATATTGTTATAACTACCTGCACTTTTATTGCCTCCTAGATGGCACTCAGCACAAACATTTGACTATTTTGTCACATCATTATTATAAATAAGAGCTGCATGATCAGGGCCACTCTACCTTCTTATTTAGTTTGTGTGAAACACAAAATGCCCCAGATATGCAGAGTAGGGTTTTTGAAAGGTTGCTTTCATCATGCTCATCAAAGCACACATCCTGCCTGGTGAGGACTGAACCTTCACAGTGGGAGTGGCACTTTTTGTTGCATGAAGATGCTGTCCACCTGTTGAGATATTTGCTTTTGAGTTGTCCAGGTGCAGGTGATGCCTTACTGAAATTCCTCTTCTGAGAGCTGAGGCCTTTCTCAGGTGAACAAAATGCATTCAGCTAGCAATAGACTGGTGTACAGATAGCCCTCTAATGGGTATACATATGTGTTTATCAGTTCTTTCTTAGGAAAAGAGATTAGCATTCCCAATTAATGCTTTCTGGATTGTAAGTTATCTTGTAAACTGTCTTCATAGGTCTCTCTGGAGTAAAGAATTTTAAAAAAGAAAGTACCAAGGAACTATAAGATTGGGTGATGTATTGTGGAATATGAAGACTAATGGCAATGAATTCTGAATTATAAAAATCAATATATTAATGTTCTCTAGGAGGACTGAAAAGCTATGGTTTCCTTACTCACTTTTCAGAGCCTTTTGAGGAAAAGGGGTGTAAGGTGTTTGTATTCAGTAATCCCCTCTAACTCTGTTCCTGGTATCCCAGAAGGAGTGAGCACAAGAAAGGGGTTTAAAGAAATTAGACTGAACAAGGACCTATAATTTCTTGACTGCAAAACTGGGAAATTTCATCCATAAGTGAGTTATATCACCTTTTTCATCACTTATTTAAATAAAACTTGAGAGAAAAATAAAGCTAAGATATCCTAGTGAAAGTAGTGTATAAAATCTCCCATACCCCCAAGGGAAATCCCTAAGCAGAATGGGAGTAGTTCATCCAAATTTTGCTCTATGGTTTGCAGGAACAAACAAATGGTTGCTGATAAAATTCAGAATTCTCAGTTAAATTAGGATTTCAATCAAATAACAATGTTTTGGCACAATTAATTTTCAAAATATTGCAATGAAGAACACAATAGAAGGCATTCATCATTTATCTGAAACTAAAATTTCCCTGTGTTTCTGTATTTTTAATTGCTACATCATGTGAGAATGAAAGAAATAATTTTCTTATAGTTAAATAAGGGTGCACAAAATAAGCAGGTAAAAACCTCTCATTGGAGGTTGCTGTTGTTGTGGCATGGCAGCTAAAGCTCCCATCAGAAAGGCTGGCTTCCCATTTGGGCACCAGTTCACATCATCACTGCTCCAATTCCTGTCCAGTTCCCAGATAATGGCCTGGGAAAAGCAGTGGGCAATTACTCAAGTGTTTGGGGACTTGCTACTCATGTGGGAGACTCAGAAGAAGATCCTGGCTCATGGCTTCTGCCTGGCTCAGCGCCAGACATTACAGTCATCTGTGGTGCAAACCAGTGGACAAAGATCTCTCTCTTCCTCTCTCTCTCTCTCTCTCTCTCTCTGTGTGTGTGTGTGTGTGTGTGGTGTCTTCATCTCTGTATGTAACTCTTCCTTCCAAATAAATGCACAAAGTTTCATAAGCTATCTGTAACACTCAGAATCTGGGAGTTACTTCTACTGTCCTTCAGCCATAATATTGCAGTTCTTACCTGAGACCAAGCCTATTTTTGCAGGATGTCCAGATAGGAAAACAAACCAAATCTTCTGTCTTAGTTTTACCAGGTGTCCCTTAAATTTCCTGTGTCCTGTGTATGGATCTGTGTTTTCCATGAGAGGTGTAAAAGTGATGGGCTCCTATGCTAAGAAAATGCAGTGGCAGTAAGTTCTCTGCAAAAGTATAGATGATAAAGGCAAAATCCAGAGGGAAAATGATCCTCTTAGCTGAGAGGCCTGTAAAGTGCTCCTTTTGTGGGTCATTTGCTCTATAAAATATTTTCTGAAACAAATGTGGCTTGTTCTCTTGTAGGTAACACACTTTCTTCAGGCTGAAGGGGGACAACTTTTATTAGTACCTGCTGTGTGCCAAATTGTTCTGACATCTTTTTTGATAGCCTATCTCTGCCTGGTGCCTATCTGGACACCCTGTCTGAGTTGGGTACCTGGGTACCCAACATAACCTGTGCCTACTCCCATCCTTGGGGACTTATGTGTGCACATGAATATGAACTCCTTCTGTGTACCAGACACATAGCCATGCAAATACATGTGCCCTGTGAACATCTTTGGGTAACAGGTGCATATCTATGTGTACATGTTCAGGTGTGGGAATGTTTGTATACCAGACACACATTCATGCAGGCCCATGTGCAGGTATGAGCACCTCCAGTGTTCCTGGTGTAAATTTTTGCATGCAGCTGTGTTTCTGTGTGAGCACCTTATAGGTATCTGGCATACATCCAGGAATGAACATATGCTTGTTTGTATGTCTTTGTGTACAATACACACATCTGTCTCTGCCTGTTCAGGTTTGAGCACTTTTATGTACTAGGCACATATCTGTTTACCCAACACTTTTACTCACAGCAGACTCCCAACATCATTCTCAGTGTGATGCCACTACTATCCCCATTTTCTAGATAAGAAAAACCAGAGTGTTAGCCTAAGGTCCCTCAACTGTAGAGGGAGGAATCTAAACCCTAACTGTCCAACCACTTAAGACTTAACAATTGAGCCCCAGTGTAGACTACCTCAGTGCAGACTACCCCACACACAATCCTATAACTAATGAAATCCAACAGCACTTCAGAAAGATCATTCACCTAGACAAAGTGGGAATTATCCATGCTATGCAGGGATGGTTCAACATTAGCAAATGATAAATGTGATAGCATCACATTCACACATTGATGAACAAAAAGATAGATTATCTCAATAGATACAGAGGAAGCATTTGATAAAATACAATACCCTTTCATGATAAAAAATTTTATAAAACTGGGTATAGAAGGAACATTCTTCAACAAAATCAAGGCAATTTATGACAAACTCATAACCAACATCTTATTGAATGAGGAAAAGTTATAAGCATCCCCACTAAGTCCAAAACCAGACAAGCATCACCATTCCTGTTCAATATAGTCCTGTATGTGTTAGCCAAGGCCATTAGACTAGAAAAAGAAATCCAAAGGACACAAATTGAAAAAGAGGAAATAAAGTATCCCTATTTGCAAATGACATGATTGTACATAACAGAGATCCAAAAGACTTCACTGAGAAACTACTAAAACTCAGAAAAAGTTTTATAAAGTGGCAGGATATAAAACTAACACACAAAAAGCAATAGCCATTGTATACACAAACAATGCATTGGCTGAGTTTTTAAGGTCAATTCCATTCACAATAGCTATCAGGAATTAAATACCTTGGAATAAGTTTATCCAAGGATGTCAAAGATCCTTACAATAAAAATTACAAAACACTAAAAAAGAAATAGAAAACACAAAAGTTGGAAAATATTCAATTTTCACAGATTGGAAGCATTAACAGCATCAAAATGTTCATACTACCAAAAGCAATTTATAGATTTGATGAAATCCCAATCAAAATACCAATGACTTTCTTCTCAGATCTGGAGAAAATGATGATGAAATTCATATGGAAATACAAGAGATCACAAGTAGCTAAATCAATGTTATATAATAAAATCAAGCTAAAAAATCAAAGCTAGAAGCATCATGATATCAGATTTCAAGACATATTACAGTGCAATTATAAGCAGAACAATCTGGTACTAGCACAAAAACAGACGTGCAGAGCAATGTAACAGAACAGAAATTCCAGGAATCAATCCACACATTGACAACCAACTTATCCTTGACAAAGGAGCTAAAGACAATCTCTGGTGCAGGGACAGTGTCTTCAAAAAACGGTGCTGGGAGAACTGGGTTTCTGCATGCAGAGATATGAAACAAGACCTCCACCTTATACCTTACACAATAATCCACTCAAAATGTATCAAAAACCTAAATCTATGATTCAATACCATCCAATTACTAAAGAACATTGAGGAAACTCATTAACACATTGGCATAGGCAAAGTCATTTAAAAAAACACCATGGAAACACAAGAAATCAAATAAAAAATTAGCAAATGGGACTACATTCAGCTGAGAAGTTTCTGCACTGCAAAAGAAACACTCACCAAAGTGTAGAGGCAATTGACATGATGGGAGAAAATGTTTGGAAACTCTGAATATGATAAATGATTAATAAACAAAATCTATAAAGAGCTAAAGAAATTTAATAGCAACAAAACAAACATTCCAGTTAAGAAATGGGTGAAGGATTTGAACTGGCATTTTTTAAGAGAGATAATTCAAATGGCCATCAGATACTGGAAAAAAGGCTCAAAGGGAGTGCACTGTGGCAAACAGGTAAAGTCGCTGCCTACAGTGCTGGCATCCCCCATAGTGCCAGTTTGAGTCCTGGCTGCTCCACTTTTTTTTTAACTTTTATTTAGAATATAAATTTCCAAGGTACAACTTATGGATTACAATGGCTCCCCCCCCCATAATTTCCCTCTCCCCCTGCAACCCTCCCCCCTCACCTGCTTTCTCTCCCCTTTCATTCACATCCAGATTTATTTTCAATTCTCTTTGTATACAGGAGATCAGTTTAGTATGTGTTAAGTAAAGATTTTGACCATTTGCCCTCATATAGTAACACAAAGTGAAATATACTATTTGAGTACTCATTATAGCATTGAATCACATTGTACAGCCCATTAAGGACAGAGATCCTACATGATATATTTTTTTTTGAAATTGATTTTTTTTAATGCAATTTCCAACATAACACTGAGTTTTTTTTTTTTCATTTTCGATTATCTTTATATACAGAAGATCGACTTTCAATCCAGGTCTCTGCTATGGCCTGGGAAACTTGTAGAAGATGACCCGAATGCTTGGGCCCCTACACTTGTGTGGGAAGAAGCTCCTGGCTCCTGGCTTCAGATTGGCCCAGCTCTGACTGGTGCAGCCATTTGGGGAGTGAACCAATGGATGGAAACTCTCTCTCTCTCTCTCTCTCGCTCTGGCTCTCTCTCTCTTCATATCTCTCTTTTTCTTCCTCTCTGTAACTCTGCCTTTCAAATAAATTGATACATATTTTAAAAACAGAAAAGAAAAAAGGCTCAGGGTCATTAGCAATTAGGGACATGCAAATAAAACCACAATGCAATTTCACCTCACCATAGTTCAAATGGCTCTCACACAGAAATCTATAAACAACAACTCCTGGTGAGGATGCAGCATAAAAAATGTACGCTAACCCAATGTTCATGGGTAGGTAAAGTGGTCCAGCCCCTGTGGAAGACAGTATGTATATACTTCAGAAATCTGAATATATATCTAGCATATGATGAGGCCAGCCCTCTCCTGGGAATTTACCCAAAACAAAATTTGAAAGTGTTATCTGTACCTACATGTTAATCGCAGCTCAATTCATAATAGCTAAGACATGGAATCAACCCAGATGTGCAGCAGCTGTTTATTGATAAAGAAATTATAGTATAGAGTACAATTCAGATGTAAAATAAAAGAAATCTTGTCTTTAGCAACAAAGCTGATGGAAGTCATTATACTTCATGACATAAGCCGGTGCCAAAAAGACAGATATATTGTGTTTTCTCTGACCTGTGGTAACTAATATAGTACCTGTAATATAATCCACTGGAGTGAAACGGTTATTTTGAGATTTGTTGATTGTTTACAGCCCTCATCTCTTCTGTTGAGGAAGTTTTTTCTTTACACCAATTGTTGAACTCGTTATTTAATGTAGGGTTAAACTTATGAGTATAAAGTAAACTTAAAATGGAACCTGTAAAAATTATGAGTGGGAACAGCAGAGGTAGGAAGGAAAAGGGTTGGGGGGTTGGTGCGACAGAGGATAATATGGGGTGGATCATTAACTTTCTAAACCTGTGTATGAAATGCATGAAACCTACATGCTATTTTTTAAAAAATTGATTTTCTATGCAATTTCCAATTTAACACCAATGTCAACAGTATTTTTCACTTTGTGTTGCTATGTGAGGGCAAATTGTTGAAATCTTTACTTAATATGTACTAAACTGATCTTCTGTATATAAAGAGAATTGAAAATGAATCTTGATGTGAATGGAAGGGGAGAGGGAGCAGGAAAGGGGAGGGTTGTGGGTGGGAGGGAAGTTATGGGGGGAGCAGCCATTGTAATACATAAGTTGTACTTTGGAAATTTATATTCATTAAATAAAAGTTTAAAAAAAGAAATGCATGAAACCTTGGTAACTTAAATAAGATTTTTTTAAAAAAATACAAAAAAATGTGCAGGCTTTTGTGGTGAAGGTCCTCATGGAGCAGCTGAAGCAACAAGAAACCATGGACTCCAGCAAGGTCAGCAAGAGGCTGCTCACAGGCTCTGCACAGCAGAAGCTTTCAGAGGCCTGCTGACCACTAAGGTCCCCGGGAACAAGCAGAAATAGACACTGATGGCTGGGGAAGGTGGAAATAGTTCTGCTTCCCAGGAAAATGCCCTCCAAACTGAAATCAAAGAGAGATGGTGAGAGTTGTAGTGGCAAAGAAAAAGGAAAGGGTTCAGGTAACTTCCAAGGATCCAAGGACAAGCCATTAGGGAACTGGGGATGGTGAAGAGAGATATCTTCCATCTGCTGGTTCATTCCCCAAATGGCTGCCATGTTCCAGGCCAAAGCAATTAACCAGGAGCTCCTACAGGCACACTAGCAGGGAGCTGGATTGTGAGAGGAGAATGCAACAGCTCAAACTCCCATATGGGATCCCAGCACTGCAGATGGTGGCTTAACAAACTATGTCATAGTGCTGGCCTCATGGAATTACATTTTTAACTTCCTTTCCTCAAAGTAAATGCTGGCAAGGCACAGGGGCTCCATGCTGGGCAAGCTAGTGAGCCCACAGAGAGGCTGTTCCAGTGATGAAGTGGGCCCAGATCCCTTCAACTAACCATGCTTTTCCTAACAATGATGCTTTGAATAGATGTGTACAGTGTGTGTTCACTTTTCAAAGTCAACATGCCCAAAGTCTTCAGGACTTCCCATCAGAAACAGCAAAACCAGTCTGCAGCTCATTCTGTAATACTTGGCCTATGGATTATCCTGAGGTTTTCCCTTTTTTCAGATTTACTCGTTGTGACTTACATAAGAATTTGGAAAAAAAAGAATTAAGATAAAAATTATCCAATACAGAATCTCACTGTACTTTAGAGCCCCAAAACACAGCACACTATAAAGGATTAGTGTTTTTTCTTGTAATCTCAGTGCTGATGGGAAGCTGGCCTTGCTGTCATTTCCCAGCACTACAAGAGAGTATCATAGCACAGACTGCTATCCTAAGAAAAGAACAAATTTAAAAATTTTATGTATGGCTTCTATTGAATATAAATCACTTTTTACACCATCATAAAGTGGAAAAAATCCTTAAGCATCATAAGGTAAGAACTGTCTGTATTGCATTTTGTATCTTTTCTTAGATTTCTTAGTCCTCCCAATAAAATCAGTGGAAGTATCATACCATTCATCTTGAAAACATTCTCCCTGTATTGTAAAGACTTTGGCTCATCTGTAGTCCTTATTTCACCAATATTACTAATTTCCTATCACCCTAAATAATCTTAATCACCTTACTAAATTTTTGTTTTGATTTAAGCTTTCCCTTCTATAATAATGTTAATAAATCCATATTTTAGCCCAAAAATATCAAAACATAGAAATCATATATAAGTATGCCATTCTCTAACATAGAATCACTCAGTAAATTTTATGAAATATTTCTAATAGATTGTGAGTGAAGTCAGGATCTCTATTTCTCTCATGCTACCTGATTCAAGATATCTTTATTCTCTCTTGCAGAACTTCTACTGTCTCCTTTCTGTGTGTTAGCATTTACTGTTTCTATCCTACTGTCCAGTGTCAAGAACAAGTGATCTCTTCAAAATATGTGTGACAAATAAAAACACCAATAACTTTTCATTTTTTTAAAATTTTCATGTACTTATTTGAAAAATAAATTATATATTTGATTTTTAAAAATTAAAATATAAGCATATAAGTTTATATATACATATTATGAACAATGAGGATTTTAATTTTTTTGTGATATGAAACTGATAAGTAAGTTTATTTTGGTGCTAGAAAACTGTAAACTTATGTATAGAATAATTTCTCAAATATTCATGGAATGTGTATTTTTAAAAAACTCTATATTTATTTCAAGATTTTGTGTAGAACATAATATATTTGCAGGCACCGTAGCCATTTTGCAGACATGTAAATGGTAGCTGACATGGTGTGACTGCCTGCTCTTCAAGCTGTAAAGAATTTCTCTCTAATGTTTGAAGCATTGATTTACCAATCACAACAGATGTTCTTCAGGCACAAGAATGGAAATACATGTAGCGTGTGATGGCTACAGTCACACAGGAATGCTGACACTGGGGTGTGGCCAGGCTCTGCACATATAGGGATTGGAAATTTATGAGGGAATAAATAGGCTGCAGATAAATCAATGCTTAGAGGAAATTATAACCTTATATGAATGTTAGAATAAAAAGCTAAAAATCAATCATTGTAGCTTCCTAATCAAGAATTAAAAAGAAAAAGGAAATCGAAAGTAAATAGAAGAAAGGCATTAAAAATGATAATCACAGATATAAATGATATGTTTTTGAGTACCACAAACCAGGATATATTTT
The DNA here is from genome assembly GCA_949820135.1 of Sylvilagus floridanus. NCBI lineage: Eukaryota > Metazoa > Chordata > Mammalia > Lagomorpha > Leporidae > Sylvilagus > Sylvilagus floridanus. Next base: position 884,773 of record CATKVR010000005.1, on the reverse strand, counting down.
TTGAATGTTAACAAAATTAACATACAAGTAAAAGTAATTATAAATACAAATGGAAAAGTAACACTAATATCACATTTTAAGAATTAAAAATAATTTTTATAGATAATTTATCCTTCTCAAGATGCTAGAAGAAATGTGTGATAGTCTTAGGAGTAAAATTTGAATACAAGTCAAAATTCATTATATATTGAAAACCAAACTCCCAACAACACAAATATAACATGAAATAGGAAAACTCCCACTTAGAACAAACAAGTTGAATCACAACTTGAAAACTAGCAACCAACCAATAAAAAAGTTATAGAAGGAAAATTTCAAATCTAGAATTATAAAATATTCCAAATATTTAAGAAAGAAATAAACACACCTATGTTTCCCACACATATTCGTAATGTAAATAAGCAGAGATTACTTTAAAATTTCTTTTGGAAAGCCAGCATAACATTGATCAGGATGCAAGTTGACCAGAACTTGAAATACAAATGAAGTATCCCTTTCATAAACAGAAACATTTATTCTTAGTAAATATTAGTTTAATAAAGAAAATTACATATGAAAACATAATTAATAACAAGTGCGATATAATAAAAATTTCAAGAGCTGTTAACTTTGGTAAACAAGCCACGTAAATTTTCCAGATAGTTGATAAATTTAAGAAAATTGCAAGATGATTTAGATGAAATATTGAAAATTACTTTAATAATTCAACATCTAATTAAAAAGAAAACCTGCTAGCAGTATAGTAAAGCAATGGTTTCCTTGCTAATCAAGATCTTTAAAAGACCCTATAACAAACAACACAATTAATACAGGGTCATTGAAACCTTTTTCCTGGAAGTAACCTAGAACAGGCTTCCTCCACTGTCTCCAACTTCTTACCAGAAAAGTAGTCGGGGGAAAAAAACAACAACAAAGATCAATTTCTAAGCAATATATGGTCAATATATTGGAGATATTAAAATAGATTGTCCATAAAATCTAAAAACTAATTCAACTGCTGAATGAATTTATCAGATTGCTGGAAAGATTAATATATAAAAATCCAATAGATCACCAAGCACCAGCGAGAAACAAATAGAAAATAGGAAAGATTAACAGGCAGCGTAGAAAACAGGTATTGACAGAAGAAAAGAAAAAAAAAAAGATTAAATATGTTATCTTTAAGCATTTTAAATCAATATTTAAATAGTAACACAAACGACCAAACAGAATAAGGAGCCAAAATACGAGGGAAAAGAGAGGCCAATAAGCCAACAGACAAAATTCTAGCTCACCTGAAGCAGGTTACCACAAGTTCTGGAAAGAATCCACCAGGGAGGACATGGGGACACAGGGCGACACAGCAAAGGGCAGCAGGGAGGTGAGAGGCCCTCCTACAGCGGGGAGGCGAGAGGCCAGGGAGGTGAGAGGCCCTCCTGCAGCAGGGAGGTGAGGGGCCCTCCTGCAGCAGGGAGGTGAGAGGCTCTCCTGCAGCAGGAAGGAGGTCCAGGAGGAGCAGTTTCCCACCTGATCCAGGCCTCCACTCCTGCTGTTTCCATCCACACAACCTGAGCCTAGGGCGTCCCAGCCATGGAGGACGCTGATTGGCTGTGTCGTTTGTGACGTGTCATGCAAACTGTCCAATCAGGGAGGTGACATCCAGGAGTCTTGACACCATAGTCATCTGTCCTACAGTTCTGCGCGTGCGCCAGGTCCTAGGAGAAGGCGCCGCTGCCGCGAGGCTCCCAAGCCACTCGGAATCCGCCGCTTTCCACCTTCACTGATGGTGTGGGGCTGGAGGGCAGCGACGCTGGACACCCATGAAGCTGACCACCCCGACACGGTGAGTGTGTGGGCCCGGGTGTCCGGGGGAAAGCGGAGCCACTGGAGCTGCTGCAGGGCCAGGAGGACGCGGGCCTCCCAGAGGTCATCTCTGGGATCCATGGGCACCACACTGCCGCAGATGCAGCACTTTCCTACCTCTGACCTGGGTTGGGGGAGACTGGCCTGAGACCCCCACACCCTGGGCCTTCCTTGCTCGCAGCGACTTCGCATCCCTGGAGCCTCCCTGGGCAGCTGTGTAGCGGCAGCCCCGTGTCTCCCCAGGTGTGCAGTGGGGCCTGAGCTGTCACTAGGGAGACTGTGGGTTCTGTGCATGGGGTTCACGCGGGCCTGGAGCTGTCCTAACATGGCCTCGGTTCCTCCTTCCTTCCCTGTGAGGACGTGATCCCCCAGTTTTCTAAATACATGTGCAGCAGGGTCTTGTCCAGGATGCTGGCCTCTCTGCTTAGCTGTTTCTAGAGGGGTCTCTGTTTTCTGTTTCCAGTTACCTAGTAACAGAGATTAGGTAAGATAAAAAGAGAAGTGTTGTATGACTTTGGGTTTTTCTCCAGGTTATAGACAGGCAGGAGGGCCTGTAATTTGACACTTGGCTATCATCTTAGCACTTATAGGCTTCCTTGACAGGCTGTAGTCTGCATTAACACTTTCAAAATAGAAATTTTGTCTACTGAAATTTATGAGTGTTTTAAAAATTTTGTTCCAAGAAAGCCTTTCCAATCCTGAAGATATGTCTATTTTTCTGTTATTTTGAATTTATATTTTCATATAGGAGCACATTTCTTTTTGCTTGTTTAAATTTTTTCAAGATTATTGGAATATAATTGACAGAATTTGTGTATATTCAAGATAGGAAACCTGATGTTTTATATGTGAGGGGATTTTCAAAAGTTATGGAAAATTCAAATTATCTTCTAATCCCATTTTTTACAAACAATTTGGAATCCTCTTGTACATATACACAAATCATTATGAAATGATCAGGACAAGGTAACATATCCATCACCTTACATTGTTACATTTTTAAAGAATACATAAGACATTAGCAAGTTGTGAGTATGTAATAGAGTGTTCATTTAAGTACTGTGTTGAAGATTTTAATTACTGCGTTTAAGACCTTGAATTAATTTCTCATAACTGCAAATGTTTTCCCACTTCCTTTGCTCTGATCCCCTGACAATCACCGTTCTTTTCTGTGATTGTGATTTTCTTAGATTCCACATACAACTGAGATTGTGTGGCATTTATCTTTTAGGGCCTATTCCCAATTGACAAAATGGCAGAATTTCCTTTTTAAGGTTGCATATGATTCCTGTGTGTGTGTGTGTGTGTGTGTGTGTTTCTGTGTATGTCACATTTTCTTCATTCATCTGTTGACAATGTGGTTATTTCCGCATCTTATATTTGTAGATAATGAATGTAGTGATACAGGTATTTCCTGGAGATACTGATTTCCTTTGGAAACAAATGCAGTAGTAGGTTTCTCATATGTTCTATAATTAATTTGTTTGAAGTCCTTCACAGTGTTTTTGTATTGGATGTACCACCAAGTTTTATTCCCACCAGTGATTTATGTATTCCCCTTTTCCCACATCTGGTCTAATTTATCTTTTTGCTTTTGCGTAATAACCATTTTAACATATGTGAAGTGATAACCACTGTGGCAATGAGCATTGCAGTCTTAATTAACAGTGTTGAGCCCCTTTTCATTTACCTGTTAGCGACATGTACATGTTCACTGGAAAAAGTGATCAATCCTTTGTGCATTTTTACTGCAATTTGTGTTTTTGCAGTGTCTGTGTTCATTGTATTACTCCCTCAGTCAGACTGAGGTTTTTGCATTGTTTTCTTCCATTCCTTGCTTTATCTTTTCAGTTTTACCTTTAGTATGCACAATGCTTTTTTTGTTAGGTTTTGTAGTCTTAACTTTTGCTTTTTTCACCTGTGCTTTTAGTGTCACATCTAAACAATCATTTTTGAGATGTCAACGATTTTGCTTTCATTTGTAAGAAGTTTTAAATTCTTGCATCTTCTATGTAAGTCTTCATTTTAAGGTGAAATTCTTGCCTGGTGTAATATAATGATATTATATTTCAATTTTTGGCATGTGGATGACAAATTTGCCTCTGCTTCAGATGTCATCACTAAATAGTGAGTAGCCATGTGGCAGCTGTGATGTCACTTTCTGGACCAGCACCCCAGAGCATGTGCCTTTTATTGCACAGGGACCAGATGGAAAGTGTCAGAGTCCAATTTGTCCCTCATCTCATTCATCCCCCAAACTCATCCTGCTGCACTCTGCTGCTCTTCCCTGTCTGCAGTAAAAGACTTCAGAAATCTTTCCAGGGAGAGACACACATGAAGTCATGTGCAATGATGGGGAGAAGTGCAGACTATGTAGTAAAGGGGGTGGGCCCAGAGGGCTCTGTCCCCTTTCTCCGAGAGCCAGGGATATATGAAAGCACTTCAAAAATTCATGAAGAGATCGACATTTGGCATTGTGTTACAACCCTGCTTAGTATGCTCACATCCCATATCAGAGTGCCTAGTTTAGATTCACTGCTCCCTTTTCCAGGTGCCTGCTAATATACACTTTTGAAGGGAGTGATGGCTGAAGTTAGTGGGTCCTGTCACCGACTTGAGAGACTCATATTATCTAGGAAGCAAGCTGATGAGGTTCTCAGAGAGGATGGAATAAGGTGTTTCTTTGCTGCAATGTGTGTTTGTGATATAGAAACTAGCACACTCCAGCATGAACTTCCTTATGTCAAATGATGGTGCACAGTGAGAAAAGGCAGGTACTGAGGCATTCAGGCATTTTTCAATTAGTCTATGCAGCTGCCATCCCAATGGGGGATGGGTACAACTGTAATAGTCGCAATCTGGCCACACAGGAGCAGGAGGTTTATTTAAACTGAAAATTCATTTTATTCACATTAAAAACACAGAGATCTGTCATCTACTGCTCTGTCTACAAATGATCACAGCATCTGGGATTGAGCAAGTTGAAGTGAAGAACCCAGAACTCAGTATGGGTGGCACAGGCCCCAGCAGTTGAGCTATCATCTTCTGCCTCTTACTAGAAAGCTGGATTGTAAGTGGAGGGGGACTCAAACCCACACACTCTGATGTAGGATATGGGTCTCCAAATAGCCACCTTAGGTGTCATTCCCCAATGGTCATCCCTCTGTTATTTTAAGAGGACTTCTACCATGGGCAAAACCAACTCTTCTGGCCCTGATAACCATACAGCCTGAAGCTAAGCTGTGCAGATCCTTAACACCCTGGAAAATGCCCACACACAACCATCCAAAGGAATGTTCATGGCAGCAATTTCTGCCCTTCTCACCACTTAGAGCTATGTAGATAGAGGCCTGCCACCAGGCACTGGTCTCTCTGACATCTCTTCATCCATTTTCCACATGTACCCAATCTGGCCATCCACATCAAAGAGTGATCACTACTGGATGCTGTGCTGAAGGGAAATCCCAAGTTGGCTCTTTTCAGACAAGCCTCATGTGTTGCTTCAGACATTTCTTGGCACAGGTTTGGCTCATCCCCAAGGAGAGTCAATAATGGCAGGTGCCCTGATACAGTTGTTCATGCATTCCATGGGTATCCCTGTGGGTGACAGTCACCCATTACTGGGCTCATAGCCTAGATAATTGTGGCCTTGCTGAGCACTGAATCAGGCATCACTTCATCAGTGCAGTGAACCAGTCCCATTGGGTCATTGGCAAAGAGGAGGACAAGCCCTTAGAATACCTGCCTGGTCAATATGTTAAGGCAGGATTATTTCTTTCCCCATAAATCCTGGTGTTGCTCCTCCTCACTTCTCATTACCATTTCTGAACCTTAGCATGGACAATCTGGAACATCTCTTGTTTATAAGGCCTAATGCTTTGTACTGATGGGCTGTACCCACTAAGGGCCAGCACAGTTCCTCAAACCTCTCTAGAACATCAACATTCAAGCAGGCCCTGGTAGGAATCACCTCAGTTAATCACCACGTGTTGGAAGCATGTGTTCTGAAATTTTTCTCTTGACTCACTAGCCTTGTTCCTTGTCAAGGCTCAAGGAAAGGAATGGAGGCACACTGGTGATTACCACAACCTTAGCAAGGTCATGTCTCCTTTTACATCCACTTGACCAGACATTCTTACTATCTTCTAAGATGTCCAGAGGCCTCTGCCTTCAGTTTGCTATTATTGACTTGAAAACTATGTCTTTTTCAGTGTCCATGGCAGACACTATTTGCATTTACATTTGGAGGCCAATGATACAGCTCTTTGAAGCTTCTAAGGGATAACTTAGTGGTCTACCACTGGTTCATTGTCTGTGTTGACAGTGCCTAGCTGGACTCTAGCTACTACCTAACACCCACCTGTGACACTACATAGATTCCTTCCTTATGAAAGTTATACAAGAGGAAGATGCATCATGAGGCCTCACATTTGCAAGTGAACTCCTGGCCTTGTCAGGGTTATTATAATATAGATCCACAGCAATGGGAAATTTCAGTACCATGTTGTAGATTCTTCTCTATCCCGTGTATGGCCTTTCTTGTCTTCTCTCCCTTCCCCTTTAAAAGGGCATGAGGAATAATGGAAACATTGGGGACTGACAGAAGATCTCCAATATTGGCCTTATTACCAATTACCCATATGACTTATCTAAATTACTTAAACTTTAAAGTTTCTAAGATCAGTTGTCACAACCTGTAAAATGGCCATGATAAAATGATTGATTTAATAAGTTTGCTGTGATAATACTCTGATAAGTGGTGTGCTGTGGCTTGGGGTCCACTTGCCTTCATCAAGATCAAGACTGTTCTTATTTTGCCACCTGACAGAAATGTTAGCTCTTGGTGGTCTTCTTCTGAGTTCTCTCCTAGGTATCATCTGTGTATCACCCATGGTGCTGTTCTTCTGTGTGGATACTATGCCTAAAGACTGGTTGATGTTCAAAGTCTTCCCTTTATTTGAAACTAGACTTTTTCTGAAGGGGCATTGCAACCTCAAATCTTTTTGTGAGTTCAGTTTAGGCTTCACTTGTGGCTGCAGCACAGCTCAGCTTCTCATTTGCTGATATGCTTTCCTCTCCAGCAAGCCTTTTCCAATATGTCTATTGAAAATTCCTGTGTCAAAGTCTTTCTCATCCAAGGAAGAAGGTTAAATGAATCCCAAACTCTTACTAGATGCCGGATAAATTGTTGTGAGTATTTATTTATTTATTTATTATTCAAAGTTGAGAGAGAGAGGGCAAGAAGGAGAATGATTTTCCATCTGTGGGTTACTCCTCAAATGTTTGTAATGGCCAAGGCTGGGACAGGCAGAAGCCAGGAGCTTCTTTTGGGTCTCCCATGTGATTACAGGGGCCCGATAACCTTGACCCCCTTCTTCTGCTTTCTTACGAGTATTAGAAGGGACTTAGGTCAGAAATGGAGTAGTTAGGACTCAAATCCATACCCATATGGGATGCCTGCCTTGCAGATGGTAGATTAATCTGCTGTGTCATAGCACTGGCCACTGTTGCAACTCTTTAGAGAATAAAATAACTTATTTCAAGAGATTGTCTAGGGTATTTATCACTCACTCGCATGCACACACACACACACACACACACGGAATTATAATTCACATTTGAATCACAAGTAGAGGGAATAAAATTATGCCAAAATCTAAATAAGAAAAAAATGGTTAAGTTTTACATTGAAATATTATTTTATTAAATTGTGTTCTAATTAGGCTGCTCCAGTGAAAACTGAACCTTTTTATTTAATAATTGGTTCTGTTGTATATTATAATTTTTTATCTCTGTGTGTTTGATTATTAATGCCAAACTGGTGGAGGTACTGGCACTATATTCCTCTAAGCTTAGAAGTTCATTAATATATTATTAACCTGCAGAAAGTCAATTACTTTTACATCTAGGTTAGTAGTTAGGCATTTCTTTCCTATAATAAAACCCAGTTTCTTACATACATGATAAATTGCTTTTTTTCTCTCCTTGTTACTTTTATAATGCATTAAATAAAATTTTGTCAGATGCTTAATATTTGTATGAGAATAGTGTCTTTAACAGTTCTTCTATATGACAAAGTGTGTTCCTAAATATTTGTTTCTCAAGGGCAGCATTGTAATGGGAAGGTGACTAAAGTTTCATGGCAACAATTGGAAAAGATAAGGCAACACACTGAGGTTAGCCAAATGCTACCATACTCACTCCACACTTTGAGTATAGTTTTGATGTATTTGGTAAGGATCTCATCACAAAATTTCATACACTTTGTAGCTTAAAACATGGAAATTAATGTCTTAGAGTTGTGGAGCCTTGACATCTGAGATGGAGGTATCAGCAGGGTGAGTTCAGCTGAAGGCTGGGGAGTCCACTGGATCCGCATCTCCCTGGCAGCCTAGGGGTTGCCTTTACTTTCGTGTGCATCCTGACTTTTACTTTTTACAAAGATGCCAGTCATTCTGGTTCATAATCCTCTTCTAATGGCCTTGTTTTTTTTTTTCATGATTACTTCTGCAAAGTATTTATTTCAAATAAGGCCACATTCTGAGGTCCTGGGGTTGGGACTTCAAATTATGAAACTTTTGGAGGACACAATTTAATTCGTAACAGTAAGATTACTTCCTCTCCACTTAAGATGACTTTTTCCTACAAATAATACTTTTAGGAACAGAATGTCTTTAACTTATGAAACACTCTCAGATGAGAAATCTCACCTTGTTTTAAAATGGACTTCATTGTCAAACCTCACACAAAGCATATTCCAATTAAAATAATAAATGAGTATTAAAGCTGAATAGCGTGGAGATAAAAAAGAAAACTAAAGAAAAAAAACAGCATTAAAACTGCAGAGTGAAGTCAAAACAAAACATTAAATAAGAAACCAGTGTTTATAGCCAAAATAACAAGCCATGCTAAAGACAAATAATTAAAAATCAATCTCTTAATCAGGCACGGACATGTGGCAGGCCATGTGGGCTGTTATCTTGGGGTGGAGTCTGTTGCCTATCTTCCAGTAATGGCAAAAATTCCCATGGGAGCCAGCATCTTGTTGACCTCAAGTCCTTCAAGGGGACTGACATCTTGACAACTACATGTTTCTGATGGAGGCCTCTGTCTTGGAGCAAAAGTCCACTCTCTGGCAAGAAATGGAGCCTCTAGGATGTCTAATGCTCCACCTTCTTGACCAGGTTCCCAGGTGATGGAACCTGCTCCCCGGCCAGAAATTACCCACTGGCTCATCTACAGATGGCCACAAAGGCCAGGGTTGGGCCAGGCTAAACTCTATAAGCAAGGAGCTTCATAATGGACTCTCAAATGGGTACAGAGCCCAAGGACTTTGGCCAACTTCCACTGTATTTCTAGCAGCAGTAGTAAGGAGCTGGATCAGAAGTGGAGCAGCTGGGTCTCAAACCAGTACCCATGTTGGATGTTGGTGTCACAGATGGTGGTTTTACCCACCACTTGACAATGCTGGCCCCAATAATACAATCTTGAAAGAACTACTTCTGCTTGTTTCTGTGATGCATTTATGACTTTATAGTATCTTACTTGATAACACTGTGCTTTGTAATTTATTAAGTTTTGTAGTTGAATTATCTACACCATGCAAGGAAATGCTCACCTCTCATCTCTACCTAGAGGATATGGTCTTTCAGTGGACATAGGATTGGTTTGTTTCTCTGCTACTTCAGCCCCTAATAGAATTAAAAGAACTTGTTAGCTTGATTTAACTATCTCACAATTATTGCATGCATCAAAACTTCACACTGTACTTCAATAAAATAAAAGTTTACTTGTCATTTACAATTTAATTAATTAATGGTTAGTGTTTTAAAAGTTGAGAATCTGACTTTATAAAAGTCTTGATCTTTGGTAGGGTTTATCTCTCACATTCTCCATTATATTTTATTAATATTATTTATTAATAATATTTATAAAAATAATAATTATATATCATATAATTATAATTATAAAGATAATATAAAATAATTGTTATATTTTATTAATATTATTTATTAACATTATTTATTATTTATTGTGATGCATTGATCAGGTTTTTATTTGATGTCACTTGAGAGAGTGGCAGAAATATAGTGGAATGATATGTTCTTTACAATATCCAGAAATGAAGGCCTGAGTCTCCTCAAGAGAAACAGGAGAATAACCAGGTTAGGTGACTGCTGAGACAAAAGGAGTATGGAATGGGTCCTGAAAGAAGGTAGTTATAAATACTACTGCTAACTGAGCAGTTAAAGCAATAGCAGTGGCAAATATTATGACTTTCTTCATTATTTGTTATGAAGATGTTTATGTGTATATTTGTGTGCATCATGTACTGTCTTGTCATCTTCTTACAAGTCTGCCTCATACTATTTAGTAACTTTAAATCCCAGAATTTTGATACACGATATCAAGGAGAAGAGAGACTATTACCCAGGGATCATTCATCCTCTTCTAGGGAAAAGCTTTTGTATTTTGTTCTAAGAAAGAAAGTTATATCATTTTATGTGAAAGTAGGATATTGTTATTTTCTTATTTGTTGTTGAATTCCATTAGCCAGGATTTTGGTGTGCTGTATTGTAATCTTCATTTATTTCCAGAAACCACATGACAACAGAGGAAACCACATGACAACAGAGGAAACCACATGACAACAGAGCCTGACTGGCAACAGGCTGTGATTGGATGGCTTTGGAAACTGCCTGGCAGCAGGCTGTGATTGGTTGGGGCATAGACGCCCCTTGACCGGATTGACTGGTTTTGACTATATAAGATGTTGTACTAACTGAAATAAATGAGTCTGCAGGATGCTTGCCTCAATCACTTTCACACAACTCCTGGGGTCTGTGTGGTGACTCTGCACCTCTTGCCCCCACCACGCTCCTCCTCTCAGAAACAAATCCACTGCAACATTGTTGAGAAATCAACTGCAACAAGGTGTATTTGGTCTATGGTGTTGTTAACTCTGTTTCCTTACTGATTTTCGGTTTTGTTGATTTGTCCACTACTTAATGTGGGGTATTGAAGTCCACTATTTGGATCTATATCTCCCTTTAAATCTTTTAATATTTCTTTTAAATAGGCAGGCGCCCTGTGGTTGGGTGCATATGCATTTATAGTGGTCACATCTTTCTGTTAAATTGATCCTTTGGTCATTATATAGTGTCCTTCTTTGTTTCTCTTGATGGTTTTTGTGTTAGTGTATATTTTGTCTGATATTGTCTGGATGGCCACACCAGCTGTTTTTTTTGGTTTCTGTTGGCATGGATTATCTTTTGCCATCTTTTCACTTTCATTTTGCAAATGTATTTGTTGGTAAGATGTTACTTGTAGGCAGCAAATAGATGGGTTTTCTCTTTAAATCTATTCAGCCAATCTGTGTCTTTTTACTGGGAAGTTGAGATCATGTACATCCAGTGTTACTATTGTTAAGTACTGACTTTGCCCTGCCATGTTTATGTAAATAGTCTGTTTATGTACATTGGATTTCATTTATTTATTTTTTTTGTTTGTTAATTATATACTTCTCCAGAAATGTTCCTGTTTCCGTATTTGTATGCATTACATGTTTGAGCATATTTCCTAGGACTGTGTGTGCATTTATATTTTCTTTCAATTTCTCTTTGCTGTGGAAGAAAATCCTAGAATTTTAAGGTACAGGATATCAAGGAAACCAGAGGCTATTGCACAAGGACCATGCGTCCTCTTCTAGGGAAAAGGTTTTTGTTTTAAGAAAGAAAGTTGTATCATTTTATGTGAAAGTAGGATATTGTTATTTTCTTTACTTGGAGCTTATATTTGTTTTAAGGAGATATTTGTGGATTCAGTACTGATACAGGGTCTACTGTAATTTTTACCATTAGCTATCAACTTAGCTAGGCTTTGTGTTGAGTAGTTTGGCCAAACACTGCTGTTGATGTTGCTGTGTAGATATTTTGTGGATGTGATTAACATCTATCATAAACTAAGTAAAGGAGATTCACTTGCTGATGCAAATTCTTCTGCAGAATAAGCAAATACAAACAAAAACATAAAAATTCAATGAGTAACATGCATATCTGCATGCTCCCTGAGAATGAAATTTGGAAATAATTAGAAAAGTTATGGATCTAACACTTAATGATCCACTTGAATTAAACTGATGAACATTGTATACTCTGTATCTTGTGCCTATATTCTCTAATGTTGCATTCTACATCATTGGGAGACCAGTACTTTCTAAATGATCTGTATTAAAGGGCCAAGTGTTTCTCCAGCCCTTTGTGTTTGAAGTTTTATAAAATAAAGTAAATTGAAACAAAATTCTAAGAAATGTAAAATTTTCAAAATATAAACTTATTTTTTCAGCTTAAATTTGATGACACAGAAATGACAAATTCCTAGGTCTAATTATTTCCCTTACATAATTAATCATTCCTTCTCCCAGTAATTACCTTATGATTTATTTTTACAACATCTGCAACATTAATTTTTTGTTTCCTCCTTGAAATATATAATAACCTGCTGTGGATATTTGAATCTCACAGTCTAAAGCTATCATAGCCCTGTGTAGGTGTGATCATTTATGGTGAACTTTTTTTAAACTTTTATTTAATAAATATAAATTTCCAAAGTACAACTTTTGAATTATAGCAGCTTTCCACACCCATAACCTCCCTCCCACCCACATCCATCCCATCTCTCACTCCATCTCCCATCCCATTCACATCATGATTCATTTTCAATTATTTTTATATACAGAAGATAAACTTAGTATATACTAAGCAAAGATTTCAACGGACTGCACCCAGAAATACACACAAAGTATAGAGTACTGTTTGGGTAGTAGTTTTACCATTAATTCACATAATAGAACACATTAGGGACAGAGGTCCTACATGGGGAGCAGGTGCACAGTGACTCCTGTTATTGATTTAAAAATTGTCATGAGCTTCCAAGGCTATGGAAGCCTCTGTAGTTCATGTGGTGAACTTTTTTATTGTGAAATATCAGCAACCTCAAATGTGTGTGTGTGTATCTCAAAATTATTCAGTAATTTTTGCAGAGTCATCCTGAGGAAATAAATTGTGCACTATTTCAAGATAACTTTGTTTAGTATTTCTGAATTTTGTGGAACTCTACATTTGCCTCTGCCTTTTGAACACTGACATATTTTCTTTATTTCTGTTAATGGATATCATCTTCAATTTATATTTCCAGGAAAATTTCCTCTTTTAATGTAATTTTAATGGCCTTTTTTGGTAACTTTTCTTTTATCTTCTATAACATTAGTATAGTTTCTAAAATAAATCCATTTTTTTTCACAGTAATGAAAGTATTTTGAATTTTATTTTTTAATATCTTAATACTTTGGCTTTTTTGTCTTTGATTTATACTTATCATCTCTATCAACTATTTAAGTTTTCAATAACTCAGTTTTAGCCATTAATTACATTGTAAAACTGATGCTCTCTTGTTTGGCTTTTACATCTTGAATTTACTCAATATTTGGCAATATTCAAGTACACAGTTTCACAGAACCACCTTAGTGTATGTGATGCCTGTGTAATCATTCACCATTTCCAGGAAATATGTTTCTTACCTTTTATGGATGTAATGAGATTTTAAATATTCCTTTAATTTTGAAGGTTAAAGTAGTTGTAAGTGTTGTTCTTAATTTCCCCTTTTTAAAATTAGTTTCATTGGCCTATTTTTCACTCATGATACTTATGTCTATTTCTCTATTCCTTCCACTGAGTTAGTCATTTCTTCTCAACCACAATATATTTTACTTTATAAATATCCACTTTTTAATTTTTCATCTTGTCTTTGAGATTACCATCACATCCTAGTCTAAGTAAGTTGTACTATTGTAAACCTGTTGCCAGTTTGACTGAGTTTTTACTATGAGATCATGAACTCCACCAAATTTCATTACGTTATTCTGACAAGCACCATGTACATGTATTACCAAGGCATCTTAGGCCTCCCTTATAATTCAGACTTTCCATATTAATGCATTTTAACTTATCTGAATTTTTCTGAGACTATATTTAGCATCAATGCATGAACATTTAAATAGAATACACCCAGATACTGGCTTCTTTAATATTATTATGCTAACTGGTTTGATCTTTGATTTACATTTCATAGAACCTTTTTTTCCTTCATTTTCCTTTATAAGGTAATTGTAGTTGAATTGTTTCCACCCAGTTCCCTTATATCTGCTTATTGCTCTGTTAATTCTGCAAAATTACCCAGTGTTTCATAACATCTACTTCCTTACTTAATATTTTTGTGTTTGGGTATTTAACTGTTACCTCCATAAATTGTTAGTGTCCTTTCTAAGCAAATCTGAGTATGTGAACCTCAGGCCATCATACTTCATTTTTCATTATGAAGATGTTAATTGGCACAATTTTGTTTAAGTTCTGGCAATATACATGTAGTTTTCAGATGCATTTTAGGTAAATGTGGTCATTACCACCCTTTAGAGTGTCATATTTCTTGACAATTGTGAATGTTTATAAAATAATGAGATTAATTTTGATTTTTTTGAGATTGCCAATAGATTAGCTCTAAATATGGTTATCTTATTCTAACAGATGTTTATTTTATTTACATTTATTAATGTTTTATTATAATGATAATAAATCTGATTTTTTCTTTATATCTATGTGTCATTATTTTACCACAGGAAATCAGTTTTTTTCATAATAACACAATATATTTTATTATATAACAACTACATTTATGGTTTATTTTTGTATCTGAGTTTACAGCTAACATTAACATGTCTCTTTAATAATGAATTGTAGGGCTGGTGCCGCGGCTCACTAGGCTAATTCTCCGCCTTGCGGCACTGGCACACCGGGTTCCGGTCGGGGCACCGGATTCTGTCCCGGTTGCCCCTATTCCAGTCCAGCTCTCTGCTGTGGCCCGGGAGTGCAGTGGAGGATGGCCCAAGTGCTTGGGCCCTGCTCCCCATGGGAGACCAGGAGAAGCACCTGGCTCCTGCCATCGGATCAGTGCGGTGCGCCAGCCGTGGTGGCCATTAGAGGGTGAACCAATGGCAAAGGAAGACTTTTCTCTCTGTTTCTCTCTCGCGCTGTCCTTCTGCCTGTCAAAAAAATTTTAAAAAAATAATGCGTTGTAGGCTGGTAATAACACTATAAATGCATGGCCACCCTGATGATTATTTTAATTATGAGTTCACCAAATCCATCAAAATATTATACTTTTTTAGAGAAATGTAAGGCTCATCTGTTCATTCTTTCCACATAATAAATTTTTATTTCTTTCCAAGTTTTTGGAAAATCTTCATTTATCTTTGATTTTTGAAAGTTTCGACAGAATATTTCTAGATATACTCATCTTTTCTTTAATATCATTATGGTGAGTCACAAGATCTTTGGTTTAGATTTCCTCACTTTTTTAATTTTTATTTTTTTCTGTGTAGCTTCATTGGCCTATTTCACAATAACTTCTGTTATATATCCTTTTCTTATAATTACGATTCCTCCAAATCATTAATTTTTCCCCAGGAATCAACTTTTTAAATTTTATAACATGTTCTTGATTTCCTAACATATCCTTGATTTATGTTTTCTAGAAAAGTTTTTGTTTGTTTTCCCCAAGGGCATATTTATAGTTTGTATTATACTAGTTACATTAACCCTCCATTAAGTATAGAATTCAACAGATAGTAAAACAAAAAAAAAATTGTTCAACAACAGTAGAGATCAATCTATTAACAAGAATAAATTCTGAAAATATCAGTTTTACTCATACACATATTTTTGTACTTTCTTAAAACACACACAGAGGAATATTACTCAGAGATAAAAAAGAATGACATCTTGTCTTTTGCAACAAAATGGATGCAATTTGAATCCCTTATACTTATTGAAATTAAGCCAGTACCAAAAAGACAAATAGCAAATGGTTTTCCTGATCTGTCATAATGTAAAATATGAATACAAATTTTAAGTGCAGAGTTTAAAAAGGAGTGATTAAAGCAGAGAGAAAGAGATGTGTATCATCCACTTGTTTGCCCACATAATTTCCATAACTACTGGTACTCAGACAGTCCAAAGCTAGTAAACAGAACTTCACATGGGTCTCTCATATGAATGGCAGGAAACTAAGTACTTATTACCTCCAAGGTACATTAGCAGTAAGGTGGATCATTAGTGCTGAACAGATGGAACAAAAGCCAGGCACTCCAATATGAGAAGAGGAAATCCCAAACAATAAATAAATCCACTACACTATAGCACCTGCCATTTGGCATCTTTAACTTTGTAATAGGTGGCATGATCTTTGATTGCTGAAACTCCTGAAAAAAATTTATATTTATTTGTGATGTGATTGTGATTGGTTTCAGCCAATTTGTCTATATCTACATTTTTCATTATTTCTCCCTCCAATTATTAACTTTTTCTCTCAGCAATAACAATAGTTTTTCATAACTGCATGTCCTTTTAAATCCTTACTTTGTTGATATTATATCTATTATTAGTGCATATATGCAATATCTTAATCTAAGCCGACCCAGAGCCATGAAACTGTGAATTGCTTGCTAGCATTTTAATTGTGAAGTCATCAACTAAAAATCCTGTAGGTTTCCTGGAAACTGCCATTTGCACAGCTTCATGGAGATGTTAGTTTGCTGTGTTCATTCACTATATTCAGGTAACTCTTTCTGGATGTTTATGGAACTCTAAGTTTGCCTTTGATTTTAAAGCTTCGATAGTATAACTCTGGATATTTGAATTTATTCTTTGATACACTGTAAAATCTGGCATGGTCCTTGTTTTGTTTATGTTTCTGAGATGTTTTCGTATTGTCCAATATTAATGTAACTACTAACAGAAAGTTCCCTGTATCTGCTTTTAATACCACCATTGTTCCTTTCAAAAAGCACTTCTTGGTTCTCACAGTAATCACAGTGCTTCCCATTCCATAACATGTACATACTTTTTTATTATTGTTTTGATTTTGAGTCTATTCCTGTAACCTGTGTATATCACTAACATCTTAGTAAAACAATAGTGATAATGTGAACCTGTGGCAGTCTTGGTTTGCATGTTCATTGTGACATCATAAGCCCGCTCAAATTTCTGTAAATTTCTGATTTAAGGTAAGTTTAGTCTTAACATTCTTCTTTAGCCTGCCTTGATTTTTATGACTCCAAAGTTATCAATGAAATTTTCCAATATGCATCTCTATATACAATTTATCATAGAATTATTCCAGTAGGTATAATGTTCTTTTTATACATTCATTGTTTTTTACTTTTACATTCACTTCAATTAGGTTGAAGCTAATGTTTTCAACAAATTCCATCATATCTTCTTTAAAGATAATTTATAGAATGTAAATTAACCTTTCATTTTAGAAATTTTATAAAATGTAGGTTGAGATTCTAGGATGATTCCTTTAAAGTTATTTTTTAAAGTGGCTTGATCATTCCTTGATGCAGGGTATGGGCAATGTTCTTCAGCTTTCTTTCTTAAATGTAGTGAAATATTTTCCATCAAAACTCACATATGATATTGCTTATACCACATTATGAATATTGTTCTCATAATAATATCATAAAATACCTAATTCATGAGCACTCACTTTGTTTTTTTATTTTTGAAGATTTTGCCCATGTGAAAATGCTATGTGTACATAGCATTCATCAAGTACAGCCTTTCATTAAAAATGGAAATTTTATTGAGGTCTTGGGGCCATAGGACTTGGTCAGCAGGTTGACCTGTGGGGGGCAGAGCCATAAATGACCTTCATCCTGGGGCACAGATTGAGTATGGCTGCATTTCTCCTTGGCACAATTGACAGCATCCGGGTGTGGATGAGTGTAACATTGGACAAGCTGGCATAGGGAGAGCTCAATGATGCCATCTTGCAGGAGGGAATCTTTCTGGATGTAGTCTGCCAGTGTGGAAGTCCTCAAGCTATTTGCCTGGAAATATGAGGTGCATTGGTCAGGTGGAATGTCCTCTTTGTCTTGGATTTTGGCTTTGACATTCTCAGTGGTGTCACTGGGCTCAGTCTCAAGGGGGGATGGTCTTACCTGATGTGGTCTTCAGAAAGATTTGCACCTCTGCATCTGTGGAACTACTCGACTGCCTCATTGATGAGAAAGGGCCCATTCAGTATTTGAAACTGTTTCTTCCCAGGGTCATACAATTGACATCCATACCAGTAATACATCTGTTATCTTTCTTATTGATCTGCTATGAATAGGTACTTTTTCCTCTCCAGTGCTTTTCAGATTTTAAGTTTATTTCAGAGTTTATGCAGTTTAATTGATCTACCTTGGCATAGTGTTTTGTTTTTCCATCCTGTTCTTGGAGTATAATGTGAAGTCTGGAACTATGGATTTATAATTTTTGAAAATTTGTATATAATTTCTCAAAACATCCACCTGACCATTTCAGAGATCCTATTTAAACATATAATTGGGCTGATGCTCTCTCCATCCTTTTTAGCTTTCTCTTCAAATTTTGTTTTGGTGATTTATATTGCTGTGTTTTCATGTTCACCCACATTTTCTTCTGAAATGTCTAATCTACACAATTTCCACTGGACACTACAGCTTCTTCCTCTAGAAGTCTGTCTTGGTTCTTTCTGCATAACTGCTCTGTGTATTACTCTATATAAAATTGTGACGCATGTATAAAAATGTTGTAAACTCATCGTCAGTACTGCTGCCTGCATTTTTATACATAAAAGATATTTGTCTCTTTTGCTGATATTCTCTACCCTTAGCAAATCTTCTAAGTGATATTAATGTCTTCATCAGTCATGAGTAACTGTGTCTTACAGGATTTCTTGGTAAAATATTAGATAACTGCCACTCCAAATGGGTGAGTCACTCACTGGGAAGATGATTCACCTGGGCAGGCTTCTCCCTGCAGTGACTCCACATTTAGGCCCTTTGACCACAAGGTTTTAAATAAATGTGTAGCTCATGACCTAATAATTTCATGTCTCTACAAACATGTCTCGATGTAGCATTATGTATCTATATTCAACTGTGTGTATGAGTTAATAATGATGTCTTCAACACTGATCCTTCACCCCATGTATTTTTCTGGGGGTTCCCTTGCTTAATTATAGAGTCCCACTCCAATAGTAACAATTCTATCTTATTCCATTTAGTTATTCCACCTTGGAACATATTGTTAACCATCTCAAAATTCTGAAGCTGCTCCTTTGTTGGTAAATTCTTCCTTACCTAAACCACAGTGCTGTTGTCTGAGACTGAGAGACTCCAATCCATTTTTTCTGTAATGATGTATTTATTTGAAAGTGTGTGTGTGTGTGTGTGTGTGAGAGAGAGAGAGAGAGAGAGAGAGAGAGAGAGAGAGAGGAACAGAAAGGGAGAGAGAATGAGAGAGAGAGAAAGAGAGATAGAGATAGACACACAGAGAGAGATCTTTCACTGCCCAGATGATTTCAACAGCCAAGACTGGGCCGCAGTGACCCCAGGAGCCAGGGATTCATCCCAGAGTCCCACGTGGATGGAAGGTTGTAAACACTTCTTTCATTTCCACTGCTTTTCCCAGTCCATCAACAGGGAGCTAGATCAGAAGTGAATCGACTGGAACAAGAGACTGTGCCCAAATGGGATGCTAGTATTGCAGGTGGTTGTTTTACCTGCTATGCCACAACATGGGCCACTCTAGTCACTTTCCTAATCACCTAAGTTAGCACCACTAACGTCTCCTTAAGTGAGGTTTCTGAATTTAGAACATAGTTTAGGTTCCTCCATCACATTCTGCATACAGTTTCTGAATTGCCTGACATTCTACATGATTTTTCTTTAATTTATAGACTTCAAAGTCATATATATTTGGAAAAGCACATGTGGCAATGTATCCACATTATATTATCCGATAGTATAAAATCAATTCTCTAACAATCCACTGTGATTAACTTATATACATCTTTCTCCCATACCTCATAGAAACTATTTTTTCTTATATCTTTCCCATCTTTTTAGTTTCAGCTTTTCAACTGGAGGTATACATTAATAGTTCCATCAGAATTTATATAATATGATACCCATTCCCTTTATTCTTGAGCAGACTTATGTTGTATGGGTATCACAGAGATTGTTTTATATGCACCTATGGCAACATATTGATAACTTCCTATTCTTGGTAGAAATAAAGTGGTAATGAGAGGTTGCATGCCAGTTTTCAAACATCTGAGTAAATCCCTAGCTATGTAATTCCTTGATCCTCATTAAAGACTCCAAAATCTATCTAGGAAACTGCTAACCTGCGGGGTAGGCATTTGGCACATTGGTGAAGACATTACTTTAGACCTCTCATACTCATCAGAGTTCTGGTGTTAAAGCCCTGGCCCAACTTTTGATTCATCTTTCATTTTAGTGCACTGGTTGGCAGCAGGTAGTGGTTCATGGAGTTGGGTCCTTGCCACCAATATGGGAGCTCTTGACTGAGTTTCCTGCCCCTGATTTTGGTCTAGCCCAGCCTTAGATATTTGGGAATTGGATTGGAACCAGCAGTTGGAGAATCTCACCGTCTCTCTTTGTGTCAGTGTCTTTTTGCATTTCAAAAGAATATTCTAAATAAAAGACAACTTAAAGTAGTAGAAATTGTCTAACTGCAGTCTTCAGTTCCTTCACCATATTGCATTTCCACCGGCAGTGAATATGATTCTTGTTTCTTGCCAACTGTTTGTCAATGATTCAATTTTTCATATATGTAATGTGTATGTAGTGACATCAATGTGGTTTTCTTTTACAATTCTCTGATGAGATATGATGGTTAGCGTTTTTTCAAGTATTTGCAATCATTTATAGATGTAATACAGTATGCCTTCGTGGATCTTTATTCCTTTTCAATTGGGTGCTTTTTATAGTTTTACTTTAATGATTATATTTTAGATAACAGCCTTTTATCTCAATAATGACATTTCTTTTTTAGTTGTAATATACCTTCACATCAACAGTGTCATTCAGAAGCATTAAATGTTACTTACACAATTCTTAATTTTTTCTTAGATATTGTGAAATTTAATTATCACACCCAAGCTTTCCATGTAAAAGTGGTATTGTTTTGTATTTTTTTATTTATGGATATGATTCATTTTGAGTTACATTGTCCAAAGTCTGTAGCTATGATCATTTTTGTGTGTGCTGTTATTCAACTATTTAAGGTAGATATTTTTTATATCTGACATCTTGAATTTCATACCTTTTGGATTCAATTGAGAATATTATGTTAAGTATATCTGCACATATGTTCTTGAGAGATATTGATCTGTAGTTCTTTTTGCTTTATTCTTGGTGTGTAGTTTCATGATAGTGGAATACTAGCCTCAGACCATGTATTCTGATTATTTTCTTGAAAAATATTAAAAAGTTGGTACATATTTTCCCTAACTATCTTATAGAATTTTCCTGCAACCCATCAGGAGCCTGATGCTTTCTATTTGGGAAGATTATATAATATCAGTCCAATTCATTTTTTTAAAAATTGTTTATTTGAAAGACAAAAATCCCATCTTTTTATTCCTTAAATTATGACAGTAGCTGCAACTGGGCGAGGATAAAGCTATTCATCATAAACACACAATCAAAGTATCCTTTGTGGGTGTCAGGGACCTAGTGATTTGAGCCATTGATTGCTGCCTGCAGGAAGCAAGAACTTGGAATGGAACCAAAAATTGAAACCCAGATCCTCCAATATGGGATGCAGGCATCATAACCAGCATCCTAATCAATTCAGAAAATAACACCATTTGATTCAATTCCTTCAGTAGAAACAGACCTATTGAGAATGTTTATTTCTCCTGGTGTGAATTGAGGCATACTGTGTCTAGGAATTTGTCCATCCCTTCTTGCAGTTTACAAATCCAATATTTTTATTTTTCAATTTTTTATTTATTTATTTTTTGACAGAGATAGACAGTGAGAGAGAGACACAGAAAGAAAGATCTTCCTTCCATTGGTTCACCCCTAAATGGCTGCTATGACTGGTGCTGTGCCGATCTGAAGCCAAGAGCCAGGTGCTTCCTTCTGGTCTCCCATGCAGGTGCAAGTACCCAAGTACTTGGGCCATCCTCCACTGTTCTCCCAAGCCACAGCAGAGAGATGTACTGGAAAAGGAGCAACTGGGACTAGAACCTGGCTCCCATATGGGATGCCGGCACTGCGGGCAGAGGATTAACCAAGTGAGCCTTGGTGCCATCCCTCAAATTCAATATTTTTTTTTTTTTTTTTTTTTTTTTTATAAAGCTTTTATTTAAAGAATATAAATTTCCAAAGAACAGCTCATGGACCACAATGGCTCCCCCCCCACACAACTTCCCTCCCTCCCCCCACCCTCCCCTTTCCCGCTCCCTCTCCCCTTCTGTTCACATCAAGATTCATTTTCAATTCTCTTTATACACAGAAGATCAATTTAGTACATATTACGTAAAGATTTCAACGGTTTGCCCTCGCATAGAGACACAAAATGATAATACTGTTGGAGTACTAGTTATAGTATTAATTCACAATGTACAGCACATTAAGGACAGAGATCCTACATGATTTTTTTTTTAAAAAAATTGATTAATTGTCTATGCGATTTCCAATTTAACACCAAGATTTTTTAATCATTTGCAATTATCTTTATATAAAGAAGATCGATTCAATATATACTATGTAAGGATTTCATCAGTTTGCACCCACTCAGAAACACAAAGTGTAAAAATACTGTTTCAGTACTAGTAATAGCATCACTTCACATTGGATAACACATTAAGGACAGATCCCTCATGAGACGTAAGTACACAGTGACTCCTGATGTTGATTTAACAATTTGACACTCTTGTTTATGGCGTCAGTAATCTCCCTAGGCTCTGGTCATGAGTTGCCGAGGCTATGGAAGCCTTTAGGGTTCGCCGACTTCGATCTTATTCCCACAGGGCCATAGTCAAAGTGGAAGTTCCCTCCTCCCTTCAGAGAAAGGTACCTCCTTCTTTGATGGCCCCGTTCTTTCCACTGGGATCTCACTCGCAGAGATCTTTCATTTAGGTCTTCTGTTTTTTCCAGAGTGTCTTAGCTTTCCATGCCTAAAATATTCTCATGGGCTCTTCAGCCAGATCCAAATGCCTTAAGGGCTGATTCTGAGGCCAGAGTGCTATTTAGGACATCTGCCATTCTATGAGTCTGCTGTGTATCCTGCTTCCCATGTTGGATCATTCTCTCCCTTTTTCATTCTATCAGTTAGTATTAGCAGACACTAGTCTTGTTTGTGTGATCCCTTTGACTCTTAGACCTATCAGTGTGATCAATTGTGAGCTGAAATTGATCACTTGGGCTAATGAGATGGCCTTGGTACATGCCACCTTGATGGGATTGTATTGGAAACCCCTGGCACAATTCTAACTCCATCATTTGGGGCCGTTCCGATTGAGCATGTCCCAAATTTTACATCTCCTCCCTCTCTTATTCCCACTCTTATATTTCACAGAGATCACTTTTCGGTTAAAATTTAAACACCTAAGTATAATTGTGTGTTAATTACAGAGTTCAACCACTAGTACTAGGATAAAGAGAAGAAAAAAAAAATACTACCATGGATAAAGTATTACATTGTACAACAACAGTCAGCACAAGAGCTGATCGAGTCACTGTTTCTCATAGTGTCCATTTCACTTCTACAGGTTTCCCCTTTGGTGCTCAGTTAGTCATCGCCAATCAAGGTAAACAAATGATATTTGTCTCTTTGGGACTGACTTAATTCACTCAGCATGATGTTTTCTAGATTCCTCCATTTTGTTGCAAGTGACCGGATTTCATTGTTTTTGACTGCTGTATAGTATTCTGTAGAGTACATGTCCCATAATTTCCTAATCCAGTCTACTGTTGAAGGGCATTTGGGTTGGTTCCAAGTCTTAGCTATTGTGAATTGAGCCGCAATAAACATTGCTGTACAGACGGCTTTTTTGTTTGCCAATTTAATTTCCTTTGGGTAAATTCCAAGGAGTGGGATGGCTGGGTTGAATGGTAGGGTTATATTCAGGTTTCTGAGGAATCTCCAGACTGACTTCCATAGTGGCTTCACCAGTTTGCATTCCCACCAACAGTGGATTAGTGTCCCTTTTTCCCCACATCCTCTCCAGCATCTATTGTTGGTGGATTTCTGAATGTGAGCCATTCTCACCGGGGTGAGGTGAAACCTCATTGTGGTTTTGATTTGCATTTCCCTAATTGCTAGGGATCTTGAACATTTTTTCATGTGTCTGTTGGCCATTTGGATTTCCTCTTTGGAAAAATGTCTGTTGAGGTCCTTGGCCCATCTCTTAAGTGGGTTGTTTGTTTTGATGTTGTGGAGTTTCTTAATTTCTTTGTAGATTCTGGTTATCAACCCTTTATCTGTTGCATAGTTTGCAAATATATTTTCCCATTCTGTCGGTTTCCTATTCACTTTCCTGACTGTTTCTTTTGCAGTACAGAAACTTTTCAATTTGATGCAATCCCAGTAGTTAATTTTGGTTTTCAGTGCCTGTGCTTCTGGGGTCTTTTCCAAGAAGTCTTTGCCAGTACCTATGTCTTGCAGGGTTTCTCCTATGCTCTCCAGTAATTTGATGGTGTCGGGTCGTAGGTTTAAATTTTTAATCCATGTTGAATGAATTTTTGTGTAAGGTGAAAGGTAGGGGTCTTGCTTCATGGTTCTGCACGTGGAAATCCAGTTTTCCCAGCACCATTTATTAAACAGACTGACCTTACTCCAGGGATTGGTTTTGGATCGTTGATCAAATATAAGTTGGCTGTAGGTGTTTGGATTGATTTCTGGAGTTTCTATTCTGTTCCATTGGTCTATCCATCTGTTTCTGTACCAGTACCATGCTGTTTTGATAACAACTGCCCTGTAGTATGTCCTGAAATCTGGTATTGTTATGCCTCCGGCTTTGTTTTTGTTGTACAAGATTGCTTTAGCTATTCGAGGTCTCCTGTGTCTCCATATGAATTTCACCATCATTTTTTCCAGATCTGAGAAGAATGTCCTCGGTATCTTGATTGGTATTGCGTTGAATCTGTAAATTGCTTTTGGGAGAATGGACATTTTGATGATATTGATTCTTCCAATCCATGAGCATGGGAGATTTCTCCATTTTTTGGTATCCTCTTCTATTTCTTTCTTTAAGGTTTTGTAATTTTCATTGTAGAGATCTTTAATGTCCTTAGTTAAATTTATTCCAAGGTATTTGATTGTTTTTGTAGCTATTGTGAATGGGATTGATCTTAGCAGTTCTTCCTCAGCCGTGGCATTGTCTGTGTATACAAAGGCTGTTGATTTTTGTGCATTGATTTTATATCCTGCTACTTTGCCAAACTCTCCTATGAGTTCCAATAGTCTCTTAGTAGAGTTCTTTGGGTCCCCTAAATAAAGAATCATGTCGTCTGCAAAGAGGGATAGTTTGAGTTCTTCCTTCCCAACTTGTATCCCTTTAATTTCTTTTTCTTGCCTAATAGCTCTGGCTAAGACTTCCAGCACTATATTGAATAGCAGTGGTGAGAGTGGGCATCCCTGTCTGGTACCAGATCTCAGTGGAAATGCTTCCAACTTTTCCCCATTCAATAGGATATTGGCCGTGGGTTTTTCATAAATTGCTTTGATTGTATTGAGGAATGTGCCTTCTATACCCAGTTTGCTTAGGGTTTTCATCATGAAAGGGTGTTGAATTTTATCGAATGCTTTCTCTGCGTCTAGTGAGATAATCATATGGTTTTTCTTCTGCAGCCTGTTAATGTGGTGTATCACGTTGATTGTTTTGCGAATATTGAACCATCCCTGCATACCAGGGATGAATCCCACTTGGTCTGGGTGGATGATCTTTCTGATGTGTTGTTGCAGTCTATTGGCCAGAATTTTGTTGAGGATTTTTGCATCTATGTTCATGAGGGATATTGGTCTGTAATTCTCTTTCAATGCTGCATCTTTTTCTGGCTTAGGAATTAAGGTGATGCTGGCTTCATAGAAGGAATTTGGGAGAATTCCCTCTTTTTCGACTGTTCTGAATAGTTTGAGAAGAATTGGGGTTAGTTCTTCTTTAAATGTCTGGTAGAATTCAGCAGTGAATCCATCTGGTCCTGGGCTTTTCTTTGTTGGGAGGGCCTTTATTACTGATTCAATTTCTGACTCACTTATGGGTCTGTTTAGGTTTTCTATGTCTTCCTGGTTCAATTTAGGTAGGTTGCATGTGTCCAGGAATCTATCCATTTCTGATAGGTTTCCCTGTTTGCTGGCATACAAGTCCTTGTAGTAATTTCTGATGATTCTTTTGATTTCTGTGGTGTCTGTTGTTATATTTCCTTTTTCATCTCTGATTTTACTGATTTGGGTCTTTTCTCTTCTTTTTTTAGTTAGTTGGGCCAATGGGGTGTCAATCTTGTTTATTTTTTCAAAAAACCAGCTCCTCGTTTGGCTGATTTTTTGTAATGTTTTTTTGGATTCAATCCTGTTGATTTCTTCTCTGATTTTGATTATTTCTCTTTTTCTACTAGATTTGGGTCTAGTTTGCTGCAAATTTTCTAGATCCTTGAGATGCATTGAAAGCTCATCTATTTGGTGCCTTTCCAGTTTCTTGATGTAGGCACCTATTGATATAAACTTTCCTCTTAACACTGCTTTTGCTGTATCCCATAAGTTTTGGTATGTTGTGCTGTTCTCCTCATTTACTTCCAGAAAATTTTTGATTTCTCTTTTGATTTCTTCAGTGACCCATTGTTCATTCAGGAGCATGTTGTTCAATCTCCATGTGTTTGCATATGCTCTAGAGATTCCTGAGTTGCTAATTTCCAACTTCACTCCCTCATGGTCTGAGAAGTTGCATGGTATGATTCTAATTCTTTTGAATTTGCTGAGACTTGCTTTATGGCCTAATATGTGATCAATCCTAGAGTAGGTTCCATGTACTGCTGAGAAGAATGTGAATGCATTACTTGTAGGATGAAAAGTTCTGTAGATATCTGTTAGATCCATTTGGGCTATAGTGTTGTTTAAATCTACTGTCTCCTTGTTGATCTTCTGTCCTGTCGATCTGTCAATATCTGTGAGTGAAGTATTGAAGTCCCCCAGTACTATTGTGTTGGGGTCTAAGTCTCCCTTTAAGTTTCTTAACAAATTTTTTAAATAAACCTGTGGCCTGTAATTAGGTGCATATACATTGAGAATTGTTATATCTTCCTGTAGTATTGATCCCTTAATCATTATATAGTGCCCCTCTTTGTCTCTCTTAACAGTTTTTGTGTTAAAGTTTATGTAGTCCGATATTAAGATGGTTACACCCGCTCTTTTTTCATTTCTGTTGGCATGGTATATCTTGTTCCATCCTTTTATTTTCAGTCTGTATGGATCTTCGTTGGAAAGATGTGTTTCTTGTAGGCAGCAAATAGATGGTTTTTGTTCCTTAACCCAATCAGCCAATCTCTGTCTTTTAACAGGACAGTTTAGACCTTTAACGTTCAATGTGACTATTGATAAGTGGTAAGTTTGCCCTGCCATTTGCCAGATATTTTCTAATGTATGCTTTGAATTCCCTGTGATCTTTTGCCGTGAGGTTCCCTTCGTTTACCTTCTTTCATGTTGATGGTCGTGTTTCTGTGTTTCTGTGTGTAACACGTCTTTAAGTATCTTTTGCAGGGCTGGACGAGTGGCAACAAATTCTTTCAATTTTTGTTTGTTATGAAAGGTCTTTATTTCACCTTCATTCACAAATGAGAGCTTTGCAGGGTATAATATTCTGGGCTGGCAGTTTTTCTCTCTAAGTACCTGGGCTATGTCTCGCCATTCCCTTCTAGCTTGTAGGGTTTCTGTTGAGAAGTCAGCTGTAAGTCTAATTGGAGATCCTCTGAGAGTAATCTGACGTTTCTCTCTTGCACATTTTAGGATCTTTTCTTTTTGCTTCACTGTGGTGAGTTTAATTACAATATGTCGTGCAGAGGATCTCTTTTGGTCATGTTTATTAGGGGTTCTATGAGCTTCCTGGATTAGGATTTCTCTGTCTTTCTCCAAGCCTGGAAAGTTTTCTGCTAGTATCTCCCTAAAAAGGCCTTCTAATCCTTTCTCCCTCTCCATACCTTCAGGAACACCTAGAACCCGAATGTTGGGTTTTTTAATAGTATCCTGTAAATTCCCGACAATATCTTTTAGTTTTCTAATTTCCTCTTCTTGTCTTTGGTTTGACTGTTTCCTCTCCTGTTCTCTGTCTTCTAGGTCCGATATTCTCTCCTCTGCTTCACCCATTCTGGTTTTAAGGCCCTCAAGATTGCTTGTCACTTGATCTATTGAATTCTTCAATTCATTAAGATTTTTTGTCACTCTCGTAGCTTCTTGTTCTACTAGTTGTTTCATTTCGTTTTGATTTCTCCGTAGTGCTTCATTCTCGCGAGAGAGATTTTCTATCTTATCCATTAAAGATTTCTGTAGTTCAAGAATTTGTTTTTGAGAACTTCTTAATGTTCTTATCAATTCTTTGAGATCTGCTTCTTGCATTTCTTCTATCTCATTATCTTCACAATCCTGACTTGGGGTGTCTTTTCCGTTTGGGGTCATCATAGCGTCTTCCTTGATCTTGCTCCCTCGGAATCTGTTTTTATTTGGCATTTTTTTTTTCCCCCACACTCTTTCTCTGGGTTGTCAAGGTAACGGAGTTTGTGTGCGCGGTGTGTTCCCAGTTTTTGGATCCCCTACAGGTTTCTACAGCCTCGGGTTTTTGGTTCCGTCTGCCTCAGTGATGGGCGGGCGGGCGGGCGGGCGCGCCTTGTCCCACTGCGTTTAATCTAGCTCGAATTAGCAGGGTGGGTGACGAGAGAGACTAGTGTCCGTGCAGGCTCGCCTCAATTGTGCTGTTTCCCCCCTGGCGTCTGCTTCCCCCCGCCAGTGTCTCGGGATCCCTGTATCGGCCCCCGTTCAAGCGCTCAGTTCCAATGGCGACTGTGTTCCGCCCGGCTTCCGGTTCAGCCGGCGGGCGCGCCGTCCCACTGCGTTCAGTCCAGCTAGAATTAGCAGGGTGGGCAACGAAAGAGGCTAGTGTCCGTGTGGGCTCGCCTCAATTGTGCTGTTTCCCTGGGGTCTGCTTCCCCCCGCCAGTGTCTCGGGATCCCTGTATCGGCTCCCGTTTAAGCGCTCGAATCCAATGGCGACTGTGTTCCGTCCGGTTCCCGTCCC
This sequence comes from Sylvilagus floridanus, assembly GCA_949820135.1. Classification (NCBI taxonomy): domain Eukaryota; kingdom Metazoa; phylum Chordata; class Mammalia; order Lagomorpha; family Leporidae; genus Sylvilagus; species Sylvilagus floridanus. Next base: position 855,749 of record CATKVR010000005.1, on the reverse strand, counting down.
TCCCGGCAGCTCCCGTGCCACTAAGGCACGATTTGCCGTTCGCAAACTTACTTTCCCCTAGGTCCTCTGCGTCTCATTCACTGGGTCCGGAAGAATTTCCACTGCATTTTTTTCCGTGAGATTTTTCCTGAGGCTACAGTAACTCTGTTTTTATTAAACTATCTTTTTGCGGACTGCTAGTGCGCGTCCTCACTATTCCGCCATCTTGGCTCCGCCCCCAAATTCAATATTTTTAAAGGGCAATTCAAAAACCATTAATTGAGCATTTTATATGATTTTATTGGGGAGAGTGTTCAGTGCTAGTCCATTGTTACCAAGGAAGCACACAGTTTTCTTTGACTCCTATGTGTACATTTGTTCAAATAGATAATCCAGATCTTGAGTTGTCACCTTGAACTTGTTTAGTCTATAAACATCTAATTATCAAACAACATAGGTAACTATGAAGACCTCATACCTCCAAATATTTTTTCTCACACATCTTACCAGGAATTAAAAGAAATTGTAGGAAGATCGAAGCTAAACCTTACTGTAGTGCAGATTTCTTACTGCTAATATACAATCCTTTGCTATCTTATTTAGGTAACATTGATTTTAATGATATGCTAACAGTGTCTTCATTGGGTTAGCACTCGGGTTATCTGTAAACTAAATAGCCTGTGATATATGCTTTCCACTCCATCCTGATAGCATATTCTCCCCACTTCACCTCACGTAGTTTCATGCTGGCCATCCCTTTCTCATGCGTTTGTGGAGACTGTCCAGCTCTCAAGATAATATCTTTTACGTTTCCTACTCTTTATTTCCCTCTGTGGACAGGTTAGACCTAAATTAGCAGCACTGTAATATGATTGCTTTTGCTGTTGATAGGCATAGGCCCTCCTTAAATCCAATCCATTGTGCAATAGGAAGCTAATTTTCCCAAGAAAAAGCCAAAAACTTTAGTGCTAGCTTGTGAGATTTTCTTCACTCAGTTACCTGAATATTGCATTCCTTGATGTCTTGTTGTTATTATGCCAGGAGATTTCAACTAAGTATTGAAAGGAAAGTTATCTGATTTAATTTCTACACTGATATTTTTGAACCATTGAGAACATATCCTGTTGTAAATATGAGAAAACATGCATTTATCAACTATATTTTGATACAATTATAATGTTCTTAAATCTTCATAAATCTCTGGCACTGATAGTTACACATTCTCCTATGTAATTATTTGTCTGATGTCTGTCTCTCCAGCAAGCCACTGACTCAACCCCACGCCCAGGTTATAGCACGCTGCATGTGGATGTGCTTGGTTAGGGCAGCTGGAATGAACATAACTGACCATGAGCGGTGTATCCCTGATGCAGTGCCAGCCCAGGAAATTGCAGCATGATGGGCCACAGTGGCTCTCTGGGGGAGTTCAGTGTTGAAGATGACAATGGAACAAGGCTTCAGGGGCCAGTTCTGTGGTGCAGTGGGTTAAGCCTCACCTGCAATGCTGGCATCCCATATCAGAGTGCCAGTTGGAGGCCCAGCTGCTTTGCTTCCAATCCAACTTTATACTAATAAGCTTTCACAGAGAAAGTTGAGGCAGATGACCAAATAATTGTGTCCCTGCTCCTGTGTGCGAGATGTGGATGGAGTTCCAGACTCCTGGCTTTACTGGCCAGGCCTTGGCTGTTACAACCATTTGGGAGTGAATCAGTAGATAGAACCATCTCTCTCTCTCTCTCTCTCTCTCTCTCTCTCTCTCTTATCCTCTCTTTACTCCCGTCACTCTGTATTTCAAATAAATAGAATATTAAAAGAAGCATTTCAAATCAATAGAATGTTAAAAAAGCACAGCAGAGATGGAGAGGGGCAATGTACTCTCTACCTAAAGCTTTCACATGAAGGTGACTCTGGAGGAAGTCTGGAGACGAGACTTTGTGGCAGCTAACACCAGGATAGTCCAGGATGTCATTCTGGGTGCTTTGGTGAGCAGAGTGCTTTCATGAAAATATAAGACATATTTTAAGAGTCAGGCCAGGAATGTTTTGGAATGGATGCAAAGAGGCTGAGTTTGGCTTGTGGGGCCTAGACCGGCCAGAGCTTTTCAGGCTTTCCAGATCATGGTCCTGAGTAGCAAACTTTGTGAGCTCTAATGCATGAATGTGGATATGTACATCTGCTATTTACTAATTCCATCTGCATATATTAAAATTAAATTATTTCTTTTGTAAAATAAAAAAAAATCTTCATCTCAAATGGCAGCCTTATGTACCCTCTGGAGACCACTCATCTTGGCCACCTTGGGCTGAGGAGAAGAGGATCATGAAATCCACTTTCAAGAAAATGCCTACTTATGGTCTCTGGAGGGTGATAAGGGATGGACAACGGGGGAGTGATTCAGGGGCTGCTGGCTGAGAAAGACGGACAGTAGGAATGAATGGTTCCACCTTACAGAGGGATCAAAACTGAGGCCTAGGTGGACTACAGGGTCATACTTAAATCCACAAAGTGCCACGGGCTGATTTGATGTGGCCTGAGCGTGTGTTCTCATCCGTTGCACAATGCAGAGGAAGTGGCCTTGTGAGAGCTCTTTGGCTGCAGATGGCCTGACCCTGTGCAGAGACAGGACTTTCCCTGTGCAGCTGCCCCCATTGCAGCGTCCTCTGAGGGGTCACAGAGGACTCACATGGATTTACAAGGAGCAGCTGCAGTTGTTCAATCTGGAGAAGAATACCAGAACTGTGTTTTCAGCTTGAAGCTCCTCGATGACAGCTCTAGGAAGCCATCTTGTGTGTCTCCAAAGGCAGATCTGTAGTGCACAGGGTCACAAGAGAGGGTCTGAAGGAAGAGTTTCCAAGAGGATACAGAATCCATCATTGGAGGTGTATGCAGAGAGCCCATTTCTCTCTGGCATCCAAAATGATTTCCCCAAAGCATCCTGAGCCCACAGTGGGTACTTGGATACCCTTTCCTACACTGAATGTGTCTGCCAGCAGAGACTGCATTGGGGGGGCAGGCACTTCCTTTGTTCATGAGCTCATCAGCACTACAGGCTTTATCTCTACACTGACCCCCACTTCTTTAAAAAGGCCTTAATGAGGAGGAACAGGCAGAGCCAGTGAGACAGGCTGGAGACCCTACAGGAAAAGAAAGTGGTAGTTTCAGAGATGTTAGCAGATCATTAACCCTAGTAGTGGGCCAGTGGGCAGGAAAGGGGGAGTTCAGAGGCACAGGGTGAAGCAATCCTGTTGACATCCCCAGCACCAAACCAGTAGTCCCTAAGTGCCAGACACAAAAGAAAGAGGGCCCAGCAGATAAGCTGTTCCAGCCTGGGCTCTGTTTCCAAGTCAGCCCAGAGCTGCAGGTACTTGCAAGCCAGTGTATGTGGCACAGACAAGGTCCCACTGCTGGGAGAGGCAACCTCCATAGGCTTTTTGTTCCAAACAGACCAGCTGAATGGCCACAGAGGCAGGGAAGAAAAGCCAGGCATGTTAAAATAGAAAGTACTTAAGTCCAAGACTCAGTATCCCCTCATGGGCTTCTATCCCCAAGAAGTAGACAACACAGCCAGATGAAGGAGTTGGAATGACAGGAACCTGTGTGGTTGGGGTGAATGAAGGTGGTAGAAGAAGCATCTCTGAAAGGTTTAGGCAAACCATGTGGCTCAGTATTTCTGGAAAATGTTGGCTCTTGTATCATTAAAATATTTCAGAAGGGCCAGGGAGTCAGCCAAGCACAGGGAAGTGTGGGGAAGAAAACTTAAGCCTCTTGGGGCTGGCGCTGTGGTGCAGTGGGTTAATGCCCTGGTCTGAAGTGCTGGCATCCCACATGGGTGCCAGTTCTAGTCTCAGCTGTTCCACTTCCAATCCAGCTCTCCTGATGTGGTCTGGGAAAGCAGTGGAATGTGGCCCAAGTCCTTAAGTCCCTGCACTCATGTGGGAGACTCAGAAGAAGCTCCTGGCTCCTGGCTTCAGATCAGCACAGCTCCTGCTGTTGTAACCATTTTGGGAGTAAACCAATGGATGGAGGACCTCTTTTCCTCTCTCTCTCTCTCTCTCTCTCTCTCTCTCTCTCTCTCTCTCTCTGCCTCTCCTCTCTCTGTATAACTCCGACTTTCAGATAAATAAATCTTTAAAAAAAAAATTTAAGCCCCATATCTTTAGGACTCATTCTTTGAAATCAAACAGGCTCCATCACTGGGCCTACACAAACATCGGGAGATAGAGACATTGGGATCGCTAAACTGAAGCATCAGTAATGATCCACATCCTATAAGGAAGAAGGCATGGGCCAGCATGTTCTCCACTCAAAATTAAGTCAGGGAGCATTGCCATTTTTAGGAAAAGCAAACTGAGGCACAGGGGAGGGAAAAACAGCTTGTAGCCCATAGTTTCTGAGCAAAACTCACAGAGAAGTCTCTCACCTTCCCCCCCTTTCTATAGAGGCATAGGAGAGGCAAATGCCAGCATGTTGGGAGAGGACTGACCCACACCACACATCCCCAGCCCAGGACTTACTCCAGGGCAGGGATATCTCTTCCCCATGTGCACCCATTTCTCCAATGAAAGACACTGGTTCCCCAGATTTTCATTTAACTGACAGACCCCAGGAACACCCTGAAAAAATGTTCCCTCTACTCCCATGCCCAAGACACACCCAACTCTGGGAATGGTGCTGAGCTCACTTTACACCAGATTGCCTCACAGTTGTAGTCAATACTGAATGAACTAAACAGGTGAACACATTATGACTTGGGAGCCATGAGGCAGGACCACTATCGTAAATGCACCAAGGCCATGCCAGGGAGGAGCCCACACTCTTGTCCACATTGTGCCATTGACCGACAGGCACACACAGTGTCCTCTGGGTTGCACACTGATCCTTAACCATTAGTTTTGGGTGCTTCACTGAATTCCACTTCCAGTCCACCTGGATTTAGAGGCTACAGTGCAGAATGCAGTGGCAGCTAGTGTGGGGGTGGTGTTGGAGTGATGTGACTAAACCACCCTTGCTTGTCTCTTCCTCTCCCCTAGCACTCCTGTCTTGAAAATACCTGTTTTTTAAAGTTTTAAAAGATTTATTTGAGAGATAGAGTTATAGGCAGAGAGGAGAGACAGAGAGAGTGGTCTTCCATCCACTGACTCACTCCTCAGCTGGGCTGATCAAAGCCACCAGCAGCTGCTTTCATATCTCCTATGTGGGTTCAGGGGCCCAAGCTTGGGCCATCGTCCACTGCTTTCCCAGGTATGTTAGGATTGGAAGTGGGGCACCAGGACAGAAAACAGTACCCACAGCACAAAGAGCTGGACCAGAAGAAGGAAAGCTGAAATTTATAGCATTACTTACATGGGATACTGGTACTTCAGGCACTCTTAACCTACTACAGGTGCCAGCTCCCTCAAATTTTTTATTCTAAAGAAAGAGTGAAAAGCCCTCATCCCCACACTCCAACTCTCTTCTCAACTCTCTGATGTGTGAGAGAATTAGATCCACTGCTCCATGAAGCCCAGCCATTTAGGGCTCCCCCTTGATTTCCTTCTACACCTGAGCAATCCTGGGTGCCCCCACACTTACTGTCTACACCTGTGCACTTGTACACATTCCTTCTATATCCAGGCCTCCCCTATGCATCCCTTCTAGACCCAGGAACCCTGACACATCCCTTCTACACCCTGATCAACTCCACATACCCCTCTACACTCAGGTGCCCCATGCATTCTGTCAACACTGGGGTGTCTCTACTGCTCCTTTTCACACCCAAGCACTCCAATGGATCCCTTCTATCCCCTAAGCACTCCCAGGCTTCTTTTCTCACCTGATTGCCCCCATTTAACCCTTCTACACTTAGGCCTCCACCACATAGCCATTCTACCTCTGGGCCACTTGCATCCCTTCTTCACCTCCATGCAGTCCATCTATACCTAGATCTTCCCCATATAGGTGAGATCACTGCCACTGTGTGGCTGCCATCTCCAAGTTCCTCAGCACTTACCTTGCTGTGCTATGTGATATTGGGAACTCGGACATGATTTTTACATGGTTCCCATTTTCCAACCTCCCACTACCTTTCCCCCCACCCTCAATCTACAGCCTCTAGGAGTCACCAGCTCCCCAATCTGTGGTTTATATTAGCTTCCACATAGGAGAGAGACCATGTGTTGCTTGTCGTTTTGTGGCTGACATGTTTAATGTAACATGATGTCCTCCAATCCCAACTATTTAGCTATAAATAAAAGGGCTGCATTCTTATGACTGACAAATCTTCTAGTGTATGTAGATGTCCACATTTTCCTTATCCATTTGTCTGATGAGGGGCACCTTGGTTAATTCTCCATCATGTTCTTGATGACAGATTAGTTGCTGTTAAATTATTTTCCTCATATCTGTCATCAGCAGTTAAACATTACCAATAAAACGGATCCTAGAGTTGCTGGGCAGATTAAATAAGATATCACATGTAGAACTTTTAATTCAGGGTTTGGTATGAAACAGTAACTGCGTGCTTAATAAATTTTAGTCTCTATAATTATTTATCATGTTAAAAAAATAACACATCGTATCCAGGAATATAGGGCCTTGTTATGAAGAAATCTATCTATAAGCTTATATATTTTCTCTGAAAGCAGTCCTCATTATTAAATAAATAAATCCCTAATGTTTGTTTTTTTAAGATTTTATTTATTTGTTTGAAAGTCAGAGTAACACAGAGAGAGAAGGAGATGCAGAGAGAGAGAAGAGAGAGAGGTCTTCCATCCCTGGTTCACTGCCTCCCTGGCTGCAACAGCCACAGTTGTGCTGATCCAAAGCCAGGAGACAGGAGCTTCCTCCAGTTCTGCCATGTGGGTGCAGGGGCCCAAGGACTTGGGCCATCTTCTCATGCTTTCCCGGGCCACAGAAGAGAGCTGGATCAGAAGTGGAGCAGCTTGGACACAAAGCGGAGACCATTTGGGATTCTGGCACTGCAGGAGGAAGCTTAACCCACTAGTCCAAAGTGCCAGCCATTGCTTATGTTTTTTGTTAATAATTAAACCTGAAGATCCCATTTTCCATCACTCTGAAGGAGTGATGGGAGTCTGATGCATGGATGTTATTCTTCAAGGTCTAGCTGGGGGATGGGTATAGCTTCAGAGAAAGCATAAGCCCATGAGAAGACTGGCAGGAGGATGGTCACACCCTGCAGTCTGAGGAGTCTTCAGATTTCACAGTATGCTTGCAGGTGATGCCCACGTAGCTCATGTTTGAATGGGAAGACTGAGTGCTTCTGTTCTTGGATCACACCACCAAGGAAGAGGCAAGCTGTAGCCTGGGGTGGGGGACTGGATTTTTGGAGAATAGAACAGGGAACACCTATATCAGGTGGTGGCTAGGAGAGCTGTATCTTGCAAAATAAAATTTATGAAGACTGGAATAATTGGGGGTACACTTGATTTGGAGTCAGGAACAGAATGAAGCCCCAAAGAAGTATGTGGAATGTGCTATGGGAGAAAATATTTGTTTTAATTTGAAATTTAATAACATCAAGAATATGGGGTAGAAAATTGTCAGGGGCAAGGGTGGGAGTCATAATGAAATTTCAGATCTCCCTGTATTTGAAGGAAAAGTAACATGGATTTGCTGGAAAGAGACCCTTAAACATGGTGTAGACTCATATAGCATATGACAGGAGACACAGCCTCAGCTCAGACCTTCACCACTGTCTCAGTTCAACTAAAGAACAGGGAAGAGGATCACAGAGGAGGGTGTGTGGTCTAAATGCCAATGGCCCTGGCACAACTGTTAGAGGGGAAAGAGAATTCAGTTACTACCTTTTGATATGTAAACCCTATTCTTAATGTAGGGATCCTGGTAAATAAATCCAGAAGACCATGCTTCCTATTCTTGTTAAATACATTAGCATTTCTCTAAAGTAAATGAACAATTTGGAGAATGGAAGTGAATCTCTGTTGTAAATGCTGTAATTGTGAACTACTCTAGAGTTAGGGCAACATTTCTTTCCACTTCTCACCATGAATTTGTTAGGTACTCTGCCTTTTTTTTTTTTTTTTTTTTTTTGACAGGTAGAGCGGACAGTGAAAGAGAGACAGAGAGAAAGGCCTTCCTTTTGCCATTGGTTCACCCTCCAATGGCCACTGCAGCCGGCACACTGCACTGATCCGAAGCCAGGAGCCAGGTGCTTCTCCTGGTCTCCTACGGGGTTCAGGGCCCAAGGACTTTGGCCATCCTCCACTGCCTTCCCAGGCCACAGCAGAGAGCTGGACTGGAATCCGTTGCTTCAACCAGGGCTAGAATTTGGGGTGCCGGAGCCACAAGTGGAGGATTAGCCTATTAGGCTGTGGTGCTGGCTCATGCTGCCTTTTAAAATATACTTCTGGTTTTGGTATGTAAACATTTTATGTTGTCAGCTGTGGGAGCAGACACTAATATATGTCTATTCTTCAGTGCAAATTCTTTAGCCATTATTTAATTACTTAGGACTGCAATTGGAGGAGCCAGCTAGTGCTCTGTAGCTCTTTAATAAATGGAACAGACTTTTTAAAAGTGTTTATTTCTGGCTGGCGCCACGGCTCAATAGGCTAATCCTCTGCCTGTGGCACCAGCACCCTGGGTTCTAGACCCGGTTGGGGCGCCGGATTCTGTCCTGGTTGCTCCTCTTCCAGTCCAGCTCTCTGCTGTGGCCCAGGGGTGCAGTGGAGAATGGCTCAAGTCCTTGGGCCCTGCACCCACATGGGAGACCAGGAGAAGCACCTAGGTCCTGCCTTCGGATCAGTGCAGTGTGCCGGCCACAATGGCCATTGGAGGTGAACGAATGGAAAAGGAAGACCTTTCTCTCTGTCTCTTTCTCTCTCTCTCTCTCAATGTCCACTCTGCCTGTCAAAAAAAGTGTGTGTTTCTAATTATGAGATGTTTTAAATAGCAATAATTTTTTTTAGATTATAAAGATAATATATAATTTTCCCTCGATATACTTCAGTTGGTTCCAAGAGCCTCCTAGATATGCAAATCTACTGATGCTCAAGTTCTTTACATAAAAAGACATATCATTTGCCCTAAATATATTTTCTTTATTCTTTAATTCACCTTTAGATGACTTTTAACACTGACTACAATGTAAATGCTATGGAAATAGTTGTTGTACTTTGTTGTTTAGGAGTTAGTGACAAGAAAAAGACCTGTATGCATCAGTACAAGCACAATTTTTTTTCGTATTTTATATCCTCAGTAGGTAGAGTACACAGATTTGGATCCACAGATAAAAAGTGTTGACCTTACAAACCATGTACAAACTGATGGGACACCCAGATATAAAAAATGCTAACATATTTTCTTTTCTTTTAGATTATTTCTTTATTTGAAAAAAAGCAGAATTAGAGAGAGAGAGATCTTCCATCTACTGGTTCCATCCCAAATGGCCAGAGCTTTGCCAATCCAAAGCCAAGAGCCAGGAGGTATTCCTAGTCTCCCATGTGAGTGCAGGTTTCCAGGTTCTTGGGCCACCTTCCACTGCTTTCACACGTCTATTAGCAGAGAGTTGGATCAGAAGTGGAGCAGCTAGAACTTTAACTGGGGCCCATAGTTGATAATGGTGCCATGAGTGGTAGCCTTACTATGCCACTGTGCTGGCTCCAATGTATTTTTTTTTTTTTTATTCTGTAAAACAGTGTCTCAGGGGCCAGTGTTGTATATAGCAGATAAACACTTCCACCTCTATGCCGGCATCCCATATTGATTTTGTGTCTCAACTGCTCCACTTTCGTTTTTTTTTTTTAACTTTTATTTAATGAATATAAATTTCCAAAGTACAGCTTATGGATTACAATGGCTCCCCCCCATAACTTCCCTCCCACCCACAGCCCTCCCATCTACCACTCCTTCTCTCATCCCATTCACATTCAATTATCTTTATATACAGAAGATCGATTTAGTATATATTAAGTAAAGATTTCAACAGTTTGCACCTACATAGAAACACAAAGTGAAAAATACTGTTGGAGTACTAGTTATAGCATTAAATCACAATGTATAGCACATTAAGGACAAAGATCCTACATGAGGAGTAAGTGCACAGTGACTCCTGATGTTGACTTAACAAATTGACACTCTTGTTTATGACATCAGTAATCACCCTAGGCTCCTGTCATGAGTTGCGAAGGCTATGGATGCCTTTTGAATTCACTGACTCTGATCATATTTAGACAAGGTCGTAATCAAAGTGGAAGTTCTCTCCTCCCTTCAGAGAAAGATACCTCCTTCTTTGATGACCTGTTCTTTCCACTGGGATCTCACTTGCAGAGATCTTTCATTTAGGTCATTTTTTATTTTTTTTGCCAGAGTGTCTTGGCTTTCCATGCCTGAAATACTCTCATGGGCTTTTCAGCTGGATCCGCATGCCTTAAGGGCTGATTCTGAGGCCAGAGTGCTGTTTAGGACATCTGCCATTCTATGTCAACTGCTCCACTTTCAATTTAGCTCCCTGCTAACAGCCTGGGAAAAGTGGAGGAAGATGGCCCAAATGTTTCTGCACCTGTCACCCATGTGAGAAACCTGCATGAAGTTACTAGCTCCTGCTTTCAGCCTGGCTCAGCCATGGTTTTGGCAGCCATCTGCAAAGTGAACCAGCAGATAGAAGATTCTCTCTCTCTCTCTCTCTCTCTCTCTCTCTCTTTCCCTCTCTTTCCCTCTCCTTCCTCCTGTCTCTCTCTCTCTCTCTCTCATGTGTGTATGTGTGTGTGTGTGTGTGTTATGTTAGTGTAACTCTCTCTGTAACTTATTTAAAGCTTATTTATTCAAAAGGCAGAGATACAGAGAAAGGGGGAGACATAATGGAGGAGAGAGGGAGAGAGAGAGAGATTCCATTCACTCGTTCACCATCCAAATGGCTGCAACAGCTGGTGCTGGGCCTATCTGAATCCAGGATCCAGGAGCTTCTTCAGGTCTCCTACCTGGGTGCAGAGGCCCAAGCACTTAGGCCATCTTCCACTGCCTTCCCAGGCCATTGTTCAGAGAGCTTGATCAGAAGAGGGGCAGCTGGGATTTGAACTAACACCCATGCTGGTGCTGCAGCCAGAGGCTTAATCTACTACTCCACAGCATAGGGCCATTTCTCATAAGTAAATTGATCTTTACAAAAAAAAGAAAAATGAAACTTTCTCATGAAAACAAAAACAGCTAATGCCTTACCCTGGGTTGGCATGGTGGCACAGCATGTTAAGCTTCTGCTTTCAATACAGCATCCTTATCAGAGTGCCAATTCAAGTCCCAGATGCTCTGCTTTTGATCCAGTTTCCTGCTGATGTACCTTGGAAAGTAGCAGACTATGGCTTGTGTATTTTAGTAGTTGTCACCGATGTGGAAGACTTTGTTGGAATTCTGCTCCTGTCTCCAGGCTGGCCTAGACCTAGCTATTGCTGTCATTCGGGGAATGAATAACTGTGTGGAAGCTTGCTTGCTCTCTCTCTCTCGCTCTCTCTCTCTCTTTCTCTGTGTGTGTGTTTTCCTCCCTTTCAAATAATAATTATTTGAAAAAAGCAAAAGACCACCCATCTTCTTCCCCAGAGTTACACTTCATCCTGAAATAGACAAATGTGCTCATAATTACTGTGCATGTTTAATTTTACTGAATAGGTATAACTAACTTGTTATTGCTGTGTAACAGTCTTCCCCAAAACATAGCAGCTGTTTGCCACCCTGCACTGGTCCTGAGAGTTAGGGATGGATGAGTGGCTGCGATGGTTAAACAGTTGAGTCTAGCCCTGTGTCTTCACAGGTCACTTCTATTTATTAAATTACTGGCTGGCAGAAATGCTCCATTCCTCATCCTGTGATCATCAGCACAACTGCCTGGATATCTCCAAAACAGGGCACTTGGTCATCCCATAGCAAGTCATCTCAGAGAGAGTGCAACTGAGCATCAGAGACAGAGCTGTCATTTTATTATAATCAAATCTTGGATGTGACAGCCATCACTTTTTCCATATTCTGTTGGCTGCACTGGGAAAATATGTTGCATGTGCAAAGGAACTAGAAGACCTAAACACCAGCAAGGAGGGTTCTTTGAGAGTCACTGTATAGCTGTTGATTTTATTATTAAATTTTCTAAATATATATTTCTATGACTGCAAGATCATTTGTTTTTACTGCTGTGTCATATCCTATTGTATGAATAGACTTAGATTAGGTATTCTGTCTGTATTGACTGATTTGAGAGGGGTTTCTAATATTTGCAGTATTAAATAGTATTGCAATGAACAGATTTGTGTTGTGAAAGGAATCTTCTGGAATTGAAAATTTTAATTGTTTTAATATGCCAGTTTTCAGCATTATAACAACTGTCAAATATTACTCCAGAAAAGCTAGATCACCAAAATTATATAGGAATTTCAGATCCTTCAAACCATTGCCATATTTGCATTTATTCCTATGCTTTACAAATCTATGTGTGATGGAGTATCCTGTTTCAGGTGGTATTTTCAAGATCACATATTTTGGAATATGTTTATGGTATGCTGATCTTGTTCTCTGAAGATGAGGGTTTTTGTTAATGTCATGTATGTTTTTCTACTTTTTTTTACTGGTATGTATGGGTTCCTTGGGATATTAATCTTTCCATGTTGTATCTCCTAATTACTCTGATTTTTCTGTTTATTTGTTTTTGGTATTTTTACTTACATCTTTTTAAATTTAGTATAATCAATCCCATCTTTCTCTCATGACTTTTATTGAGTGCCTTAAGAAATTGTCTGAATCTGAGAAAATATAGATATTTTTCTTCTATAGATACTCCATACTTTTTTTTCTTATTTTCTCCTAAAATGTGAACTAGGAATATAATTTTCTAAAAACACTTGATTTTCTCAGAAATATTTGTTGAGTTTATAATGTTCCCCCCTATTTTTCCAACATTTTATTATGAAAATTTAATATATAGAAATCAAATATCATACAGTGACATTCTGCATATAAACCATGTAGATTTAGTAATTTCTAACATTTTGTTGTGTATCAATTTGTGTGTGGGCACATTTTTTGCTGAACTATTTGCAAATAAATTGCAAGCATCATACATGTCACTCCTCAGTATATCATTTTGCATATTAAAAATATGGGAAGTCTCATTTTTTTTTTTTTTGGCAGGCAGAGTGGACAGTGAGAGAGAGAGAGAAAGGTCTTCCTTTACCGTTGGTTCACCCTCCAATGGCCACTGCAGCCGGTGCGCTGTGGCAGGCACACTGTGCTGATCTGTAGCCAGGAGCTAGTTGCTTCTCCTGGTCTCCCATGCGGGTGCAGGGCCCAAGCACCTGGGCCATCCTCCACTGCATCCCCCGGGCCACAGCAGAGAGCTGGACTGGAAGAGGGGCAACCGGCAACCGGGACAGAATCTGGCGCCCCGACTGGGACTAGAACCCGCTGTGCCAGTGCCGCAGGGGGAGGATTAGCCTATTGAGCAGTGGCACCAGCTGACAGTCTCTTATATAAACACAATATTATTATTACACCTGAAACACTAGCAGTAATTTCCAAATAGATTTTCCCCATTGTCACAAAAATGTTGTTTTAATTATTTTAAGGGCCAAAATTCATGCCTTTGAGGAATGTATCGTATTCAGTTTTGTCTGAGTATTTCCTAATGGTATCAATTAATGATAGGTTAACCTCATATTTCTTGAAAATTTGAAGTTATATCTAGAGGCTTAGTTTCAAGTCAGAAATATTTTTGTTACAGTGCCCACTGAACGTTTAATAACCTCTTTGTCATGTACCAAGTCCCTGTATGTACCTGGGCTCTTTCTGAGCATCCTATTCTGTCTCAGGAAAGAGCTCTGTAACCCCCCACTATACCACATGGCCCTAATTTCTGCAATGATACTAAAACAGGGGTCTGTAAGACCTTGATCTCTTTTCTTATACTTAGTGTCCTGCTTAGTTTTGCAGTTTTAATGAGCTTATCAATATCTTTCAGAAATCCTTGTGGGATTCTAATTAGAATTACATTAAATTTATTGAGTATAGATTAATTAATTGCTATATTTTCCCCATGAATGTACTAAATTTCTTCATTTGTTTCCATCTTCTTTTATGTCCTACTGAAATGGTTTGTAATGATATTTTCCAAAAATATTTTCTCATAAATTTCTTATGAGGTACCTCATAGTTCTTATTGTTACTGTTAGTGGGATTGTATTAAATTTACTTTTCTAGCTGATTGTTTGTTGTATAGGCATATAATTGTTTTGTATATTAACCTTATTTGTATATTAATCTGCAAATAATATACTTTTTATAATTTCTAATCTTTGTATCATATATTATTCTTTTTGTAAAGCTTCTTGAGGCAATATTGTATAAAATTATAATAGTAGTCATTTTTGTCTGTGTCTTTCCTTTAAAGGGAAAATGGGAAGCTTTCAAAAAGTTCATATAAAGTGCATGCTATGCAAATATTATTCATGGATTTCAAGAAATGTTAGCACCAGAAGAACAGATCTTTTAATTCTGTTTTCCCATAAAGTGCTTTGAAGTGCCTCATATTCCCCATGCTTTACTACTGAGCATGATGCACAGGACTGGTTGTTGTATTTCCCTTTCTATTCCTAAACATAGAGATCCTCAGTTATTATTAGTCTATTAGCATGAACAGAAAAACTCTCTGGCAGTTTCTAGTAACATTAAACATAGGCTTACTTCATGAGACTCTTAGGTGTCTGCAGAGAGTTAGAGGTCTGAGTCTACTTATAGACCTAACTGGAAGGTTCATAGCTTATTCATAATTGTAGAACTACTTAAAACTACCATTTTTTTCAAAATAGAAACAATCCAAAAGATCACCGAGGGAGAACAAAGTATTAAGTCAATTTTCTTTGTCCTGAACAATGCAATTCAATGTTTCTTTTGTATAAGTGTATGAAAGATAAATTTCATCTGTAGAATCCTAATTTCCATGTGTGCAATTCTGGAATGGTCCGTACCCTTAACATATGAAGATGCCAACTCATGGTTCTCTGGCTACAATCCTTGATGAGGAAAGACCCCAAGTGGTGTCAGCTGATGTACATAGAGTGATTTCTGTCCTCTATCTATTTACTGTTGACACTACTTATATTTTAAGTTTTTGGCGTTCTGAGGTTTCACCACAATGTGCCTAGGTGTAGATTATTTTTGCATCCTACTTGAGCTAATTTGTGCTCTCTGATTGTGAGAATCCTACATCCATCATCAATTCTAGATCATTCTCAGCTGTCACCTCAGCCACTGCTGCCTAGTGTCTCCTTATGCATCTCCAATAAGATTCACTTCAGATTTCGTGTTGTTTACTTCAGGTCCCTGAACAATTTGTTTATATTTACTTCTCTTTATCTTTGGTATATTCTATATAATTTCTTCAGATGCATCTTGTACTGGCCCAATTCTCTGTTCAGCTCTGTGCACTGTCCTATTTAATCTATTCAGTAATTTTCTATTTAACTGACTATATTTCATCTCTAGAGATTTTGTTCTATTTCTTTCAAATGTACAAGGCCAGCGCCATGGCTCAATAGGATAATCCTCCATCTGCAGCGCCGGCGTGCCTTATTCTAGTCCCAGTTGGGGCGCCAGATTCTGTCCCCATTGCTCCTTTTCCAGTCCAGCTCTCTGCTGTGGCCCGGGAGTGCAGTGGGGGATGGCTCAAGCCCTTGGGCCCTGCACCTTCGTGGGAGACCAGGAGAAGCACCTGGTTCCTGGCTTCGGATCAGTGCAGTGTGCCAGCTGCAGTGGCCATTGGAGGGTGAACCAATGGAAAAGGAAGACCTTTCTCTCGCTCTCTCCTGTCCACTCTGCCTGTCAAAAAAAGAAAAACATGTACAAGCTTGCTTTTCTATAGTACAACTAACTGAGCACCAAAGGGGAAACCTGTTGAAGTGAAATGCACACTATAGTATCATGTAATAATTTTATTGTGGCTTGTACTTCCTTTATATTTATGTAATTAAAAGGCAGTAAAATTTCCAAAAGTTATAGTACATGTTGCTCATGCCCTCAGAGTATCATTGCCTGAAGTGGTTCCTCATTTTTCTTGGAAACTCATGTTCTATCATACAGATGTTTAAGTTTTTAACTAGCTGATCAATTCAATCTTTTATTTTTAGAACAATATGTGCTGTAATAGATACCATTGACATATGCCCATTCATAGAGGTGAAGTAAACTTCCAGATTAAATTACTAGAACTAAAATTGCTGTTAAACAGCATAGGCATTCATAATTCTGATGCATAAAGTCATACTGCCTTTTGTAGATGTGATCATTGGAACTGGCTACCCCAGTTTGCTGGGTTTGCTTACAATGGTTTGTTTCTCCAGTCAGCCTTGCCAACGTGATCTTTTTCAGATTTTTAGGAAATTTACCAATATGACAAGTAAAAATGATGATTGCTAATTTTTTGGTTTTTTATTTCTGCAAGTGAGACTGACCTTCTGTTCATAAATCTAAAGGTGTTTGTCTTTTTCTTTAAACAGTTATACATAAGATGTATATACATATTCTTGTCCATTTTTTCTGTTTGGTTTTTAGATTTTATATTGATTTGTAGCAGTTTCTTATGTAATGGAGTAAGTCACCCATTATCTAGAGGATAAATTGTGTGATTCATATCTTATAAATATTTAAGATTTTTTTTTTTTTTGCAGCTGCTTTGAACTTTATTTTCGAAAACCAGAAGCTTAACAGTATCAAGAGGGCACATAGGATGGCCTCTTTGACCAGGCCTTGGGCTGCGGCGGCTGCCCGAGGAGTGGGCGCACAGTGGTTCGGGTCCAGCGGCTGGCTGGGCTACTGCGGCCCCTGCCCTCTGCCGAGGCCCCACCATGCCCACGCCTGCCCACAGCCCTGCGCTCAGCCGGCAGCTCAGAAGTGGCATCTCAGAGATGCAGCACATGGCCCACTGCTGTGCGTGTCCCTGGACGGGAACCACTTCCCCCCGGGAGATGACGGGCAGGACCAAGGACAGCCTGGTGGAGCTCATGGGCACACAGGAGGAGCAAGGGGACGAGCAAGGCCACCTCGCCCACTGTTTCACCGGGAAGTGCACGCTTCCCCGGCGTGGACCCCACGCTGGTCTCCTCCTCGCTGTCCCCTGAAGGTGCGCTCACCATGCAAGCGCCGCTGCCCAAGCCAGCCATGCAGTCGCAGAGATTGCCATCCCAGTCACCTTCTAGGCCGCGCCCATATCGGCCCCGGGAAGCCCGGAAGTCAGAGCAGCCTGGGCCAAGTAGAACTGCCTCCTGCACCGCCCAGCCCCCAGCACACGCCTGTGTGCCCTCTTGATGCTGTTAAGCTTCTGGTTTTCGCAAATAAGGTTCAAAGTAGGTGCAAAATAAAATTCCTTATGATGCATTCTGTGTTAAAATGTTTACTTTTGTGAACTTAAATATTTCAGTCTTTGAGTCTGTTGGATTTACTGTCACATTGGAAGTGGATTTACATCACTGAAACATAGTATTCTATGATTTATTCAAGCTGTGTGTTATTTTACCTGCATCAACTGTGTGGTTTAAACTCCACCTCCCTCTAGGTGGCTAGCCCATTTCCTTTAACATTTATTGAAAGCCATCTTAAGTAATCTGAAACCACAACTATTGTACACCAAATTCTAGGAAACATTTTGGAGATTTTTATTTATGTATGTATTTTCTTTTTTTCAAAGCCTGGGGAGTTCATCCTGAGGATTTAAGCCTCTGCTGCTTCATGTATTCAGTGTTTAGGAATCTATTCATCCTATCTAACTAGACAAAGTTAATGACAAAGGGTGCTTTGATTTTGTCTTAAAAATGGCTTATTTAGTTGAAAGACAGATCTGGATCATGGTGTGGAAGACAGAGAAATCTCCATCTGGTGGTTCACTACCCAAATGCCCCCAACAGCTGGATTTCACTAGGCCAAAGCCAGGAGTCACCCAGAAGGGAGAGGCTCAAGTAGTTGGGACACCTAGCTGCATTGGTGACCAAAATTGAGTGCCTAGCTCCCAATCTATAACTGTTTAAAAATTAATTTATTTGAAATTCAGAGAGAGTGACAGAAATTTTTCCATCTGGTGGTTTATGCCCCCATGTCCCCAAATGCCTACAGCAGCCAAAGTTGGGCCAGGACAAAATTAGGACTGAGGAATTCTATGCAAGTCTCACACATACTGGTGTGGGCCAACATGTGTTGCCTTCCCAGGCATATTAGGTGGAGCTGGATTAGAAGCAAAGTGGCTGGGAGCTGAACTGGCCCTCTGAAAAGGAAAGTGAGCATCCCAATTAATACTTAATTCTCAGTGTTATCATGCCTGTCTTATCAGCTCCCAATTTTAACTTAGCTCAGCCTTATTTGTTTTGAATGGAGAATGACCCAGCAGATGGAAGCTTTCTTTCATTGCTATTTGTCCTTGCTTATAAAATAAAACATAAATAAAAAGAAGGCTGTCTCCTCAATATCCCCAATACTTTCAACCCAAAGTCACTGCAAATGTACTGTTTCTATGGATGTGCCTACAGTGGACATTGCTTGTTGTGGGAGATGAGATCCAAGTGTCCTAATGCCCAATACAGTCTCCATTATTCAAATGTGGTCTGGGCCCTACCTCTCAGCTACACTCACCCAGGGCACAGTTCTGGAAGCAGGCAACTGAGGACAGAAAGAAAAATGAGGATGTCATCTCAAAATGACAGATAGCAGAAGAGAGTGCCATGTGTTCTCAGTTGCACTTAGGAGTGGAGTTTCCATTACACTGAGTCATGATAGGGAAGGTAGGAAACAGGTCTGGATCCATAAGCACTGAGTCTCTCTGCTCTTAACAAATCTGTCTTCAGTAAATATTTCGTTATTTGCTGTGTCTTTGGGATTATTTATAGTGATGTTATAAGAATTTTCCTTTTTTTTAAATAAAATTTGTCAGGGTTGGCATTGTGGCACAGTAGGTTGAGCCACCACTTGAACTACTCGGCATCTGCATTAGAAAACCAGTTCCAGTCTCAGCTACTATGAATCTGATCTAGTTTCCTGATAATGTACCTGAAATGACAGCAAATGATTGTCCAAATGCTTCAGCCCCTGCCACATATATGGGAAACCAAAAGGAATCTGGGGCTACTGGCTTTGGCCTTGCAATGCCTGGATCCTTGGACCACTGATGGAGTAAACTCCCCCAGCCTTTCCTTGTCACTCTGCCTTTCAAATGAATAAGTAATATATCTTTTTAAAACAGTTTTTATAAATCCTACTAAAATGAAGGCACACATATACTCACACTATCATGCCAAAATTCTTTCTAGGAAACATACAATCTTAATGCTTACATGCTTTATCAATTATATTTCTAACAGCCAAACAGTAATGACACATTAGCCATAAAAATTAAACTAAATCAAATATCTCTAATAAATTACTGAGTGAAAATTTATGTGCTTTGGAGGCTTTGAAGATTTTAGGGAGACCTATGTCATTATAATATAAATTTAATTTTAAATCCTGCAATGGTCACCCCAGTGGTCACTGAACTGGCAACATCAGTGCCTGTGTTGAAAAAACACACTTGATGATAAATTTGTAAATTTCTTAAATGCGATAAGTGGTATTCAAAGAGCAGAAAAGCCCACCATAATTCATGATTTCATTAAGTAGATATATTGAAAAAATATGAAACAACAATGAAAAAAGTACTAGAGTGGTATTCGATTTATGCTTTTGGTAATGTAGCTTGCCATTGTGTCCCTATAATGAAAAGTTTAAGTTTTGAGTAATTATAATTTAAAATTTTGAACATGTTAAGAAAACATCCCTCTGTTTGCTGTTTATGTTTTAGAAATTAGATATTGGATAACACACTTATTCAGTTTTATCATTTTCTATTTTTCATCATGGTTTAATGTTATTGTGTCATTTTTTAATAAGATTTGTTTATTTATTTGAAAGGCAGAGATGCAGAGAGGAGGGGAAGGAGGGAAGGAAGAGGAGGAAGAAAGGAAGAAAGGGAGAGGGAAGGAGAGATAGAGATGGAACATCCATCCATTAGCTCACTCCCCAAATGGCAGCAACAGCTGGGGCTACAATAGGCTGAAGCTAGGAGCCAGGAGCTTCTTCTAGGTCTCCCACATGGTTGCAAGGTCCCAAGTACTTGGGCCACCTTCTGCTGCTTTCCCTGGTGCATCAGCAGGGGGCTGGATCAGAAGTTGAGCAGCCAGGACTTGAACCCACACATATATGGGGTGCTGGCACTGCAGTCAGAGGCTGAAATTTCTATTCCACATTGCTAGCCCCACTATGTCATCATATGGATTACTATATTTACTTTACCTCCATGCAACCATTAAACATCTTCATAATAATGTATCTATATGTATACAGGGATTTGTGCACATGTGTGTGCATGAATGCACCAATATTTACATCTGTATTGAAAATAATACTGTGAGAAACATTAACACACATTTCAGAAACTAAGTCTTCCTTGGAGACAGCTGCCTACAGGGAAAATCTCTGGGCCCTTCTAAGTACTACAGGCTGATCTGTGTCTCTCTAAAATTTATATCATGAAATGCTGACAACCAACGTGACACTATTTGGAGATAAGACTTTAAGCAGATAATTGGCATCAAATGATATCATAAGCATGAAGCCCTGATCCAAACTAATCAATGTTCTTATAAGAAGGGATGTACACAGACAGAGGAAATACCATGTAAGGGTGCAGCAAGATGGTGGCTATGTGGTAACAAAAGAGAGGTCTCAGGAGCAACCAAACCCATTATCATCTTGCTCTCAAATATATAATCTCTAGAACTATGAGAAATATATTTCTGTGATTCAAGCCACATATTTGACAGTATTATGTTATGGCCACCCAAGCAAATCAATGCACTTTTTATCTCTGCCTATATTTCCTACAGCCACCTAGAAGCACCCCCCCCACAATTATCAGACATAGAAATTAAAAGCCATGGCAGGGGGCTAGCACTGTGGGACAGCGGGCTAAGACTCCACCTGCAGCACCAGCATCTCATATTGACACTGGTTTGTCACCTGGCTGCTCCACTTCCAATCCAGCTCTCTGTTTATAGCCTAGGAAAGTAGTGGAAGATGGCTCAAGCCCTGGGCTACAGCACTGATGAGGGAGACCTGGAGGAAGCACCCTGGCTCCTGGCTCCTGGCTTTGGATCAGACCACCTTCCAGCCCTTGGGGCCATTTAGGGAGTGAAGCAGTGGATGGAGGAAGACATTTCTCTCTCTCTCTTTCCCTCTCTGTCTGTAACTGCCTCCAAAATAAATAAATCTTTTAAAAAAGGAGTTAATTATTATCACAGAAATATAATAGATCACTGGGACTATTAACAGAAACTAATAAACCAACAGGTGGCAGCTCTACCTGGTATGCCACAGTGTTGCCCTATCTTGCAGAAAGTTAAGGAGTGAACCAGCACATGGTAGATCACTCTGTATTTCTGCCTTTAATGAACTAAATAAATAAAATTTGTTAAAATATAAAATAAAATTAAAAATATTTAAAAACAAGAATCGGCATGGGCATTTCGTGCAGCAGCTAAACACACCAATTTTGATAACCATGTCCCATATCAGAGTGCCAGCTTTGATTTCAGCAACCCCACTTGTGATTCAATTATCTGTGAATGCACCCCCTGGGAGGCAGTAGGTGATGGCTCAAGTTATTGGGTCTGTGCCATACACGTGGGAGACCAGGATGGACTTCCTGGCTCCTGTGTTCAATCTGGCTGAGTTGCAGCTGTTGTAGGTTTTTTTTTTTTCCAGAGGGGGTGAAACAGCCAATGGAAGATCTCCCTCCCTCTGTCCCCCTGCCTTTCAAATAAACAAAAATCAATAAAGACTTTTAAGAAAAGATTAACAAAATAATTGGAACCATATTACATACTAACCCACTTACATCAATAATCACTTTAAATGTGCATTATCTAAATACACTAAAGATAGAGATTGACATGGGAAAAATAAAAACAAGACCCAACTTCATAATGTCTATAGGAAATCATTTAAATATACAGGCACATAAAGGGTATTTGAAGTCATCCTGGCCAATCACATTTGGTTTGCAGAGTAGGAATACATTCAAGAGGTCTGTTGTGCAACATGGTGATAATAGTTAATAACCATGTTCTACTATAGGAAAATAAATAAGAGTTTAGACTTTTAAGTATTCTCATTAAAAATAGGTATATAATGTAGTGGATATGATAACTGCCCTGCTTTGTTCATTTAAATTACATAAATATTTCCAAATTCCATTCTTATCAACTTAAGACACAACTGCTTAAAAATAAAAATATGCAGAAAAATAGTCCATTATAATATTAGTCCAGTGAAATGTAGAAAAACAGCATTCATTTCAGACTAATCAGAATTTAGGTCAGACTACTACAAGGGTTACACAGTGAGACAACCAGCAGCTCTCCAAGAAGGCATTACAAGGCTTCCTGCCAGTGTCCATAAATAGAGCATTAAGATACCTAAGAGAAAACTTACATAACTCCAAGCAAAAATAGAAATTCACCATTTGTAATCAGTACAAACAGATCAACAGTATAAATACCCAACCAGTGGTCATTAGTAACTAGGAATATGTTACCAAGCAGAAATGCCAGTTAACACAAGGTGGAATAAATAAATAAGGTAAATCTAAGTGCTGGGAAATCAATAACTAACTGCATATGCATGAAGGGTTAGATACTTAATCCTTGTACTACACTAAGACTTCTTATAGGAGAATTTATTCACAATCTATAGTCAAACAACATTTTTGTGTTATTTTGAAAAATTACTGTGAAGTAACACATGAGAAAAAAATTAAGTAAAATATTATCACAAATAACACAAAATAAACCAAGAAAAACTCACTGTTGAGAGTAATAGATTTTATGCCACGAAAAACATTAAAAAGAACCTCAACTCATTCACCAGTGGGGGCTGTTAGGAAACTGGCACAGTTTTAGCCAGGTGGCTGCATGGTCCAGCTACCTGAGCCAGGCTCCACCCCATCGTAATGGGATTCACTGCTCTGGCTTCCCTGCCCGCCCTCAGGCAAAGTTTTAAAAGGGCCTGTTCCTGAACAGGCTCTCTCTTGGCTTCTCTCCTCCTCTCGTCTCTCTTCTCCCTCCTCTCTGTCTCTCTCTCTTTCTCTCTCTTTTTCCTTCACTGCCCCTTCACTCCAGTCTTTTGGGTGTTCCCAAATAAACCCTTTCCCTTACTCCAGTGTTTGGTGTGTTTTGTGATGGCTAACATTAATATATAACAGGGGCAGAGGTAGGAGAGATCAAGACCCCTGGGCCGACAATGCAGCACAGCAGATAAAGCTGCCGCCTGCATTGCCAGCATCCCATATAGGTGCTGGTTCCCATCCCACTGCTCCATTTCCCATCCTGCTCTCTGCTATGGCCTGGGAAAGCGGGAGATGCTCAAGTTCTTGGGCCCCTGCACCCCCATGGACCAGGAAGAACCTCCTAGATCCTGGCTTCAGATCAGCACAGCTCTGGCCACTGTGGCCATCTGGGGAGTGAGCCAGCAGATGGAAGACCTCTCTCTCTCTATAACTCTGCTTTTCAAATAAATAAACAAATATTTTTTTAAATTTTTTTTGACAGGCAGAGTGGACAGTGAAAGAGAGAGAGAGAAAGGTCTTCCATTGCCGTTGGTTCACCCTCCAATGGCCACCACGGCCGGCGCACCATGCTGATCTGAAGCCAGCAGCCAGGTGCTTCTTGTGGTTTCCCATGCGGGTGCAGAGCCCAAGGACTTGGGCTGTGAGACCTGAGCCTGGATCAAGGTGAAACTATTTTATTTATTTATTTATTTTAATTTTTGACAGGCAGAGTGGACAGTGAGAGAGACAGAGAGAAAGGTCTTCCTTTGCCATTGATTCACCCTCCAATGGCTGCCACGGCTGGCGCACCGCGCTGATCCGATGGCAGGAGCCAGGTGCTTCTCCTGGTCTCCCATGGGGTGCAGGGCCCAAGCACTTGGCCCATCCTCCACTGCACTCCTGGGCCACAGCAGAGAGCTGGCCTGGAAGAGGGACAACTGGGACAGAATCCAGCACCCCACCCGGGTAGGTGTAACTATTTTAATTAGGCCTCTATCTTGTAACTTGGGCCTGACCAGGCCCTGAACTCTGAGCCAGAAGCTCCTAAAATTAAATACATGAACTCCCCTTGCGGTAAACTCTCCTAGCAACAGCCAATTAGCAGATAACAGAGAAATACCTAGAGTTTCCGTTGTCTTCTCAGGGCAGATAGGGTGATTAATAGCTTCCAGAGACCCTGCAGTTCAGCACGTACACCCCAGCAGCTCGGACCCTATGCTTCAGCCAATCAATTCAAAAGTCATCAACCCCAAAGCCATCCAACCACCTTTAGTAGGTCTGTTCCCACCACTGGATGCATTAATCAACTCTAGAAGATGTCCTTTAAATTTCCTGTGGGATGAGATGTTTTGCTAAATGATACCATAATGTATAAAATGTCTCTGAAAACCCTATAAAAACAATGTTAACTGAAGGGTTGGGGCTCTCATTTCAGACCCACTGTATCGGTGTTGATTGAGAGACCAGGCCCGGACCTGCAATAAAACTCTCATGTGCTTTACAGTGGTATCGGCTCCTTGGAGGTCATTGGGGATGACTGAACGAGGCGTGACAGGGCCATCTTCCACTGCACACCTGGGCCACAGCAGAGAGCTGGCCTGGAAGAGGGGCAACCGGAACTAAAATCTGGTGTGCCGGCACCGCAGGCGGAGGAGTAGCATATTGAGGCACGGCACCGGCCTGAAATGAATCTTTAAAAAACAAAATAAGACCCCTGAACTGACCAAGGCACATTCATTCACCTGGGCAGTCATTCCATTAGTGTTCACATTATTAATCAAGCTTAGCAGAAAACAAAAGATCCTCTTTCCTTTTCCAAATCTTATCACTGAATAAACTCAGGTTCCATCAAAGAAAACCGCAGTGTAACATTCACATTACAGCAAACAGTTCCCACACAAGTGGGCAGACTGTGAATGAACAGAAGCAAATTTCTACAAAGACATGAGTGGAAGGAGCGCTGGGAGGAGCCTGTTGACCCCACACTCAGGTGCCCCAGGCCCCAGGTCTCTGTGCTCACAGCACCTGGGGTCGGCCTCCCCCACACTCCAGTTGTCCACATGGGATCTGCGCCATCCCAGCCTCCCCAGCAGACACTCCGTCCCCACACCCTGCCCTCGGCCTTGCCCAAAGCCTGTGGTAAATACACCATGAGTCTCTGCTGTTATGTCACAGCAACAAAACGCTGACTCAGACCCTAGGGAAAGCTGTGGACCTGAGACCCTGGTATGGGACTCAAGGAAATGAGGTCATGTGTGAGGTCAGACTCTCCTTCTCCCCGCACAACCTGGAGAGGGGAGGCCGGGTCAGGCGGAGTGGCTGCGCGCTGAGACAGGGCACACACCAGGGTCCCAGCTGCCTGTCCCTGCCCTCCTGTGGGCCCGGGACCTCACACTCCCTGCTGCCGGAGTCCAGGGACTCCAGGAGTCCTCTCAGGCCTGCACTGAGGGAGGTCAGGTTAGGAGCTCTGAGCTGACCTGGGCTCTTGGGAGCAGAACCAGGAAGAGGATCCCTGAGGGTCTGCAGTGCTGCCCTGGCGCCTGATTATACAGTCACAGAGGTCACAGGACTTCACAAAGGACGCACCCAATCAGCATCATCCCTAGCCTGAGGGCTGGCCCTGGGGTTGCACCAGGTGGGGGAGTGAGAGGCAGGGCTTGGCCTCAGGCCTGAAACTTAACCTTCCTGACAGCAGGGGGTGCTGCCCCGCCCCAGGATCCCATCTCCTGAGATCCTGTTCAGACCTTGAAACTGGAGCTTGCTATAATCCTCAGGTGAGTTACAGTGACTGTTTACTGGATTCTCGGCCTTTTTCTCTTTGTGTTTCTGGCCTATTTTTCTGTTAGGTCATTTGATTGTGCTAAGTATGGATTTGAAGAGTATTTCTCATACAGATATTCATTTTCTGGATTGTACTTTGTCCGTTACCATTGTTTTCTATTTGCGTTTATGGGGACCTGGTAACCCACTTGATTGTGTTGATCCTGTACCCAATAATTTTGCCTAATTCACCTATAAGCTCATATTTGGTTTTGGCTAGTGTTGGATTTTCTCTACATATCCTAGTATCATTAACATACATTAAGAGATCTGTTTCTTAAAAGCTGACCCTGTACCTTACATTTCTTTTTATTTGTTTAATTTCTCTAATTATGAATCCAGGACAATGTTGAAGAAAGAGAGGAGAAAACCTTGTCCAAGATTATTTCCAGGGAAACATCATTTAGTGTTCTGTGTTAATTATGCTGTTTGTTATTACTTCTCTGTAGCCAGTCTTAATTACAATTAGGGAATTGCTGTTTTTTTGTTCTTTTTATGGTTATAAGCTGTTTCATGAAAAGCTTTTCAACATTTAATCTCAACGATCATGTGATTTACTTATATTTTCCTTACACATGAATTATTTACTTGGTTTATTTTGGAATGTTAATCATCTTTGCATGATCTAATGTATCCTGCTTGTTATTGATCTCTTCTGTTTTCATATTTTGCTTAAAATAACTGTATCTCTTATTAAAGATCTATGTTAAGTTCCTTTGACCTAATCTATGTCACTAATGTAAAGCAATTAATTCAAAAGAAATTCAAATATATTCTCTGTCTAGTGCCACTTTGGATGAATCTGGGAAAATGAGCAACAACCTTCCTTGAATGTCTAGAATTTTCTAAGTCTGAGTCTGAAATTTTGCTTGTGGAATTTTTAAATTCATTGATTTGATTTTTTCAAATACTGATTAGTCTTATTTAACTTATATGGAAGTTCTCTGTTATGCAATATCTCTGTTATGGTATATTGATTTCCAAAATATGGTGACTTTTGATATATCTAAAAAATTTTTACTCCTAACTATTTCTCACAATCCTTACTATCTTGCTCAGGTTTATAAATGGAGGGGGTAGCTGAGGGGATTTGTGGTGTTTGAGTAAAGCTGCACCAGGGATGCCAGCATCCCATAAGGGCAACAGTTTAAGTCCTGTGTGCTTCACTTCTGATGTAGCACCCGCTAAGTGTCCTGGGAAAGTAGCTTAAGATGGCCCAAGTGTTTGAACTGCTGCAACCCACATAGGAGACCCAGATGAAGCTCCTGGCTCCTCACTCCTGGCTTCTGCCTCCCCAGCCACTGTAGCCATTTGGAGAGTGAACCAGGGGTTGAAAGATTCTTTCTCTCTCTCTCTCTCTCTCTCTCTCTCTCTCTCTCTCTCTCTTTCTCTGTGTGTGTGTGTTCATGTGTTTGTGAATAACTATTTTTTTTTGACAGGCAGTTAGAGAGAGAGACAGAGAGAAAGGACTTTCTTTTTTCTGTTGGTTCACCCCCTAAATGGCCACTATGGCCAGCGTGCTGCACCAATTCAAAGCCAGGAGCCAGGTGCTTCCTCCTGGTCTCCCATGCAGGTACAGGGCCCAAGCACTTGGGCCATCCTCCACTGCCTTCCTGAGCCAAAGCAGAGAGCTGGACTGGAAGAGGAGCAACTGGAACAGAATCCAGCACCCCAACCGGGACTAGAACCCAGGGTGCTGGTGCCACCTGCAGAGGATTAGCCAAGTGAGCCATGGCACCAGCTCATAACTGTTTTTGTTTTTTTACTCTGCTGCCTCTCTTGTAATTCTTTCAAATAAATAAATAAATCTTTGAAAAGAAAAAAAAAGAAAGTTTTTGAAGATGATGCTATTTGGATTCCTGAAGTTGGTTATTTGTATGGTATTTCTCTTTTCTTTCCTTAATGACTTATACTAGTTTTTATTAATTTTGTTAATATGCTTTCAAAACTTTTTCCTTATTTCTATTGTGCATTTTTCTACAGGTATTTCAATGATGCCTGCCTGTTTTTACTTGCTTCTATTGTATGGTTTATTCTATAGTTAATTTTAGTTCTTAAGAAAGAATCTGCAGGGGGCTGGCATTGTGGCATAGTGTGTAAAGTTGCCACCTGCAACCCCAGCATTCCATATTGGTGCCAGTTGAGTCCAGGCTACTCTATTTGCAGTTTAGCTTCCTGCTAATGGCCTGGAAAAGACAGCAAGAGATTGCCAAAATGCTTGCCCCCTACACTTATTTGGGGAATCCAGAAGAAGCTCCTGGCTCCTGGCTTCAGACTGGCCCAGCTCTGGCCATTAAAACCATTTGGGGAGTGAACCAGTGGAAGAATCTCTCTCTCTCTCTCTCTCTCTCTCTCTCTCTCTCTCTCTGATACATAAACAAATCAATTTTAAAAAAGGAATCCATAATGACTGGTTCTCAATCACTTGAGGCTCTGAATTTTCTCTAAGCAGGTCTCCACCTACTGTGACAATTTATATTGCATCTCCTGTATTTTTTGCTGTGTTTCCAAATCCTAAAATAATATGCCCTGTCTGCCTCCTAATGTTTCCAGTTCCATGTGTCTGCTCACTTTGCATATCTCTAATCCTGTTCCTAAAACCCCTATGTTATTTGCAATTTCAACATCTCCTTTATCTGGGACTCTTGTTCATTTTGCTAGCTTTGTCATTTAAAAAGTGTCACCAAGCCAGCTCTTTAAACCTTCTACTCCTTGTGTCTGCAGCATATACCAGCTATGAGAATCTTCATCCCTTTTATGTACAGCACATCTCTCTGCAAGTCTCCTGCTGGGCCTGCACACCATGCCAGTCCTCATGGGTCCCCAGTCACTCTGTATGTAGCCCTAATTTTCTCTAAATGCTGACCTCCCTTGTCCATACAACCTGTCAGGACTTCTGTGACTCCAGTCCTTCTCTTTATAGAGTGACCTTTCTCCTGCCCTGCAGTGACTTCATCCTTGTACTTCCAGTTCATGGAAGCCTTTGGGTACCACTCTGCCCTTTGCTTACAACTACAGCTTCCTTCAGTTGTCCACGTGCTACTTACCTGAAGCCAATGTCCTCCTTGTGTCTCTGGAACCCCTGTGACTCCAGTCCATGCCTTTTCTCTTGTGTCCCCATGTCCAGTGTCCAGGCCCCATGTTTCCTAATCCCATGTGCCTTCAAGAGCCTCCACCTACTGTGACAGCTTGGCTCTCTGTTTATCTACTAAAGAACATTGTTATTTCATTCAGGTTTTAGGCACTATGAATAAAGCTGCTGTCTATGTTTTTATCCTAG
This sequence comes from Sylvilagus floridanus, assembly GCA_949820135.1. NCBI lineage: Eukaryota > Metazoa > Chordata > Mammalia > Lagomorpha > Leporidae > Sylvilagus > Sylvilagus floridanus. Next base: position 826,554 of record CATKVR010000005.1, on the reverse strand, counting down.
ATTGTGGGTTTAAGCTTTCAAGTTAGCTGCGTAAATCTATCAGGACATCTTTCCTGCACTGTATGATGATACTATCATAGGCTTTGTAATAACTTATCCAGATATCTTTTTGACCAGTAATGAATAATATTTTTGAATACTCTACATCCTAGTAAACAATTGCTACCATTATGATTGTTTAAGACCATTTTATAAATATGTAGTGTTTCCATCAAAAGTGGAGCAGCCAAACTGTTGCTCAACAGCTCAAGTTGTTGTACATATGGGATACTAGTGTTACTGGTGGCAGAGTAATTTGCATCATTGCAATGCAAGCCTCTTAATTAAACTATCTATCTAATTTTTTTATTAATTATGCTATAGAAAGGATCAAATGTCCTCTCTAGTATCTAGAGAAATCCATATTGTAAAATTATTATTGAATGTATAATGATCAAAATATATATATCAAAAATGAGGGAGAATTTGTTGTATGTCTCAATCAATGTAAGTTATTGTTAATAATTTAAACAAATTATCATATTAAAATTCATATAATTTAACAATATTAAAATTTTCACTTTGTGAAGCTTAAAACTTAGTTATTTATCAATTTTTTCACTTGAAAACACATTTTCTCACTTCCTGGGTACCCACTTATTCATCTAGTGTTTTATATGAAGAATTGCATTATTTTTCAGGGAAGGGTGGTAACATTGTCTCTGCTAAATGAAGTTTGACTCTCGTTCCCTCATACAAGCAAGAAGAAAAACATGAGTGATTATCACATCATAGTACTTTTGTCCTTTACTTTCTCCTTTTTATATATCAAGAGAATAGCATTAAATAATAAACAGCTTAGGAGGTTAGCAAAGAATTATAGTGCTTTTCAGAAAAATATAAATTATCTGCATCCTATAGAAGATAAGTGGTTTTCAAAATGTTGATGATGGGCCAGCGCCATGGCTCACTTGACTAATCCTCCACCTTTGGAGCTGGCACCCTTGGTTCTAGGCCCAGTTGGGGTGGTGGGCACTAGTCCTGGTTGCTCCTCTTCCAGTCCAGCTCTCTGCTGTGGCCCAGGAGGGCAGTGGAGGATGGCCCAAGTCTAGACAACTGTTAATTTTCTTGTAAACTGGACAATATTTTTGTGCATTTTGAGAATTGTGAATCTTATATAGACTCTAAAATGGCTACAAGTATATAACACATAAAAGCAAACATATAATGCAAAATTTTAAATTTATATTTTATAACAAAATATGCATGGGCATGAATATATAATTAAATAACATCGAGAATAAAGAGTAATATTTTATAATTCAGATTTTTCAACTTCTATAGGCCCATAGCTCTATAATATTAAACATAAAGGAAAGATTATTCAACTGAATAAAATCTTTAAGACTTCTGTTCCACAATATTTAAAAATAAGAAAAAGAACATAAAGGAATGCTGGCATGTACTTAATAAAACATTCTAGTTTCTAAATTAAATTAAAACTTTTATGAACTTAAGTAAATAAAATGAGGTGTAAAATAGGTATAGAATATAAAGAATTAACTTGTCAGAGGATGATGTAATGAGAAACAAGTGGAGCCATGTAATCTCATTAACAGGGTAACACAAATTACAATATTGAAGGTTTTAGGACTATTACACTAATTCACAATAGTTACAAAATTGTATATACCTTAGGATAAACTTAAGAAATAGATTAACAATGTGAAACACTATATCTCAAAGTATGAAATACAAATGGCCAACAGACATGTGAAAAAAAATGCCCAGAATCACAGACATTAGGGAAATGCAAATACAAACCACAATGAGGTTTCACCTCACCCCAGTTAGAATGGTTTTCATCCACCATCAAAGAATAACAAATGCTAGTTAGGATGGGGAATAGAAAGTACACCTACATTATTGCTGGGACTATTATGCTTAATGAAATAACCCAGCTTCAAAAAGATCAATATCTTCCTGGCTCCGGGCTTTGGTTCAACTCAGCTCCTGCCATTGCAGCCATTTGGGGAATGAACCAGTGGATGGAAGACCTCTCTCTCTGCTTCTCCCTCTTTCTGTCTGTAACTCTACCTCTCAAATAAAGAAAACCTTATAAAAAAAAAGGCAGATATCATATGTTTTTCCTGATGTGTGGTAACTAATACAGAGTACAAAATAATGCATTTTTTCTTAAAAAATTGATATTTTCAGATTTGACTATTGTTACATACCATGTCTGTACACTTGAGGATAGTGTTTTTTTCCTAATTACTGTTTATTGAATACTGTATTTAGTAGTGCTTAAGTTTTTGATAGGAATAAAATTAAAAGTTTGCCATTGTAAAATTTTAAAGAAATATAAGGAATGAAGGAGGAAGGATGGTAGTGAGGGAGAGAAGGTGGATAGAGTGAGAAGTGTCATTATGGTCTTCAAACTGTAACTATGAAACACATGAAATTTGTTCACTGTATATAATATTTTGAAAGTAATAAAAGAGAATAAATAAATAAATAAATAAATAACCTTCAACAATCAGACCCCAGGACAAACTATGGGACTGACTGGGAGCAAATTAGGACTGACTGGGAGCAAATTGTTGAAATAATCAAACTATGATACAAGAGATGTTTGTGTCTCTAAAACAGCAATGCAGTGTAAAAGACATGCAAGTATTTAACCTTGGATGGAATTATATTGAATTGACATGATTTTCTGGCCTTTGCATAGAAACCAAGCAAACGTTTTTGCTGGCTATTTACTACTCATTGTGGATAGTAATTTAAGAATGATGCTGCTGGACTGGCCTTGTTGCATATTGGGTAAAGCCACCGCCTGCACAGTTTTTGTTCTGAATGCTTTACTTCTGATCCAGCTTCATATTAACACTCCTGGGAAAGAAGTTGAAGTTGAAATCCTGTATTCTGGCTTGGGTTTGCCCTAAGCCTATTGCAGCCATCTGGGGATTGAACAAGCAGATGGAAGACAGTCTCTCTCTCTCTCTCTCTCTCTCTCTCTCTCTCTCTATCTCTATCTCTAACACTGCCTTTCAAATAAATCTTTTTTTTTGACAGAGTTAGACAGTGAGAGAGAGACAGAGAGAAAGGACTTCCTTTGCCGTTGGTTCACCCTCCAATGGCTGCCACGGGACAGCGTGCTGCGGCCGGCGCACTGCGCTTATCCGATGGCAGGAGCCAGGTGCTAGGTGCTTATCCTGGTCTCCCATGGGGTGCAGGGCCCAAGCACTTGGGCCATCCTCCACTGCACTCCTGGGCCACAGCAGAGGGCTGGCCTGGGAGAGGGGCAGCCGGGACAGAATCTGGCGCCCCGACCGGGACTAGAACCTGGTGTGCTGGCGCCGCAAGGCGGAGGATTAGCCTGTTGAGCCACGGCGCCGGCAGAGGAAATAATTTTCTAATAATTCATATATGTATAGAAATGTTCTTCAAAAATAAGAAAGTAATTTCGTTATACCTCAGACCTCAAATAAAAGTGGTGTAAGTTATTTTTATATTTAAATTTATTTTGATTGTAGAAGATGAAATTTAAAAGTGTGGTAGAAATGAACAAAGAATAGATCCACAGATGATATTTACCCAGTATCATTAAACATATTTGTTTACTGACACCTGCTTGATGCAAGTGAACATCAGATACTGTGGGGTAAACAATAAACATGAGATACTAGGCATGGTCCTGGTCGAGGGAAGAATAAGATTGCTGTTGTTATGCCCTCCAGATGGGCAGCCAATTAGCACATGATGGTGTGAGCACAGTGATGCTTGGTTTGAAAGGCAAAGTCACATTTAAACAATCATTGTTAAGACTGATGTCAATGAATTTGCTCAGAATTGTAAGGAGTTTTAAATTCTCAGATCTTCTATGTAAGCAGCCTTCAATTCATTTTGAGTTGTCTTTCATGGCTGATGTAATATAATGATATCACATTTCAACTTTTGTCATGTGGATGTCCAATTTTTCTCTACCTCAGATGTGGTCACTAAACAGTGAATAGCCACTTGGCAACTGTGGTATCCCTTGCTGGACCCAGCACCCCAGATTATGTCCTAACAGGGCAGGGACCTGTAGAAAAATATCAGAGTCCAGTTTTTCCCCTAGCTGCCTCATTCCCCAGACACATCCTTCTGTGTCACAGCTCTGGCCAACTTTATAAATCCTCAGAGAGTAAAATAACTTATTTCGAAAGATTTTGTAGCATATTCCACACACACACACAAGCACACACACAGATAGAATTATAATTTATAGTCACATCATGAATAGAGGGAATAAAATTATCCCAAACTCTAAACAAGAAAAAAGTAGTTAGGTATGATTTTTAAATGTTATTTTATTAAAGTGTGTTCTAATTAGCCTACTCCATTGAAAACAGAAGCTTGTTATGTAATGATTGATTCTGATTTGATGCTCTTGGATTTTTCAATTTTTGTTTTTGCATGTTTGGTTATTTGTCACAGACTGGTGGAGGTACTGACAATTTATACTCCTGTAAGGTTAAGGTAACCTAATGCAATAGACATTAAGATCTTATTAACCTACATAAAGTCAATTATTCTTACATCTAAGTCAGTAATTAGCCATTTCTTTTCTATTATAAACACTAGTTTATGTCTTTTAAATTTGCATTTTTCTCTACTGGTTACTTCTTAATGCATTAAATACAGTTTTGTCAGATGGTCACTCTCTATTTGTGTGAGAATGGTGTTTTTAACAGTAGTTCCACATAACAAAGTGTGTCTCTAAATATTTTTTCCTGAAGGGCAGTATTGCAATGAGAAGGTGCCCAAAGTTGCATGTAGGAAAGTGGAAAAGATAAGTAAACACTCTGATGCTGACCAGATTTCGTAATTCTAAGTCCAAAGTTTGAGTGCAGTTTTGATGTATTTGGGAGGGCTCTCATTGCAAAATCAAACACACTGAGTGGTTTAAAACACAGAAATTATTGTCTTACAGTTCTGGAGCATTAAAGTGACAGATGAAGATATCAGCAGGCTGAGTTCCTCTGAAGGCTGTGGGGGAATTGGGTCCACATCTCTTTCTGGCAGCCTGTGGCTTTCTGGCAGGAAAAGGGCTTGCCTTTTCCTTCATATAGCTTTCTTCTCTATATACAAATTTAATGAAATTTCTTTGTAAAATAGTAAAATTTAAACAAAGAAGGGAATGCAGATTTCTTGAAAACATTCTCTCAAGTTCAAGAAAAACTTAGGCTTTATAGACATTCATGAACAGACATTCTAGGTAAAGGGATACCCCGCATTTTCTTGCCAAAAATGTTTTGAAAGAGTAGTGTACTTTGATAATTCACTAGAATTGTCTGAAAGAACAAAAAATGTATCAAGGTTTTAAAATGTTAAATATTTAATAACGATAGTACAAATAATGCTTTAATTATTATTCAGATAAATGACTAACACAAATGTACCTGAGAATGTTTTTTATTTTTATAAACTAAAATATGTAGACATATAAGGAGGAAGTTATTCAAATATGAGCTTGAAAATTAGTAATTTTGTAAAGAAACTGTAAATAAATATTTTTTTAATTTTTTTTCTTTTTCTTTATTTTTTATTTAGTAAATATAAATCTCCAAAGTACAGGTTATGGATTACAATGGCTTACCCCCCATAATTTCCCTCCCATTCGCAGCCTTCCTATCTCCCATTCCCTCTGCCATTCCATTCACATCAAGATTCATTTTCTATTATCTTTATATACAGAAGATCGATTTAGTATATATTAAGTAAAGATTTCATCAGTTTACACCCACATAGAAACACAAAGTGTAAAATACTGTTTCAGTACTAATTATAGCATTACTTCACATTGGACAACACAGTAAGGACAGAGATTCTATGTGTGGAGTAAGTACACAGTGGCTCCTGTTGTTGACTTAATAATTTGACACTCTTGTTTCTGGCGTCAGTAATCTCCCTAGACTCTAGTCATGAGTTTCCAAGGCTATGGAAGCCTTTTGAGATCACCAACTTCGATCTTATCCCAACAGGGTCATAGTCAAAGTGGAAGTTCTCTCCTCCCTTCAGAGAAAGGTACCTCCTTCTTTGATGGCCCCGTTCTTTCCACTGGGATCTCACTCGCAGAGATCTTTCATTTAGGTCGTCTTTTTTTTTTCCAGAGTGTCTTGGTTTCCATGCCTAAAATACTCTCATGGGCTCCTCAGCGATATCTGAATGCCTTAAGGGCTGATTCTGAGGCCAGAGTGCTATTTAGGACATCTGCCATTCTATGAGTCTGCTGTGTATCCTGCTTCCCATGATGGATTGTTCTCTCCCTTTTTGGTTCTATCAGTTAGTATTAGCAGACACTAGTCTTGTTTGTGTGACCCCTTTGACTCTTAGACCTATTGCTGTGATCAATTGTGAACTGAAATTGATCCCTTGGACTAGTGAGATGGCATTACATGCCACCTTGATGGGATTGTATTGGAATCCCCTGGCACGTTTCTAACTCCACCATTTGGGGCAAGTCAGCTTGAGCATGTCCCAAATTGTACATCTCCTCCCTCTCTTATTCCCACTCTTATAATAAATAAGTATGTTTTGAATTACTCTCACAGATTGAGATTTCATGGCTATGAAAATACAGAGTATTTAAGCTTGTCTTTATTGAAACTTTATGCAATGCTATCTAAATATTATGAGATGTATGTGGAGTGAACATCATCTTAATCAAGGATTTAAAGTGGTATTAATCTTAACTTCCCACAATAAAATTGCATGTATAATAATATTATTATCAGATCTGGATATAAACTTAACAAATTAATGGTTACAAAGTAACAAAGTATTTAGCATAACAGTTTGTTTCCATTATAATTCTCAGTTTTGTCACCCTGCACAACTGTAAATTTTCTCTTCAGATTGCCTCTGAACACTGAGCTGAGGGAGAATGTGGCTGTCTTCCTGAGGGCATGGTGACAGGAAAGATGGGCACTAAGGCCACATGGGGGTGGCCAGGCAATCCATGCACAAAGCCAGAAGGTAGTTTCAATCCTGCACAGGTACACATGTGCAAGCCTACTGGCCAATCAGCTATTCTCCTACCTGTGCCAAGTTCCTTTCTCTCCAGTCCTGCCTTCCAATGTTAGGAGTTCTGGTGGGCCAGTTGTGCAGAGACTGCCATGGGCTGCCCATGCCTCAGCCTCTCCACTGGCACACGGATCCCAGCAGACTTGCATTTCACCTTGGGCACCAGTTTGGGGCCATTGCCACCCTGGTCCCCTGTGTCTGCAGCCTGGCCCCCCACTACTTCTGCCAGCGTGACTTACACTTGCCTCTCTCAGGTAGCAATTCCCTGCTGCCCAGTGACATAGCAGAGGAGCCAGGACTCTCGAGTGATGCCACCTCCTGACTTTCAATGGGGCGTTAAGAAAGAAAGGGGTTGGGAAAAAAATAGAGGTCACTCATGGCTTGGCCACTCCTGGTTCACTTGTTCCCCCCACCCCCAAGAACCCAATCTCATGGGCAAAGGAGGCTAAAACACCAGCTTCTTCACTGAATCGCAACAGCGCTGGAGCCCGGGATCTGGACGCGGCACAGAGCCAGTGCCCGGGATCAGCGTGGAGGATGCACCCTCACTGTTCTGGGCCACTCCTGGATGCTTCCCTGGAATGCACTGAGCATGGAGCATTGACTGGGCAAATTCCTGTCTCCGACCCAGTGAGGGAACCAGCACTCTCCCCATGGAGGTGGTGGTTTGTGCTTGTGGGTCACGCCTGCAGCTCCTGCAGCTGGGCTGTGCGGGGGCACCAGATTCCGATTCCTATGCTATTGTGCCAGAAGCCAGGTGGTGTGTGCTGTGGAGTGTGTGCTTCACCAGGTTCTAATCTTCCACAGTGTCACCTCATTCCCTGCTGTCCAGCTTTCCATGAACCCATTCAAGATTCCCTCCTGCTTAGGAGGGGACCTGTATCAGCACCACCTCCAGACAACTGCTCCTGCAGGGTCCCCACGCATGCTGTGGGCCATATTTGTGGCCAGGACTATCCTCAGGGGATGCTGCCACTAGGGATGGCAGAAGCCTTGTGGAGTCCATATCCAATGGCCTGCGTCTGCCACTCACCAGTGCTAGGCATGCTTGCAAGGTGATTTCCTGGGTCACCACTGTGGCTGAGAAGTGAGCTTAGTGGGGAGCCAGGCTGCTAGCAGTTTTCACAGGCTGAGACTCTGATGACCTGCTGCTGTGCCTCCCACCAACAGCACTGCACAGCCTAAACCAGAGCAGCCGTGCAACTGTGATCCCAAAGCCAGACCCCATCAGCCACTCCTCAATGGACCCCACTCAGAAACCTGGCACTCAATGCCTACCTAGGAAGCCTGGATGAAAGCCATGAGATGCTGAGGATATGGCTCCGCAAAAGCTCAATCAACACTGTGCATGGAGACTGGAGTCCTAGCACAGGCAGCCAGCCTCCCCTAGCTATCTGGCTGTAAACCAAAGAGTGGCCTGCAGAAGCATTTGAGCAGTACACACCCCAAGCCTATGCTCCACAGACATATGTAGGCTTGAGTCTGGCATGTGATGGAAGCCCCCTGTACTGTGCTCTGCCAAGGAAACCAGCTGGTGGGATGTAAACAGGCAGTGATGAAAACAGGCCATATGAACCTTCTCAGGTCTGGCAGGGACCATCCACCAGAGACGTGTGGTAGAATTGTGAGTTCTGCAGGCAGTCCATACACTGATACTCAAGGCCATGGTGCTGGGGGCCTGGGGCACCCTCTGATGGATCTTTACATCTCACCTGGGCTTGCCTGCCTTCTTCACCCAGGGCATTTGCTCCTGTGGAATCCCAGACACATGCTAACTCCTAGAAAATGGTTTTTGAGTAAAGTCTCACTGCTTTTATAAGAATTCCACCTTGGACTTCCTAAGGGTCTTTCCACAGGTGTCTGAGATTACCCTAGAGGGTCACTTTCCCCTCACCATGAGTTTTTAACAGCATCCAGAAATTGCAGGCATGTCTATTATTGGGGAGAATTGAGAGAGCACTGGACATGTATGAATGGGATGATGGATAGAAAAATGAATGTGTAACCACCTGACAGGCCGCTACCAACATGGCTTTGACAACTGATGGGGGAGTGTAGAGAATGTAGGAAAACACTCTTACTATCTGCATTTTAAAATGTGTATTTATTTACTTGAAAATCAGAGTTACAGAGGGAAACAGAGTGACAGAGACAGAGATCTTCCATCAGTTGGTTCATTTCCCAGATGGTCACAATGGCCAGGGCTGAGCCAGACCAAAGCCAGGAGCCCGGAACTTCATTTGGGTCTCCCACATTTGTGGTTGAGGCCCAAAAACTTGAGTCATATTTCCCTGCTTTTCCCAAAACATTAGCAGGTAGCTGGATTGGAAGTGGAACAGTCTGGACAGGAATCAGCACCCAAAAGTGATATCAGTGTGGCAGTTCACAGCTTAACCCAGTACGCCACAATTGAGTCCCTTTACTGTGCACTCTTAATTTTAAAATAACTAATTACGGGGCTGGCACTGTGACATAGCAGGTAAAAATGCCTCCTGAGGTGCCAGCATCCCTTATGGGCACCAGTTTGAATCTTGGCTGCTGCTCTTCCAATACAGCACTCTTCTATGGCCTGGGAAAGCAGCAGAAGATGGCCCAGGTGCTTGAGCCCCTGAACCCATGTGCAAGACCTGGAAGAAGCTCCTGGCTTCGGATTGGCCCAGCTCCAATCAAGGGGGGCCATTTGGGGAGTGAACTAGTCAATGAAAGACTTCTCTCCCTCTCTCTCTCTGCCACTGCCACTCTGTAACTCTGAAACTCTGCCTTTTCAATAAATAAATCTAAAAGAAAACTAATTACTAAATAAATTATTTTTAGGCACTGTAGTAAGTTAATCTAAATTTTATTCATAAAATTGAAGCAAAATCTTCCAAATACTGATTGTTCAACCTATTTTATATCCTCTTTCCATTATAAAGAAAGTAATGTTTATTATGGGGCTACTTGATTATGCATTTAAAATTGTGTGCAGTATAAACGTGTTAGTCAATATGATGAATTAAAGTGAAAGGAACAATCACTTTCAGGGTTTCAAAATTTCTAGTTTCTTATTTCAGGTAATTTCCTACCTTATTTCATTTCCAGCAGGTAATCTACATGAATGTTTTATCAATTGTTATTAGGGTAAGATAGCAGATATCAAAACCTTACTTGGGGAAAATGTATATATAGATGCACATAGCTTTCAAAGTATATAATGTGAATTAAAATGAAAATTTTCATGTTTTATTAAGGTTACTTGATTCTGGATCAGAATTTTTAAAAATCTTCCTATTCTCAAATATGTAGTTAGAAAAGTATTTAAATGCACTTTGAGTTCCATTTAAGGTATAGAGGGGTAAAGTGAAGAAACTTTAATAATAATATTCACCCCTTAATCACTATTAGTAAGTATAACATAATTTTAATCTAACTCCTCACAAAGTTAAAGTTTATGGTTAATGTTTTTGTTCTACTTAGGAAATATTTTTCACTTGATAGTAACAGTCCAGTGACTAAACATAGTAGCTAAATTTGGATTTTTTTATTTTACTTGATTAATTTAATTTATTTTTATATATTCATTTTAAAGGTAGTGTTACAGAGAGAGAAAGAGAGATAGAAACAGAGAAACACCCACTTGTTCACTCCCCCAGTGGCCATAATGGACAGGACTGGGCCATTGCAGGAGTGAAGAACACTTTCCAGGTCCCTCTCGTGGTTACCAAGGAATCAAGGACTGGACCACCATCCCCTGATTTCCTAGGTGCACCCGGGAAACTGGATTGGAAGTGGGACAGCCAGGACTTGAACTGGTGCCCATATGGGATGCCAGAACGTAAGGTGGAGGCTTGTTGTGCCATTGCACTGGTCCCACAAAAGTTATTTTTAAAACATACACATGACTACTGTTCAGAAGGGAGACATTAGCTTCCCTATCAGAAAAAAATATATATTCATTTTCAAAAGATACTTCAGAAGAGAATACTGAATCATAGGAATACCCTAATAACAGTTGGTCAACTGAGTATTTGTAGTAGCTCACTCTGTTATGACAGTTGTTCAAGTCTTGAAAAACATCTCATCGTAGATATGAGAAAATAATATTTGATGTGGGGTTGAAGGAGCAGTGTATTAGTACCTGGAGTGTGTTCCTTGCAGCACTGTTGAATCACACGGATCTCTCAAATTAGATAAAGTCTGAGTCAACATAGTAACTGCTTCTCTTCTAGAACTTGCACAGCCAAATGTGGAGATAGTTACATACCTAGAGAAGACATTGGATATTTTCTTGTACTCAGCAGGATCCAGAAGAAGGAATATAATACAAGAGGACCCTGTACTTACCGGGAACAATAGCCCTAATACTCATGATGGTGTTTGAAACCTGGAGAAGATACGGAAGATCTATCCAGCACACTGTTCCCTGGACAGCAGGGTATAGAGATGAAAACATGGTAAAACAGGGAGTGCAAAATGATCACAGCAAGGTTAATTGAAATGGTAAAGAGCCATTCTTATGTGTACAAATGGATACAAATATTGCAGCCTTCCCCTAGGAAAGACAGGTGTTGAGAACCCTGAATCAGAGAGCAAGCCTGGCTCAAAGTTAAGGACAGGCCAGCGCTGTGGCTTAACAGGCTAATCTTCTGCCTTGCAGTGCTGGCACACCGGGTTCTAGTCCTGGTCAGGGCATCAGATTTTGTCCTGGTTGCCCCTCTTCCAGGCCAGCTCTCTGCTGTGGCCTGGGAGTGCAGTGGAGGATGTCCCAAGTCCTTGGGCCCTGCACCTGCATGGGAGACCAGGATAAGCACCTGGCTCCTGCCTTCAGATCAACAAGGATAAGCACCTGGTTCCTGCCTTTGGATCAGCGCGGTGCGCAGGCTGCAGCGCGGCCATTGGAGGATGAACCTATGGCAAGGGAAGACCTTTTTCTCTGTCTCTCTCTCTCTCACTGTCCATTCTGCCTGTCAAAAAAAAAAAGTTAAGGACAACCTGAGAGATCTGGAATAACATCCTGACAGATTATAAATGCCTCAGGTGGTTTTCCCACAGTCAGTCATGGCAGGGAGTATGAATATGATAGGGCCACCAGGATAAAACCTGCTCCTAGCCATGTTTGTACTCTATGTCCACCATTCACCTTACACACATTAAATAGGAGAGAGTGGCACTCCCAATTGCAGGCTCATAGTGATGGCCTGTCCCTGGGAAGACTATCATATAGCATTCTTTGTTGCCTTTGGGTGTGTTCTGGAAAATGTTTAAGGGATGTGCGATGACAGCCGAAAGTAACTCTGAAGTAAGTGTTGGAAAAGACTGCTACCCCATGGTCTGCTGAGGCTACAATGGTATATATTTTGTTGCCATAGATAATATGTTTTTTCTTGAGAACATGTATGTTTTCTGTTATGATATTATCAAGGCTAGCCATGAAATCCAAAGTATTTTCTCACCAGGAATATCTCTGCTACCAGAGTATCTTTCTGGTTTTATAATCCATGTTGTGGTTTTACAACCCACAACTCAGAACTATTACAAAATTCTCTCTGTGTTTGAGTCCATTTTTAAGCTCAGCAGATCTCCTGTTTACCATGTAAAACAGTTTGAGGAGTACAAATTATGTTGCTTCTTGAATGCCTACCAGTTGTCAGCCTTGTTTCCTGGGAGTAACTGAAGTACAGTCCAATAAAGGGTCTTTTTTATAAGAATATTTCCCAGCCTACCAAAGTTCACTGGATCCTAGCATAATTATTTATATGAAAGCCTTGAATCTTGGTACAGTTTACCTCTCACATTCTTAGACAAGCTTTATTGAGGTATGGAATGTATTGTTTAGATCTTGCCCATTTGGTATAACTCACATAGTCACAGTAATTGAGTGGAATGATGTGTTTTGTACAATAATTAGAAATGAAGTTTTTCCCATGAGATAAAGAACAACCAGCATCTTTGGTTACACATATACTTGTATTATTTGACACAGAAGAAGGTCTGTTATTTATTTGAAGTTTACATTTGATTTAAGTACATGTTATAGATTCAGTATTGATAAGAAGATCATTACAATCAACAACTCAACTTGGTCAACTCAGTTGCACTATTGTGCTGAGTTTGGCAAAACTCTGTTATTGATATGGTGTAGATATTTTGTAGATGTTATTAACTTCTGCCATCAACTAAGTTAGGGAGATTATACTCATTAAAGCAAATTCCTCTGTTATGAACCCAGAGTGAATCAATAAATAAATTCAGACAAGAAAATATAAAATTAAATTAGTAATAAGCATAACTCCATGCTATATGAGAAATGGAATGTGAGCATAAATAGAAAGCTTATGGGCCCTTTTCTTAAAAATGAGTTTATGGGGTTGGTGTTGTGGCATAGTGGGTAAAGCTGCCACCTGCAGTGTTGACATTCCATATGGGCATCAATTCAAGTCACTGCTGCTCCACTTCCAATCCAGCTATCTGCTATGGCCTGCAAAAGCAACAGAAGGTGACCCAAATGCTTGGGCCCCTGAATGCAAGTGGGAGACACGGAAGAGCTCCTGGCTCCTGACTTTAGATCAGTCCAGCTCCAGTCATTGCAGCCATTTAGGGAGTGAACCAGAAGATGGAAGACTTCTCTCTCTCTCTCTCTCTCTCTCTGTGCCACTGCCTCTCTCTGCTTTTCAAATAAAAAATAAACCAATCTTAAAAAAAGAATGAGTTTATGGAACTGGTGCTGTGGCATAGTGGGTAAAGTCACCGCCTGCAGCACTGGCATCCTATATGGGCACCAGTTCGAGTCCCTGCTGCTCCACTTCTGATCCAGCTTTCTGCTATTGCCTGGCAAAGCATTAGAAGGTGGCCCAAGTGTTTGGGAACCTGAATCCATGTGGGAGACCTGGAAGAAACTCCTGGCTCCTGGCTTCAGATTGGCACATCTCCAGTTGTTTTGGCCAACTGCAGAGTGAACCAGTGGATAGAAGATCTCTTTCTCTCACATGCGCGTTTTCTCTCCCTCTCTCCATCTCTATAAATGTCTCTCAAATAAATAAATCTTTTAAATGTTTTTATTATTCAATTATTTAAATATTTGTACTCAGCATAATGAAAATAAATTTTTAATGCATTCTACACTGTTGCTAGAACGGTGCTGTTCAAACCACCTGTAGGAAAGGACAAATATTTTCCCCACCACATTGTGGATTGGTATTTTGTAAAATAAAGTAAAATGTAAATTACTAGAAACATGAAATTCTGAAAGGACCGAAAACATATAATCCTGCTTTTTCATTTTAAATCAGATGCTCCTACAAAATGAATCATTCCTTCACATGATAATTACCATATTTTATTTTAAAATATCTGCAACCTTTATGTTTTGTTGAAGTCTTTGAATATTTAACTACCTATGCAGATTTAATGTAATTTTATGGGCTATTTTTAGATAACTTCCCTTATCTCCTGTCATTAGTATTGTTTCTAACAAAGTACTCATTCCTTTTCACAGTAAAGATAGCATGTTGCTTTTCAATTCATATTTGCAGCACATTCAAATTTTTTGTTCTTTGACTTTCTACTTACCACCTATATGTATCTTTAATATCCTAGTTTAAGTCAGTATTTGGCCAGTGATATGGAGGCCATCTTACTTGGGTTTTACATTGTGAGGTCATCAGCTTCCTTAAAGTTCTGTAAGTTGTCCTGGCAACATTCAAGTACAGTTTCTCAGAGAGACCTTAGACTGGGGTAATCATTCATCATTTCCAGGTAATATATTTTGTACATTTTATGGATATTTATGGGATTCTAAATTTCCCTTTAATTGTGAAAGCTAAAGAAGTTGAAGCCTATTCAGGTGCCATTGACTTTGATTTTTCTTGAATCTTTATTTACCGTTTTAATGTGTTGTAATAGTCTACCACCAATTTTCCATATGTCTTTTATTAATCTATTATATCTCCCACTAGATTATTCATTTATACTTAGTCACAATATATTTAATTCAGAAAACATCCATTTTTTATGTTTCATCTTTCAGAGTACCATTACCTGTATGTGTTTTTAATATCCTAATCTAAGTCTATACTTCCATTGTGAACCTGTGAACAAATTAAATTTGAATACGAGATCATAAATGATTATGTTCATATATTTTGAGAAGTCTTTGTATTCCTGATAATTCACAGTATCCATGTAATGAATTTTTAAAGCCATCTTTTCTTGTTTTCTTTTTTAAAGATTTGTTTACTTATTTGAAAGAGTTGCAGAGAGACAGATATCTGCCATCTATTGACTTACTCTACAAATTGCTGCAATGGCTGGGTGGGCCAGGCTGTAGCCAGGAGTTTCTTCCCATCATCCACATTAGTGCCAGTGGCCCAATCACTTGGTATATCTTGCAGTGCTTTTCTCAAGCCATTAATAGGGAGCTGGATCAGAAGTGAAGCATCAAGGATAGGGACCAACACCAATCTGGGATGCCTGCTTCACAGAGGGAATTTTACCTGCTGCACCAAGATGCTGGCTCCCATGCAACATACTTTTAACTTATCTGAATTTTATGGGACTCTATATTTACTATCAGTGCATGAGAGTTGCAGTAGAATGGGTACAGACATTGGCTTCTTTGAATTTTCACTGCTAACTTATTTGATCTTTGACTTCCCTTTTGTATTTTTCTCACCCATTTTCCTTTTTAGGGTAATTGTAGTCATATAGTTTCCAGCCAAATACTTATATCTACTTGTTGTTCTACTATTGTTTCTCTGAAATGATTGGTTCTTACAGTAATTTGATTTCATAGCATCTCTATTTAATTTTTATGTTCTTGTAACTATCACCTATGTATATCTTTTTAAAAATATTTATTTATTTATTTGAAAGTCAGAGTTACACAGAGAGAGAAGGAGAAACAGGGAGAGAGGTCTTCCATCTGTTAGTTCACTCCCCACTTGGCCACGACTGCCAGAGCTGTGCTGATCCAAAGCCAGGAGCCAGGAGCTTCTTCTGGGTCTCCCATGCATGTGCAGTGGCCCAAGGACTTGGGCCATTTTCTACTACTTTCCTAGGCCATCTCAAAGACTGGATTGGAACTGGAGCAACCAGAACTCGAACTGGAGCCATGTGGCATGCTGGCATTGCAAGTGGTGGCTTTGCCACAGCACTGCCTCACCTATATATCTTTACTAATCTATTCTCTGCAAATCCTCCCACTTTGAAGCTTATGCTGTCTTGCTCAGTGTTTTAATCATGAGGTTATCAACTACCACAAAATTGTATAAGTTGTTTTTGGAATTTCATGAATAATTATATGAGCCATTTTAGGAGATTCTTGTCGATACCCCCATTCAAGGTATCAGAATCATGGTAACTGTGAATGTTCATGGAACTTAACATTGCCTTTGTTTTTGTTTTGTTTGTTTGTTTGTTTTCTTTTTTTTTTTTTTGGAAATGTTACTAGGTTAGTTCTAAATAGTGATGTCTTCCTGGTGTTTTTATTCTGGCATTTGGTGTTTTCTTTGATTCACATTTCATGAAAAGCTTTTATTTATTTTTCTTTTTAGATTAATTATAATAGTATTCCTTTAAAATATTTTATTTATCTGAAAGTCAGAGTTACAATGTGACACAGAGATAGGAAGAGTAAGAAGAGAGAGAGAGGGATAGAGAAAGATAGAAGAGAGATATCTTCCATCCTGATTCACTCTTTTAATGCCCACAATGGCCAGGGCCAAGCCAGACTGAATCCACAGGCCAGAAGACTTTTCCAGGTCTCCCCTATGGATGCAGGGGCCAAGGAATTGATCCAGCATCTATTGATTTCCAGGCAGGAAATGTTGGATCAGAAGTGGAGCAACCAGGACTTAAACTCTTACCCATATGGGATGCCCGCACTGCAGTGATTTTACGCACTATGTCACAATGCTAGCCCCAATAGTCTAGTTTTCAACTGATTTTTTATCTTCTTGTCATTCTAAAATTGCTACAAAAAACTGTTGATTTTTTCTTAGTAATCATAATATATCTTATTTCATAACATCCTTTATATTTGCTTTTGCATTTGAGTTCATAGCTAACACCTATTTATCTCTTTAACTTTGTACTTTAAGCAGCCCTAGCACTGTGAATTCATGGTCAGCCTGGTTGCTTTTTCATTATGAGATCACCAACTCAATCCAGATATGACACTTTTTGCTGGCAGTCAACATGGGCACATTTTTCAGAGGCATCCTAGAGCCATCTGGTTATTTTATAATTCATTTCTTGCAGATAACAAAGCTTTATCTTTTCTGATTAGTTGAGATTCTTATGTTCAGTTTTTGAAAGTCTCAGTAGAATTGCTCTAGATACATATTTTCTTTAGTATAATTGTGGTTAAAAAAGAAAGAAACTATTGTGGTAATTACATGACCTTTGATTTATCTTTCCTGAGATATATTTTTTATTTTCCCTTTTTCAATGTACTTCTATTGGTCTAATTTAGAGTAATGTCTCATTTCTCCTTTTTGTACAGTGTTCCAACTATAATTACTCATTAATTTTCAGAGTATTGGCAAATGAATTGTATTTCATTTTAAATTTTTATTACTATAAAGATAGTAATTTTGATGCAGTTTATAGATACAATATGAGGAGTACAACCACATTTTCTTCCCCCTCCCCATCTCCCCTCCTTTCTTCCCTTTTATTTTTAGTTTTTGCAATAAGTATTAAAATGTCCTTTACAATCACAGGCTTAATCCACCACTAAAGATAAAGTTCAACAAGTAAATAGAAAAAAACCAATATTACACAGTAAAAAGAGAAGCCATATGAACAATGATTATATCATTATGTCAATTTCATTTTTTATGCATTGTGGGTTTTTGTATTCTATATTAGATAACATGTAAAGGAAAATACATAATCTCTTTTTTGTCAGTGGCTTATTTCACTATTCATAATCATCTTCAGGTGCATCCATTATGTTTTTCTTAATTTGTATTTAACAATTTAAAAATATTATTTAATAAATATAAATTTCAAAAGTACAAATTGGATTATAGTGGTTCCTTCCCCATAATCTCCCTCCCACCTTCAAACCATCCCATCTCCTCTCCCATCCCATTCTTCATTAAAATTCATTTTTAATTATCTTTATATACAGAAGATCAACTTCTTATATACTATGTAATGATTTCATCAGATTGCACCCACACAAATAAACAAAATATAAAGTATTGTTTGCATACTAGTTTTATCATTAATTTGCATAGTATAACACATTAAGGACAGAGATCCTACATTGGGAGTAAGCTCACAGTGACTCCTATTGTTGATTTAATCATTGACACTCTTATTTATGGCATCAGTAATCACCCAAGGCTCTTGTCTTGAGCTGCCGAGGCTATGGAAGACACTTGAGTTCACAAACTCCGACCTTATTTAGACAAGGCCATAATCAAAGTGGAAGTTCTCCTCTCCCTTCAGAGAAAGTTACCTCCTTCTTTGATGGCCTATTCTTTCCACTGGGATCTCACTCAGGGAGATCTTTCATTTATGTCATTTTTTTGCCACAGTGTCTTTGCTTTCCATGCCTGAGAAACTCACATGGACTTTTTAGCCAGATCCTAATGCCTTAATGGCTGATTCTGAGGCCAGAGGGCTGTTTCAGGTATGTGCCATTTATGTGTCTGCTGTGTATCCCACTTCCCATTTGGGTCATTCTCTCCTTTTTAATTCTATCAATTATTATCAGCAGACACTGGTGTTATTTATGTGATACCTTTGACACTTAACTCTATCTTTATGATCAATTATGAACTTAAACCAATCATTTTAACTAGTAAGATGGGATTGATGCCTGCCAACATAATGAAATTTGGAGTCATATAGCACGTTTCTATTTCTACCATTAGGGTAAGTTGGAGTGAGCATGTGCCAAACTGTATGTCTCCTCCATCATTTATTCCCACTCTTATTTTTAACAGGGATAAATTTTCAGTTAAGTTTAAACAATTAATAATAATTATGTGTTAATTAAAGAGTTCAACCAATGGTATTAAGTAGAACAAAAATACTGAAATGAATATAATAGTAAGCTGTTCCTAAACAGTCAGGACAAGAGCTAATCAAGTCATTGTTTCTCATAATGTCAGTTTCACTTCTACAGGTTTTCTTTTAGGTGCTCAGTTAGTTGTCACAGATCAGAGAGAACATAAGATATTTGTCCCTTTGGGACTGGCTTATTTCACTCAACATGATGTTTTTCAGATTCCTCCATTTTGTTGCAAGTGATCGAGATTCACTTTTTTCTTTTTTACTGCTGTGTTGTATTCTAAAGAGTACATATCCCATGATTTCTTTACCCAATCTTCTTTTGATGGGCATTTAATTTGATTCCATGTCTTAGCTGTTGTGAATTGAGCTTCAATAAAATTTGAGGTGCAGATAGCTTTTCTATTTGCCAATTTAATTTCCTTTGGGTAAGTTCCAAGGAGTGCACTTGGAAATCTAGTTTTCACAGCACCATTTATTAAATAGACTGTCCTTTCTCCAGGCATTGGTTTTAGATCCTCTTGTCATGAACTGCCAATGCTAAAGGATGGCTGGGTCATGTTGTAGGGCTACATTCAGGTTTCTCCAAACTGACGTCCAAAGTGGCTTTACCAGTTTGCATTCTCACCAATAGTGGACTAGTGTTTCTTGATCTCTTTGTAGATTCTGGTTATTGATTCTTTATCAGTTGCATAATTTGCAAATATTTTCTCTCATTCTGTCAGTTGCCTCTTCACTTTCCTGTTTCTTTTGCAGTACAGAAACTTCTCAATTTGATATAATTGCAATTGTTAATTTTGGCTTTGACTGCCTGTATCTTTGGGATATTTTCCAACAAGCCATTGTCTGTGCCTATATCTTGGAGAGTTTCTCTGATGTTCTCTTATAAGTTGGTGGTGTTGGGCCATAGATGTAGATCTTTAATTCATGTTGAGTGGATTTTTGTGTAAGGTAGGCATCTTGCTTCATGTTTCTGCATTTGGAAATCTAATTTTCACAGCACCATTTATTAAATAGACTGTCCTTTCTCCAGGCATTGGTTTTAGAGCCTCTTGTCATGAGATGCCAAGGCTAAAGGATATTTCTAGATACTAGGATGATCCCTTTAATTTTATTTTCTAAAATGGTGTTAGATCATTCCTTGATTCAGGATATTAAGAAATATTCTATTTATTTTTAAAGATTTATTTTATTTATTTGAAAGAATTAGAAAGAGAGAGAGAGAGGTCTTCCATCTGCAGGTTCACTCCCCAGATAGCTGTATTGGCTAGAGGTGAACATATCCAAAGCCAGGAGCCAAAAGGTTCTTCCATGTCTCTCACATGGCTGCAGTGGTCCAAGGACTTGGGCCATTCCCCTATGCTTTCCAAGATGCATTAGCAGGGAGGGGATTTAAGTGGAGCAGCTGGCACTCCAGCTAGCTGGTGTTGCAGGCCAGGGCTTGAACTGCTGCACCACAGTGCA
The DNA here is from genome assembly GCA_949820135.1 of Sylvilagus floridanus. Classification (NCBI taxonomy): domain Eukaryota; kingdom Metazoa; phylum Chordata; class Mammalia; order Lagomorpha; family Leporidae; genus Sylvilagus; species Sylvilagus floridanus. Next base: position 806,037 of record CATKVR010000005.1, on the reverse strand, counting down.
GGTGTTATAATTCATTAGGTGTTATGGAATATCTTTAACAACAAATGTTGGATTGTTTTCTGGTGTTTCTATTCTGTTCCATTGGTCTATCCATTTGTTTCCATACCAGTATCATGCTGTTTTGATTATAACTGCCCTATAATATGTCTTGAAATTTGGTGTTGTGATGCCTCCTGCTCTGTTTTTGTGGTACAAGATTGCTTTTGTTACTCAAGGTCTCCAGTGCCTCCATATGAATTTCAGCATCATTTTATTGAGATCTGAGAAGAATGTCTTTGGTATATTTGTTGGTATCACATTGAATCTATAAATTGCTTTTGGGAGAATGGAATCCATTATGTTGTAAAACATGGGACTACATTATTTTTTATGACTGAGTAGTATTCCATTGTTTATGCCATATTTTTATTTCAAATTTCTAATTATTTAGTTTTGTATTTGATAGTATGTGTTTTATTTGTACATACAAATATTCTTTCTCAATGTGACAGCATCATTTACATCAAAACTATAATTCGTTCTGGCAATCTACATTTACAAAAATTGTAGAGCCAATTTAGGTCCCACAAATTATTCACCTTTATTGGTGATTATTTGTTTAAATCTTTGATTAATTATTGGGTGCTTTGAATTTTACTATGATATTTAAAATATCCAATTGAGTACTTGTAAGTACTGTCCTCTTTGCATTTATTTTTATTCTCAAAGAAATGTGATTTTTTTAACCTTCTCTTTATTTTTCTCTTTATAAATGTAATAATGATTTATTGTTTTCCTCAACTGTCTTTACAATTGGTTGTCACTATTATTACTCTTAATAGAGTACTCATTTATTCACAAATACTGATCCTTAAGTTATCATGCACACATAAGAACAAGTCTTAAGCCTTCTGATAATTCATCCTTTTGAGTAACAAATTTTTTGTTTGTTCTCAATTTTTTTTCTTATTTGGTTCTTTTTTAAACTTTCATTTAATAAATATAAATTTCCAAAGTACACGTTTTTGGATTACAGTGCCCCCCCCATAACTTCCTCCCACCTATAGCCCTCCCATCTCCCACTTCTTCTCTAATCCCATTCACATCAAGATTCATTTCCAATTATCTTTATATACAGAAGATCAATTTAGTATTTATTAAGTAAAGATTTCATCAGTTTGCTCTCACACAGACATAAAGTGTAAAGTACTGCTTGATTACTAGTTATAGCATTAATTCACATAGTACAGCACATTAAGAACAGAGATCCTACATGGGGATAACTCTCCTCATTGTATAAATAAATCCATAGGATTTTGACTTGGTGCAGGAAAAGATTCACACATGCTACCTGAGCAGCCTCCATGTCATATCACTTATCGCTTCCAGCTTTTGCATAACATGGGTAAGCACCAATGCAACAAGACAGCCCAACATGGACTGATCCAATGAAGAATACACAGACAAGTCACACACCACTCAGCTGAGATGTGCATATTTGTGCATCAAGACACCAAGCATATTGCACACCCTAGGCAGTGATGTCACTGTTGCATCCCAGAATCCTTTCAACAGAAAGATGAGACTCAAGGAGATGTCCTAATTCAAGCCGTTGAAAGCATGTATCTTTCTTTTTTAAACTTTTATTTAATAAATATAAATTGCCAAAGTACAGCTTTTGGGTTACAGTGGTTTCCCCACCCCCATAAATTTCCTCTCACCTGCAACCCTCTCATCTCCCACTCCCTCTCCCATTCCATTCACATCAAGATTCATTTTCAATGATCTTTATATACAGAAGATCGATTTAATATATCTTAAGTAAAGATTTCAACAGTTTTCACCCACACAGAAACTCAAAGTGTAAAGTACTGTTTGAGTACTAGTTATAGCATTAATTCACATTGTACAACACATTAAGGACAGAGATCCTACATGAGGAGTAAGTGCACAGTGACTCCTGTCATTGACTTAACAAATTGACACACTTGTTTATGGCATCAGTAATCACCCTAGGCACTTGTCATTAGTTGCCAAGTCTATGGAAGCCTTTGGAGAGCTCCAACTCTGATCTTATTTAGACAAAGCCATAGTCAAAGTGGAAGTTTTCTCCTTCCTTCAGAGAAAGGTACCTCCTTCTTTGATGGCCCGTTCTTTCCACTGGGATCGATCTCACTTATGGAGATTTTATTTAGTTTTTTTTTTTTTTCAGAGTGTCTTGGTTTTCCATGCCTAAAATACTCTCATGGGTTCTTCAGCCAGATCCAAATACCTTAAGGGCTAATTCTGAGGCCAGAGTGCTATTTAGGACATCTGCCATTCTATGAGTCTGCTGTGTATCCCACTTCCCATGTTGGGTCATTCTCTCCTTTTAATTCTAGCAGTTAGCATTAGCATACACTAGCCTTGTTTATGTGATCCCTTTGACACTTAATCCTATCATTGTTATGAATTGTGAGCTGAAACATTACTTTGACTAGTGAAATGGTATTAGCACATGCCACCTTGATGGGATTGAATTGGAATAACCTGGCATGTTTCTAACTCTACCGTTTAGGGCAAGTCAGATTGAACATATCCCAAAATGTATATCTCCTCCCTCTCTTATTCCCATTCTTATATTTAACAGGGATCACTTTTCAGTTAAATTTAAACACCTAATGATAACTGTGTGTTATTTAAAGAGTACAACCAATAGCATTAATAGAACAGAAAAAATACTAAAAGGGATAAAGTACTGAGTTGTTCATCAAAAGTCAGTACACAGACCTATCAAATCAGTGTTTCTCATAGTGTCCATTTCACTTCAACAGGATTCCTTTTTGGTGCTCAGTTAGTTGTCACTGATCAAGGAGAACATATGATATTTGTAGCTTTAGGACTGTCATTTCGCTCAGCATGATGTTTTCCAGATTCCTCCATTTTATTGTAAATGACTGGATTTCATTGTTTTTTGACTGCTGTATAGTATTCTGTAGAGTACATGTCCCATAATTTCTTTATCCATTCTACTGTTGATGGGCATTTAGGTAGATTCCAGGTCTTGGCTATTGTGAATTGAGCTGCAATAAACATTAATGTGCAGACAGCTTTTTTGTTTGCCAATTTAATTTCCTTTGGGTAAATTCCAAGGAGTGAGATGGCTGGGTTGTATGGTAGGACTATATTCAGGTTTCTGAGGAAACTCCAAACTGACTTCCATAGTGACTTTACCAGTTTGCATTCCCACCAACAGTGGGTTAATGTCCCTTTTTCTCCACATCCTTTCCAGTATCTGTTGTTGGTAGATTTCTGTATGTGAACCATTCTAACTGGGGTGAGGTGAAACCTCATTGTGGTTTTGATTTGCATTTCCCTGATGGCTAGTGATCCTGAACATTTTTTCATGTGTCTGTTAGCCATTTTGATTTCCACTTTTGAAAAATATCTATTGAGTTCCTTGGCCCATTTCTTAAGTGGGTTGTTTGTTTTGTTGTTGTGGAGTTTCTTGATCTCTTTGTAGATTCTGGTTATTAATTCTTTATCTTTCAATAGTTTGCAATTTTTTTCCTTTTCTGTCAGTTGCCTCTTCATTTTATTGACTGTTTCTTTTGCAGTACAGAAACTTCTCAATTTGATACAATCCCAATTGTTAATTTTGGCTTTGACTGCCTGTGCCTCCAGGGTCTTTTCCAAGAAGTCTTTGCCTGTGCCTATATCTTGCAGGGTTTCTCCAATGGTCTCTAATAATTTGATGGTGTTGAGTTGTAGATTTAGATCTTTAATCCATGTTGAGTGGATTTTTCTGTAAGGTGAAAGGTAGGGATCTTGCTTCATGCTTCTTCATGAGGAAATTCAGTTTTCCCAGCACCATCTATTAAATAGACTGTACTTGCTCCATGAATTGGTTTCAGATTCTTTATCAAATATAAGTTGGCTGTAGATGTTTTGATTGATTTCTGGAGTCTCTAATCTATTTCATTGGTCTATACATTTTTTTCTTTACCAGTACCAGGGTGTTTTTATTATGACTGCCCTGTAGTATGTCCTAAAGTGTGGTATTGTGATGCCTCTGGCTTTGCTTTCGTTGTACAAGATTGCTTTAACTATTTGAGGTCTCCTGGGTCTCCATATGAATTTCAGCATTATTTTTTCCAGATCTGAGAAGAATGTCTTTTATATTTTGATTAGTATCACATTGAATCTATAAATTGCTTTTGGGAGAATGCACATTTTGATGATATTGATTCTTCTAATCCATGAGCATGGGAGATTTTTCCATTTGTTGGTATCCTCTTCTATTTCTTTAAGATTTTGTAATTCTCATTGTGGAGATCTTTAATGTTCTTGGTTCAGTTTATTCCAAGGTATTTAATTGGTTTTGTGGCTATTGTGAATGGGATTGATCTTAGCAGTTCTTTCTCAGCCATGGCACTGCCTGTGTATACAAAGGCTGTTGATTTCTGTGCATGGATTTTATATCCTGCTACTTTGCCAAACTCTTCTATGAGTTCCAATAGTCTCTTAGTAGAGTTCTTTGGGTCCCCTAAATAAAGAATCATGTCATCTGCAAAGAGGGATAGGTTGAGTTCTTCCTTCCCAATTTGTATCCCTTTAATTTCTTTTTCTTGCCTTATGGCTCTGGCTAAAACTTCCAGAACTTATTGAATAGCTGTGGTGAGAGTGGGCATCCCTGTCTGGTACCAGATTTCAGTGGAAATACTTCAAACTTTTTCTCATTCAATAGGATGCTAGCCTTGCGTTTTTCATAAATGGCTTTGATTGTATTGAGGAATGTTCCTTCTATACCCAATTTGCTTAGAGTTTTCATCATGAAAGTTGTTGTATTTTGTAGAATGCTTTCTCTGCATCTTTTTTTAATTATTATTATTATTTTTTGACAGGCTGTGTTAGACAGTGAAAGAGAGACAGACAGAAAGGTCTTCCTTCCATTGGTTCACCCCCCAGATGGCCACTATGGCTGGTGCACTGCATCTGGCATGCCACAATGATCTGAAGCCAGGAGCCAGGTGCTTCCTCCTGGCCTCCCATGTGGGTGCAGGGCCCAAGCACTCAGGCCATCCTCCACTGCCTTCCCGGGCCACAGCAGAGAGCTGGACTGGAAGTAGAGCAACTGGAACAGAATCCGGAGCCCCGACTGGGACTAGAACCTGGACAGCCAGCACCACAGGCAGAGCATTTGCCTAGTGAACTGTGGGCTGGCCACTCTGCATCTATTGAGATAATCATATGGTGTTTCTTCTGCAGTTTGCTAATGTTGTGTATCACATTAATTGATTTGTGAACATTGAACCATCCCTGCATACCAGGGATAAATCCCACTTGGTCTGGCTGTATGATCTTTCTGATATGTTGTTTCAGCACACAACTTTTGGTATTCACAGAAAGTGCAGATAATCCACTAAGCCACAATGGCATAGTTCAAAGAAAAAAGCATTGATGAAAATACCAACAAGTATTTTCACAAATGCCTAAAAATAAATGCAGATATTCAACAAACAATAATAAGGAAGACATCATGACCTGCCCAAAGGAATACAACATTTCAATGTTAGAATTTGAAGATGATGTGATTGATGAAATGCAAAAATGGAATACAAAGATTTATCATAGAATTTCTCAAAGGCATTGGAGGATGGCCCAAGTGCTTGGGCCCTGCACCCGCATGGGAGACCATGCGGAGGAGCAAGCACCTGGCTCCTGGCTTCGGATAGGCACAGCAGGCTGGCCATAGTGCACTGGCTGTAGCAGCCATTTCGGGTGTGAACCAATGGAAAAGAAAGACCTTTCTCTCTGTCTCTCTCTCTCTAACTCTGCCTGTCAAAAAAAGTAATCAATAGAAAACCATGAACTAAAGTGACCCATACATGACATAAATGTGAATTCTCCCATGAAATTCAGATTTTAAAATAAACAAAAATGAAATATTAGAAGTGATGAATGCAATAGATCAAATAAAAATATGGTGGAAAGCCTTAACAGTGGACTTGGTGTGGCAAAAGAAAGAATATTGGATCTAGAAGATAAAACTTTTAAAATTTCTGTCAGATCCAAAAAAAAAGAAAGAAAGAAATCAGAAAACTTAAAAACAGTGTTGGAGATTTATGGGATACTCTCAAATGACCAAAATATGGGCCATACAAATTCCTAAAGGTGTGGAAATAGAGCATGGTCTAGAAGGCCAAGTTAGTGAAATAATTACAGGAAATTTCCCAGTTTCAAGAAAGAAAGAGGCATCCATCACAGGAAACACATAGAACTTCTTACAGAAATGACCAGAAAAGATCTTCACCATGACAAATTGTAAGCAATCCTTCGGAAGGAAGACATAAAGAAAAGATTCTAAAATGTGCACAAAGGAAATCAGGTTTCTTTTAGAGGATATCCAATTAGACTCTGATGTCTCATTGGAATCCCTACAGCCTAGGAGGGAATGAAAAGATGTAGTCTACATCTTAAGAGGAACAAAATTGTCAACCCGGTATACTGTACACTGCAAAGCTCTCATTTATGAATGAAGGCGAAATAAAGACCCTTCATAATGAACAAAATTTGAAAGAATTTGTCAACAATCATTCAGCCTTACAAAAGATTCTTATGGACGTGCTACCCACAAAAACACACGGGAAAAAAGACATTATTATGAAAGAAAATGAAGGCAGAAAACCTTGCACTAAAATTATAAAAACAATCAATATAAATAATAGGAATATTTATAGAAAAAATGGCAGGCTGAGTCGTTATTTATTACTAGTAACCTTGAAAGTAAATGATCTCAAAAATCCAGTCTCTCCAGTTAGAAGACACAGAGAGGCTGAATGATTTGAAAAACAAGACCCATCTATTTTCTGCCTGCAAGAAACAGATCTCACCAACAAAGATACACAAAGATGGAAGTGAGAAGATATCCCATGCTATCAGAAAGCATAAAAGCGCAGGTGTTGCCATCATAATTTCAGACAAATAGACGTACTTAATGCAAAAACTGTTTAAACAGACAAAGAAGGGCATGACGTAATCATAAGGTATCAACTCAACAGGAAGATGTGACTATACTAAATATATATGCAACTAATTAAAGGGTATAGACTATTTAAATTAATTAACTATTTTAATTAATTAACTTAAACGGAGGCATAGACATTAATACAATAGTAATGGGGGACATGAACACCACACTTTCATCAGTAAATAGACCAACTAGACAGAAAGTCAACAAGGAAAAAATAGAGTTAATCAACATTATCGACAAAATGCACCTAACTGATATCTACAGAACTTTTTATCCCACATATGAAGACAATACCTCATATCAAAAAATATATGGGATACAACAGAAGCAATGTTAAGATGGAAATATATAGCAATTGATGCCTACATGATGAAGTTCAAAATGTATCAAATAAATGAGCTATGAATGCATCTAAAAGACCTAGAAAAACAACAATAAATCAAACTCAAACTTAGTAGAATGAAGGAAATAATAAAAATTAGAGAAGAAATAAACAAAATTGAAGCAAAAATCAATATTGAGGACCAGTGGTAAAATAGAGCTGTTATTTTTTATTTATTTATTTTTTTGACAGGCAGAGTTAGTGAGAAAGACAGAGAGAAAAGTCTTCTTTCCATTGGTTCATCCCCCAAATGGCTGCTATGGCCAGTGCACTGTGCCGATCTGAAGCCAGGAGCAAGTGCTTCCTCCTGGTCTCCCATGCGGGTGCAGGGCCCAAGCACTCAGGCCATCCTCCACTACCTTCCCAGGCCACAGCAGAGAGCTGGACTGGAAGAGGAGCAACTGGGACAGAAGTGGTGCCCCAACTGGGAATAGAACCTGGGGTGCCGGCACCACAGGCAGAGGATTAGCCAAGTGAGCTGCAGTGCTGAACGAGCCTTTTTTTTTTTTTTTTGAAAAAAACAACAAATATAAGTGATGAACTTTTTGCCAAACTAACCAAAAAAAAAAAAAGTGGGAGAAGACTCAACTCAATAAATTTAGAGGAGAAAAAGAAAGTGAAACAACAGATACCTCAGAAAATTTATCAGGAATTAAGACAAAGAGTTGTATGTCAACAAGTTGGGCAACTCAGAACAAAATGGGTAGACTATTGGATACCTGCCATATGTCAAAATTGACTCAGGAGATATAGAAAACCTAACCAGACCAAAAACCAAGATGGAGACTGACTCAGTGATAGAGACACTCCCAAGAAACAAGAGCCCAAGAGCAGATAGCTTCATTGCTGAATTCTACCAGACATTCAAAGAAAATGTACCTTCAATTTTTCTCAAGCTGTTCAAAGCCAATGAAAAAGAGGGAATCTTCACAAATTCTTTCTATGTAGCCAGAATCACATTAATTCCTAAATCTGAAAAAGATACAACACAGAAAGAGAACTACAGACCTATATCCCTGCTGAACATAGCTGCAAAAATCCTCAGCAATGGAGTAGCAAATTGAATCCAATAACCCACATGAAATATAATTCACTGGACCAAGTGGGATTTATCCATGGTATGCAAGGATGGTTCAACATTTCACAAATCAATCAATGTGATTCATCACATTAATAAACTGAAAAACAAAAAGTATATGATAACCTTAACAAATACAGAGAAATCATTTGATAAAATACAACACCCTTTCAGGATAAAAATCTTAAGCAAATTGAGTATAGGCAAAACCTCTGCCAGGAACTTACTGAATGGGGGAAAATTGGGAACATTTCCACTAAGATCCACAAACAGACAAGAATTCCCACTCTGAAAATTGCTACACAATATAGTCCTCAGTTTCAGTGAGAGCCATTAGGTAAGAAAAAGATGTCAAAAGTGTAGAAATTGAGAGGAAGCAATGCAAACTATTCCTATTTTCAGATGACATGATTCTAGATATAGCCTAAAAGATTGAGCCAGGGCCACTAAGCAAGAAAAAGAATCCAAAGGGATAAAAATTGGAAAGGAGCAAGTCATATTATCTGCACTTGTAGATGCCATATTACAATATATTGGGGAACCAAAAGACTCCACTAAGAGACTACTGGAACTCATAAAAGAGTTATGTAAAATGGCAGGATATAAAGTTAACATACAAAAATCAATAGCCTTTGTTTACACAGACAATACCATGTTTGAGAGAGAACTTTTAAATTAATCCATTCACAATAGCTACAAAAGGAATTAAATACTTTGTAATAAATTTAACCAAAGATGTCAAAGCTTCCTACTATGAAAATTATAAAACATTAAAGAAAGAAGTAGAATATATTAAAAATGGAAAATAAATCAATGTTTATGGATTGGAAGAATTACTATCATCAATATGTCCATACTACTGAAAACAATTTACAGATTGAACATGATCACTATCAATATGCCAATAATACTCTTCTCTTATCCAGGACAATTGATGCTCAAATTCATATACAAACACAAGAGATCCTGAACACTAAAGCAATATAATAGGATAGAAACAAAGTGGGAGGTCCACAATACCAGATTTCAAGACATACTACAGGGCAGTTACATTCAAAACAACCTGATACTGGCATAAACAGATGTGTAGACAAATGGAACAGAATAGAAACTCCAGAAACTGGTCCATACATCTTTTTTTTTTTTTGACAGGCAGAGTGGACAGTGAGAGAGAGAGAGAGACACACAGAGAGAAAGGTCTTCCTTTGCCGTTGGTCACCCTCCAATGGCCACGGTGGCCGGCGTGCTGCAGCTGGCACACCGTGCTGAGCCAAAGCCAGGAGCCAGGTGCTTCTCCTGGTCTCCCATGGGGTTCAGGGTCCAAGGATTTGGGCCATCCTCCACTGCACTCCAGGCCACAGCAGAGAGCTGGCCTGGAAGAGGGGCAACCGGGACAGAATCTGGCGCCCCGACCGGGACTAGAACCTAGTGTGCCGGCTCCACTAGGCAGAGGATTAGCCTATTGAGCCGCGGCGCCAGCCTGGTCCATGCATCTAAAATACATTTAATTCTGATGATGGAACTAAAATCAATTCCTGGAGCAATCATTGCCTATTCCACAAATGAGGCTGGGAATACTGGATTACCACATGCAAAAAATATGAAACAAGACCCCTATCTGACACCTTACCCAAAAATCCACTGAAAATGTATCAAAGACCTAAATCTATGACCTGATACCATCAAGTCACTAAATAATATTGGGAAAACACTGCTAGATATTTTCATAGGAGAAGACTTCTTGGAAAAAACCGCAGAAGCATAGGCAAGCAGACTTGAAGTTGAGAAGTGGGATTACATCAAGCTGAGATGCTTCTGCACTGCAAAAGAAGCAGCGAAGTGAAAAGACAACTGACAGAATGGGAGAAAATATTAATAAAGTATGTATCCGATAAAGGGTTAATATCCAGAATCTATAAGTAGCTCAGGACATTCTACAAAAACAAAACAAAGAATCCAGTTATGGAATAGGCAAAGGACTTAAACAGGCATTTTTCAAGAGTGAATACCAAATGGCCAACAGATGTTTGAAAAAACAATGCCACTAGCCATTATGGAATTGCAAATTAAAACTACAGTGCAGTTTCAACTCACCCCAATTAGAATGACTCTTATACAGAAATCAATAACAATAACTGCTTCTGTGGATGTGAAGAAAAGGTATCCTACTTCACTGCTGGAGTTAATGTAAATTGATTCAGCCACTGTAGAAGACCATATGGAGATATTACAGAAATCTGAACATAGACCTACCATTTGTTCTGTCCATCCCAATCCTGAGAATTATCTAAAGCAAAAGAAATCATCATTTGAAAGAGCTAACTGTACCCCCAAGTTCATTGCTGCTCAATTCATAATAGCTAACATATGTCCATCAACTGAAGACTGGATAAAGAAATTTTGGTATATATATATATATATATATATATATATATACATATATATACACACACATATACATACACACACACTAAGGGAGTACTAATCAGCTGCAAACAAATGAAATCTTGTCTTTTGCAACAAAATGGATCCAACTGGAAACCATTATACTTAATGAAATAAGCCAGCCCCCCAAAATTTATTATATTCTATGATCAAGGGTAGCTATTAGAGTATCTAAATGGCAATGTATAGGACTGAAACTGACATTTTCAGATTTGATGATTGTTTACAGTCCTGGTCTCTTCTGTTGAGGAACACTTTTTTTTTTTCTTCATACTATTTGTTGAACTCTTTTATTTGTGAGGGTTAACTTTATGGTAATTAAGTAAACTGAAAGTAGATCTTTATAAAAATTAATATTGGGAATGTTAGAGGTAGGAGGAAGAACAGTTGGAGCATGGTTGGGAACAAAGGAATTATCACTATGTTCCTAAATCTGTATATATGAAATACATCAAACTTCTGTAGCTTAAATAAAATTTTAAAAAATGAAAAAAGAAATACTAATAAAGAAGAAATAAATTAAAAATAAACAAAACAGCCTAAACTCTGTAAATTGACCTCCTTTTGTCCTATTTTACTGGCAAGGTATCCATAAATTGCTAAAGCTAAATATCCTTACTCTGCCTTATTTTCTGGCTGGGTGACAAAGCTGTAACCTGGTACTTGTGATTCAATGTTCTTGGTCTCTTCAGGGTATGGATGAGTTCTGGAATAAAATTTTAGTCTCAAAGAGAAAGACATACTTCAATAGAAAGATGGTTTTCTGAAATCAGGAAGAAAAATACTTCTTCCAATGAAGCCAGTGTTCCCTCCATCTTCCAGGCATTGTGCTTACAGAACTCACTATCTTCAACTGAGGTTCTTTCCTGAAGATCGTGTGAAAGGATGCTAACAAGAGGGTGAAGAAATGAGTTGAAAAGTTCATTGAAAATTCTTCATCTGCAGAAGCTCTGAACATGGGTTACACGCAGAAATGAGTACTCTACTCCTAGCTTAGAAATTGAAATTTAGCCAGATCCGAATGCCTTAAGGGCTGATTCTGAGGCCAGAGTGCTATTTAGGACATCTGCCATTCTATGAGTCTGCTGTGTATCCTGCTTCCCATGTTGGATCATTCTCTCCCTTTTTCATTCTATCAGTTAGTATTAGCAGACACTAGTCTTGCTTGTGCGATCCCTTTGACTCTTAGACCTATCAGTGTGATCAATTGTGAGCTGAAATTGATCACTTGGACTAATGAGATGGCCTTGGTACATGCCACCTTGATGGGATTGTATTGGAAACCCCTGGCACAATTCTAACTCCATCATTTGGGGCCGTTCCGATTGAGCATGTCCCAAGTTTTACATCTCCTCCCTCTCTTATTCCCACTCTTATATTTCACAGAGATCACTTTTCAGTTAAAATTTAAACACCTAAGAATAATTGTGTGTTAATTACAGAGTTCAACCACTAGTACTAGGATAAAGAAAAAAAAAATACTACCATGGATAAAGTATTTTAGGCATGGAAAGCTAAGACACTCTGAAAAACAAAAAACAAAACAAAACAAAAAAAGACCTAAATGAAAGATCTCTGCGAGTGAGATCCCAGTGGAAAGAACGGGGCCATCAAAGAAGGAGGTACCTTTCTCTGAAGGGAGGAGAGAACTTCCACTTTGACTATGACCCTGTCGGAATAAGATCGAAGTCCACGAACCCTAAAGGCTTCCATAGCCTCGGCAACTCATGACCAGAGCCTAGGGAGATTACTGACGCCATAAACAAGAGTGTCAAATTGTTAAATCAACATCAGGAGTCACTGTGTACTTACGTCTCATGAGGGATCTGTCCTTAATGTGTTATCCAATGTGAAATAATGCTATTACTAGTACTGAAACAGTATTTTTACACTTTGTGTTTCTGAGTGGGTGCAAACTGATGAAATCTTTACATAGTATATATTGAATCGATCTTCTTTATATAAAGATAATTGCAAATGATTAAAAAATCTTGGTGTTAAACTGGAAATTGCATAGACAATTAATCAATTTTTTTAAAAAAAAATCATGTAGGATCTCTGTCCTTAATGTGCTGTACATTGTGAATTAATACTATAACTAGTACTCCAACAGTATTATCATTTTGTGTCTCTATGCGAGGGCAAACCGTTGAAATCTTTACGTAATATGTACTAAATTGATCTTCTGTGTATAAAGAGAATTGAAAATGAATCTTGATGTGAACAGAAGGGGAGAGGGAGCGGGAAAGGGGAGGGTAGGGGGAGGGAGAGAAGTTGTGGGGGGGGAGCCATTGTAATCCATAAGCTGTTCTTTGGAAATTTATATTCTTTAAATAAAAGCTTTATATATAAAAAAAGAAATGTAATAAAGAAATTAATTTTTTGGAATAAAAAAAAAGAAATTGAAATTTAAACCAGCTTTTGACTAAGAACCAGAGATAAGAAACTATATTTTTTGTGGGATGAAAAATATTGGCCTAAGAGTGAAACAAAACCAAGTGACAGAGCAGTGACTTCATTTAAAATAGTCCCTTAGAAGCAGGAAAAGCCGTAGGATGCATCACTGGGACATTTCTTTGATGTAAATATTCCCATCCAAGGCTGATTTCAAGGTGCCAATTTAATCTCTAAGAAGGCATTTGCAAGCTTTGACTCCAAATCTACTATGGAGATGAGCCAGGCTCAGCCGCTATTGAGTAGGTACAAGTAAGAAATGTCATAATCAATTGTGATGTTTAAACAACCATTATGATGTGATCAATTTTGATATCATAATTCCATTGTGATGTCATAAACCAATATAGCCTAGTTGGCCAGTGCCATGGCTCACTAGGCTAATCCTCCACCTGCGGCACTTGCATCCTGGGTTCTAGTCCTGGTTGGGGTGCCAGATTCTGTCCCGGTTGCTCCTCTTCCAGTCCAGCTCTCTGCTGTGGCCAGGAAGGCAGTGGAGGATGGCCCAAGTGCTTGGGCCAAGCACCCATGTGGGAGATACTGAGGAAGCACCTGGCTCCTGGCTTCGGATCAGTGCAGCACGCCAGCCATAACAGCCATTTGGGGAGCAATCCAATGGAAGGAGGACCTTTCTCTCTGCCTCTCTTTCTCACTGTCGAACTGTGCCTGTCAAAATAAAATGATACAGTTGTCATTTCATAATCAATTGTGCTGTTGTGAATATCCTTATGATATTATAATGATGACAAACCACAAATGTTATTACAAAAACCTACCATTATAATGTCATAATCAATTGAAAACACATAAATGGCTTGTGATATCATGCATATATAATTATGATATCATAGCTATGATTTCATAAACATCCATTGTCATATCATACCTAATTATTATGTTAAAGAAATGATTATGATTTCATAAACTGATATTTTGGCACCATAAACCAACCACTGTGATATCATAAACCTACTGTTATTATTATATATTAATGTTAGCCATTGCAAAACACACCGAACTCCGGAGTAAGGGAAAGGGTTTATTGGGGAACACCCTACAGACTGGAGTGAAGGAACGGCAAAGGAAAAATAAAGAGGAAGAATATAAGAGAGAAACAGAGAGGAGAGGAGCTAGCAAGGAGAGAAGATAGAGCAGAGAAGAGCCGAGAGAGAGAGCCAAGAGACCAGAGGAGGAGGCTAGACAGAGGAACTGAGAGAGAAGAGTCAAGAGAGCACATATTCAGGAACAGGCCCTTTTAAAACTTTGCCTGAGAGTGTGCAGGGAAGTAGGAACAGTGAATCCCATTAGGATGGGGGTGGAGCCTGGCTCATGTAGCTGGGCCATGCGGCCACCTGGCTAAAACTGCACCAGTTTCCTAACAGTTATGATGTCACAATCAAGTAATCACAAGTAAAATCATAAATACACTGTGGCATCATGAACCCACAATTGTGACATCATAATCAGTTGTGATGTATTATGATATCATAACTGGTTGTCTTGTCATATATCACCATTGTGAGTTTATTATCAATTGTGATGCCATGAAATCCATTATGAGATCATATAGCAGTATTGTGAAGTTATTAATGTACTATTGTGAAGTCATAAACCAATGATTGTATTGTAATAAAACTAGCATTATGAAGCTATAATTGTGATATAAAAACCATTGTGATTTGAAAATATATTTTGATGTCATAAAACATTGTGTTAAGCTATCATTCTTATGTCCTAATAATTGGGATACAAAAACCTTTCAGATATCATAACCAATTAAATGTGATAAATCATAATCATGATAAAAATCTGCCATTGTGATTTTATCATCACTGTGAAATCCCTCAAAGCACTGTGGCATCATAAACACAATACTGAGTCATGCTAATCAATTGTTATGCCATAAACTGTAATTATGATGTTATAGTAACTTGTGGTGTCATAAACAGCATATGATGTAATAAACCAATATTTTGTGACAAAAAAGGCCACTGTGGTGTTTAAAGTTATATTGTCAGATAATGATCAATTGTGATATCATAAAATTCCTTTTGATTTATAATCACCTGGGACATCATAAACCACCATTGTCATAAATTTATCACTGTGATAACATAATCAATTGTGAATTCATAAGATCCATGAGGTAAGAAATTTATCACTGGACATCATATTTAATTATACCATAAACCACCAGTGTATATCATAATCAATTGTGAATCATAAAGCAGCATTATGCTGTAATAATCAGTTGTGATGTCAGGTAACGTTTATGCTGCCATACAAATATTCTGATCTCATAAAGTCCTATAATGATGTTATAAACTAACCATTGTTCTGTCATAATGAACTATAGTTATAAAACTCTTATGACAACATAAACCAACAATTCTGAAATCACAATCAATTGTGATGACATAACCAATTGTGATATCATAGATTTCCATTGTGATTTCATAAAGCCACTGTTATGATTTTGCAATCAAATGCATTGTTCTGAAAAGAATTGAGAAGGTCGGAGCAGTGGCAGCGGTGGTGGCCATGGTGGTGATGGCGGTGGAAGCATAGTTCAGCTTCCTCCACTGGCAAAGTGAGGGGAGGCTGCAACCTGGCTTGGCTCGGCTTGGCTTGGTTCACCTCAGCTCCTGCATGACCTCCGCAGATGCCACCACCATGAAGTCCACCACCCCACTTGTACTGTGTAGCAATGAGTTCTGGGAAAGTGCTAGCCATTCAGGCCTGAAAATGGGAGCAGAATAGAGACAAACATCTGAAAAAGCCGGAGCATCAGCAGACTGCTCCTTTATTTCCTCGACCACTGCCACCACCACCACCTTCACCACCTCTGCCAGACCCCACATCCCCAAGGGGATGGGATCAAACGATGAGGAGCAAGAGGACCCCGTGGACTACTACAAAGGTGCCTATCATCCAGTGAAATTTGGAGACCTCTTCAATGGCCATTATGTTATTAGGAAGCCTGGAGGGAGGCACTTCTCTGCTGCCTGGCTATGTTGGGATATGCATTGGAAAAGATCTGTTGCTATGAAACTTGTAAAAGTGCCCAAGATTATATAGAAACAGCCTTGGATGAAATGAAATTCATCAAATGTGTTCAAGAAAGTGATTCCAGTGTCCCACAGACACAGTAATCCAGCTGATCGACAACTTCAAGATTTCAGACATGAATGGAATGCATGTCTACACAGTATCTGAAGTGCTTGGCCATCATCTCCTCCAATGGATCATCAAGTCCAACTATCAAGACCTCCCAGTGTGCTGTGTGAAGAGTATCATCTGACAGGTCCTTCAAGGGCTAATTTATCTGCTCAGTAAATGCAAGATCATTCACACTGACATAAAGCTACAAAACATTCTAATGTGTGTGGATGACTCCTATGTGAGAAGAATGGCTGCCGAGTCCCCTGAATGGCAGAAAGCAGATGCTCCTCCTCCTTCAGGGTCTGCAGTAAGTACGTCTCCACAGCAAAACCTATAGGAAAAAATGGCTAAAAAGAAAAAGCTGAAAGAGAAGCAGAAGAGGCAGGCAATGTTATTGGAGAAATGCCTGCAGGAGATAGAAGAACTGGAGTGCAGAGCTGAAAGGAAAATAATAGAAAACATCACCTCAGCTGTAACTTCCAATGAGCAAGATAGTGAATACTGCCCAGAAGTGCAACTAAAAGTGGCAGAATTGGAGGAGGCTGCCGAGGAGACCACAAAGGACAGTGGTGAAGCTGAGGACCAAGGTGAGAAAGAAGACGCCAAGAAAGGAAACATTGAGAAAGATGAAGATGTCGAACAGGAACTTGCAAACATAGATCCCACATGGCTAGAATCCCCGAAAACCAACTGTATAGAGAATGGACCCTCCTCACGGGAGCAGCAGCTGGAAGAGGAAGAAGATGATGAAGATGACTGCCCAAATCCCAGTGAGTATAACCCTGATGAGCCAAATGCAGAAAGTGATTACACATATAGCAGCTCCTATGAACAGTTCAATGGTGAATTGCCAAATGGAACTTAAAATTCCCGAGTCACAGCTTCCTGAGTTTCCTACTTCCCTGTTCTCAGGGTCCTAAGAACCTGTGGTCTGCAGCTCTGTCCTGTCAAAGGTATCACCACTGACCAAGCAAGAGGAAAGCAGTCCATCCCATGACAGAAACAGGACTGTTTCAGCCTCAGTACTGGAGATTTGCCAAAAACAAAAACTCAGGCAGCTGACTTATTGGTGAACCTCTGGATCCTTGGAAAGCAGATAAAATTAGAGTAAAAATTGTTAATCTGGGAAATGCTTATTGGGTATATAAACACTTCATAGAAGACATCCAGACATGGTAGTATAGGTCCATAGAGGTTTTGATAGGCACAGGTTTCAGTACACCTGCTGACATTTGGAGAATGGCATGCATGGAGAACTGTGTCACTTCAGCAAGCTGAAGCCCTGGAGCCTGTTTGATGTACTTGTGGAAGGGTATGGCTGGTTCCATGAAGATGCTGCACAGTTCACAGATTTCCTGATCCCAAAGTTAGAAATGGTTCCAGAAAAGCAAGCCTCTGCTGGTGAATGCCTTTGGCAGCTGTGGTTGAATTCTTAGCAAATTCTGCAAATACAGCATTCTGTGCTAGCAAATGCTTTCCAGTACATTGGACCTAAATGATGACTCTCATTCTTTAACAGGATTGCAAGTGAGCTGGCTTCATCCTCAGACCTTTATTTTGCTTTGTACTGTTTTTGAGATTTTTCTTTCTGTGGTCCTGGGGAAGGGTAGTCTTTTTTCTTCAGTTAAATAGTTCACTGACCACTCTCTTCTGGTCTCTAAGCATTGTTTCCTGTGCTGTGTGACATTCAAGTGTCATTTATTTGAATAAAAAGTACTTTCCCATTTGTGTTTTGGCAGGTTTTGTAACTATTTATGAAGAAATATTTTAGCTGAGTACTCTGTATCTTACAATCATAAGATATTATCGGGGGCCAGTGCCGTGGCTCACTTGGTTCATCTTCTGCCTATGGTGCCAGAATCCCATATGGGTGCTGGGTTCTAGTCCTGGTTGCTCCTCTTCCAGTCCAGCTCTGCTGTGGCCCAGGAATGCAGTGGAGGATGGCCCAAGTGCTTGGGCCCCTGCACCCACATGGGAGACCAGGAAGAGGCACCTGGCTGCTGGCTTCATATCGGCACAACTCTGGCCATTACAGTCATTTGGGGAGTAAACCAATGGAGGGAAGACCTTTCTCTCTATCTATCTCACTGTCTATAACTCTACCTGTCAAATAATTTTAAAAAAAAGATATTATCAAGTTGGAACCAAGAAATAGCAAGGAAATGTACAAATTTACCTTCTGGCAAAGGGACTTCATTCCTGTATTATAGTGTATGTAAATACACTCTGTTAATTTTCATTAGAAATGGGATGGGGACTCAAATGCAGAAAAGCTACCAAGTCTTGAGTGCTTTATAGCCTGAGTTGCATGTAGCAGATTTTAACTGCTCCAAGGCATTGTGCAGACTTTTCACTCCATAATAGTCCTTTTATATTGGACTTGAAATGAAGTGGCTCTGGGTTACAAGATGCCATTCCCCATATGGCACTTTAAAGAGGGAAAAGACATGCTTCTCATTCTAAAATATGCATTATGATTTAGCAGTCCCATTCTATTTTTGTCATATTTCTAAAAGTACTTTTAAGGAAAAGCGTGATTTCCCTTTAAAAATGTGATGGCTGGGTACCATGTGGTGAAGCCTCCTCCAAACATTTAGCTTAAATACATAGTTTAATTTGGACAAGAGAAAAAAAAAGGATTGATAGTTAAAAATTAATTGTGATAACATAAAAGACATGGTGACATCATAATCTAAATTTCTATAACATAATGTATTGTGACATAGTAAAAAAATTATGATGTCATAATTAATTCAGATGTAATAAACCACCACTGTGGTATTATATTCCTAGCATTGTGTTTTCATTGTCAGTTGGGAGGTTATAAATCAAATGTTGTCCCATAAACCTATCAATTTGATGTCATAACCAATTATGATGTCATAAACCACCAATAGGATGCTAACGTCAGTTTCATTATCATAAAAACCAGTGTGGTTACATAAACCAAATTATGACATAAAAACATTGTGATATAATAAAGCTACTAATGTGATATCACACTCAATTATGATGTCACAAAGTCATTGTGATGCCATAAAACAGTACTGTGGTCTCATATATGTAAATTGTAACATCAAATCAATCATGGACTCATCAAAATTGTTACACCTTAATCTACTATGATGTTATAAATCACCATTGTGATTTCATAGTTAATTTTATGTCATAAAATCATTTTGATATTATATAGCAACCATAGTTATATCATAATCAATTTTCATTTCATAAACCACCATTGGTTTTAAGATAAAATCAACTTTGACATCATAAAATAATTGTTATCTCGAAGTCTATTGTGATGTCATAAAATCTAATGTGATATCATAAAACTACCATTGTTACATCATAATAATCTGTGATGCAAGGATGCTTTTGATGTCATAATTTATTAGGATGTAACAAACTGCCAATGTGATATCACAAGCCTAACATTGTAATGTCATAATCAATTGTGATGTCATTAACACTTGTGAAGTCACAATATACTGTGATGGCATAAATGATCATGGTGACTACAAAATCAATTGTGAAATGAAAAAAAATCTGTATCATAAATGACAATTGGTAGTAGATTTGCAAGTCAAAATTGTAATAGCATAAACCACTATTATGTTATATTCTATTGTGATGTCATAAAATCCATTGTGATTTTATAAACCAGTATTATCACATAAAATCAAGTCATCATTCTTATTTATTAAATCAATTGTGAGGTTGAAAAATCAACTGAGATGTAATAAACCATGATTGTATCCTAAAACCATCATTGTGATTTCATGATCACTTGTGAAATCATAAAAAAACTATGACATTATAAACAAGCATTATGGGGTCATAATCAATTGTGATGTCATAAGTCATCATTGTGATCACAAAGCAATGCCTAGAAGGCTACTATTGTGATGTCATAATTAATAGCAAAATTGTAAAAATCATTGTGGTGTCATAAACCTATCATTGTGGTGTAGTAATAAATTGTGATGTCATGAATAACTTTTGTTGTGTCATAATGATCTTTGTGATGTTATAAAACTACCTCTGTGGCTGGTGCCATGGCTCACTAGGCTAATCCTCTGCCTGAGGCGCTGGCACCCCAGGTTCTAGTCCTGGTTGGGGCACTGGATTCTGTCCCGGTTGCTCCTCTTCCAGTCCAGCTCTCTGCCGTGGCCCGGGAGTGCAGTGGAGGATGGCTCAGGTCCTTGGGCCCTGCACCCACATGGGAGAACAGGAGGAAGCACCTGGCTCCTGGCTTCGGATCAGTGCAGCGTGCCAGCCACAATGCGCTGGCCATAGCGGCCACTTTGAGGGGGTGAACCAGAGGAAAAAGGAAGACCTTCTCTCTGTCTCTATCACTGGCTACCTCTGCCTGTCAAAAAAAATATATAAAACAAATAAAACTACCTCTGTGAAGTCACTGCACCAATTGGGACATCGTAAACTTACCATTGTGATATAATCAATTGTAACATTATGAACCTCCATGCAAT
Organism: Sylvilagus floridanus; assembly: GCA_949820135.1. Taxonomy (NCBI): domain Eukaryota; kingdom Metazoa; phylum Chordata; class Mammalia; order Lagomorpha; family Leporidae; genus Sylvilagus; species Sylvilagus floridanus. The sequence goes on along the minus strand of CATKVR010000005.1, from coordinate 785,035 downwards.
GTCAAAATCTATGATGATGTTAAAACTATTCTCATGTCATAAACAAATATTCTGATGTCACAAATATTCTGATGGCATAATAAATTTTCATTCACTATTATCTACATGTTATAGTCGATTGTGATGTCATAAAATGATTGAGAAGTATAAGCATATTGTAACATCAAAATCTGTGATTTTATAAAATTAACATTGTTATGTTATAATCAATTGTGACATCATCAAAATCGTAGTGATATAATGAATCAGGATTTGATAAATCACCATTGTGACATCATAATCCAACCACTGTGATGTTATTATCAATTGCAAAGTCATAATAGCCATTGTGATGCCATAAAGCCAATGTGGTAACACCAGAATCAATTGAAATGTCATAGGCCATTGTGGTGGTACTGTAATTGGTAGTGATGTTATAAAAACAATTATGTCATAGATCAGTATTGAGATGACATAAAGTGCCTTATACTGCAATAAACCTACCATTGTGATGTCATAATAATACTTATGATTACATATACCAATAATTCCTGTATCATAACCTGCCATTGTGACATTATGATCAATTGTGATGTCATAAACAGCACTCGTTGTGGTGGAATGAGAAGGCCATGCCAAGGTGGCCACTGGCAAGCGAGTGTCAGTTACTCAGGAACGGCTTTGAAACCCACCTAGCAATGGAGCCTTCCTGGCAACAGGCTGTGATTGGTTGGGGCATAGACCACCCCTTGACCAGATTGGCTGGTCTTGGCTATATAAGATGTAGTTCCAACTCTAATAAACGAGTCTGCGGGCTGCTCGCCTCAAGCCTGCTTTCACCCAACTCCCGGGGTCTGTGTGTTGACTCTGCGCCTCTTGCCCTCACCACGCTGCTCCTCTCAGAAATGAATCCACTGCAACATTGTGGAGAAATCAACGGCAACATCTCGTGTTGCCATGATGATTGTGATCTCACAAAACTACCCTTGTAGTCTCATAATTATGTGAAGTTGTTGAAATAACTGGGACATCATAAACTTACCATTTTCACATCATAATTAATTATGATCCCATAAACTAATTATTATGTCATGTTCAATTATGAATTAACAAAACTATTGTGATGTGATAAATCGATAATTTATCTTAGTCAATTACTATGTCATAAACCACCATTGTGACGGCACAATCAAATGTGATGTCATAAACCACAATATTGAAGTTGCAAAAAATTCTGATATTTTGAAAACGATTTTCATGTCATATACTAATATTGTCCTGCCATAAATATATATAGACCAAACATAATGTGGTCATGATGAACTGAATATCATTCTGATATCTTAAAACTATCATCGTGAGGTAATAATCAATTGGGATGTCATAAATGACCACTGGGTGGACATGACATGAATTTCCATTGAGATGTTACCATCAACTGTGAAATCATGAACCAATATTTTGATATCCTAAGCTTCCATTGTAATGTTGTAAAATTACCAATATGTTATAATAAACTATGATGTAATTAAAACCATTTTGATGTCAACAGATATCATGTCATGAAAAACCATGTTTTTTTTTTTTTTGACAGGCAGAGTGGACAGTGATAGAGAGAGACAGAGAGAAAGGTCTTCCTTTGGCCGTTGGTTCACCCTGCAATGGCTGCCGCAGACAGCGCGCTGCGGCCGGCGCACCGCGTTCATCCGATGGCAGGAGCCAGGTGCTGGGTACTTTTTCCTGGTCTCCCATGGGGTGCAGGGCCCAAGCACTTGGGCCATCCTCCACTGCACTCCTGGGCCACAGCAGAGGGCTGGCCTGGAAGAGGGGCAACCGGGACAGAATCCGGCGCCCCAACCGGGACTAGAACCCTGTGTGCCGGCGCCACAAGGCGGAGGATTAGCCTGTTGAGCCACTGCGCCGGCCGAAAAACCATGTTATAAATGACAAACCTATCATTATGTCAAAATCAATTGTGATTTCATTAAATCCTTTGTAATTTTCTAATCTACAAGGATCTATCATTGTTATATCATATATCTATCATTGTGATGTCATAATCAACTCATAAAGACTATTGTGATGTTATACATCTACCGATCTGAAGTCATAATCAATTTGTGTTGCCATAACCCACCATTTTGATATCATAAGCAATTGTTATGCCACATAAACCATTGGGATCTTGTATCACTTCTGATGTCACAAATGATGATTATCATGTTATAACCAATTAGATGGCATAAAATAAATTGTGATGGAATAAACCAATATTGGGATGACATAGCATACTATTGTGTTGTCATAAAGATACCATTGTTATGTTATAATCAATTGTGATGTCATAAAATCTCTTGTGCTGGCATAATCAACTGAGATATGAAAAAGTCATTGTGATGTCATAAGCCAGCCATTTGATGCTGTAAACAATAAAGTTTTTTTTAAATTTAAGTGATAAAAGTTTCATATATTTCATGTATGCAGGTTTAGGAACAAAATAGGGCTTTCCCTTCTTCCCGCCCACATTCCAATCCTCCCACCCTTCTCAGATTCCCTTTCTTAATTTTTATGATGATCTATTATCAATTCACTTAGTGATCTTATAATTAGCCCTACTCTAAGTAGATTTCAGCAAACAACTTGAAGAGACAGAAAACAAAACAAAATAAAACAAAACTGAAGATTGTTCATCAATGGAAGAAACAAGGGCTACAAACAATCATCCATTCTCCAAATGACTATCTTGCTTGAATACATTACATTTCAGGTATTCTGTTAGCTGCATCAGATCAGGGAAAACATACGGTATTTGTTTTTTTGTGACTTGCACATTTCACTAAGTATAATGGTATATAATGGTTATCATCTTGTTGCAAAATAAAGGATTTCATTTTTTTATTTGCTTTTACAGCTAAGTAGTACTCCATAGTGCATATATACAATACTTTCTTTATTCAGTGCCTAGCTGATGGACATCTGTGTTGATTCTATATCTTAGCTATTGTGAATGGAGCTGCAATGAACTTGAGGGTACAGGTATCTATTTCATGTACTAATCTTTTGGTTTGGTTAAATTGCCAGGCGTGGAATGGCAGGATAATATGGAAGGTCTATACTCAGGTTTCTGAGTTATCTCCATAATGTTTTCCAGAGTGGTTGCACCAGTTTACATTCCCATGAGCAGTGGATCAGAGTACCTTCTTTGCCACATCCTTGCCAGCATTTGTTGATTATTGTTTTCCATATGAGAGTCATTCTAACTGGAGTGAGACCAACCTCATTGTGGTTTTGATTTGCATTTCCCTGATGACTGTGAACCTGAGCTTTTTCCCAAGTGTCTGTTTCCCATCTAAATTTCCTCTCTTGAAAAACACCTGTGTATGTTCCTTGCCCATTCCTTTATTGGAGTGTTTATTGTGTTGTTGAATTCCTTGAGCTTTTCATATATTCTGGATGTTAACCCTTTATCAGTTGCACAGTTTGCAAATATTTTCTCCCATTCTGTCCATTGCCTCTTCATTTTGCTGAGTGCTTCTTTGAAGTGCAGAAGCTTTTCAGCTTAATGTAATCTTATTTGTTGATTTTGGCTTTGATTGCCTGTGCTTCTGGGGTCTATCCAAGAAGTCTTTGCCTATGCCAATGATTTGCAGAGTTTCCTCACTGTTCAATAATAATTTGATGATATAGGGTCATAGATTTAATTCCTTTATCCATTTTTAGTGGATTTTTGTGTAGGGTGTAAAATAGGGGTCCAATTTGCTATTTCTGCAATCAGAGGTCCAGTTTTTCCAGCATCATTGTTAAAGAGACTATCCCTATACTTGGATTGATTTTTGCTAATTTATTAAACATAATAACATCACAGCTTCCTGTAGACACATGGATTGAATTTGGAAGTTTCTATTTTGTTCCATTAATCTATACATCTATTTTTGTGCCAGTTCCAGGCTATTTTGATTATCCTGTAGTTTGTCTTGAAATGCAGGATTGTGATGCCTCATGCCTTGTTTTTGTTGTACATGATTGCTTTAGCTATCCAGGGCCTCTTGTGTTTCCATATGAATTCTAGCATCATTTTTGTCTGGATCTGAAAAGAATGCCATTGAAATTTTGATTGATATCATATTGAATCTCTAAACTGATTTTGTAAGTATGGATATTTTGGTGATGTTGATTCATCCAATCCATGAATATGGAAGATTTTTCCATTTTTAATGTCTTCTTCTATTTCTTTCTTTTTTTTCTTTTTTGACAGGCAGAGTTAGACAGTGAGAGAGAGAGAAAAACAGAGAGAAAAGTCTTCCTTCCATTGGTTCATGACCCTAATGGCCGCTATGGCTGGCATGCTGATCCGATCTGAAGCTAGCAGCCAGGTGCTTCCTCATGGTCTCCCATGCGGGTGGTTGGCCCAAGCACTTGGGCCATCCTCCACTGCCTTCCCAGGCCACAGCAGAGAGCTGGACTAGAACAGAGTACAGGTACAGCAACCTGTACAACCACAACCAGGACAGAACAGATGCCCCAACCAATAGAACCTGGAGTGCCAGTGCCAAAGGTAGAGGATTAGCTAGTGAGCAGCGACACTGGCCTTTTTCTTTCTTTAGTGTTATATAATTTTCAACATAGTAATCTTTGAATTCATTGGTTAATTTTATTACAAGATATCTGATGAATTTGATTCTTTTTGGTGCTACTGTGAATACACTGATCTTTGTTTTTTATTTTTATTTTTTGACAGGCAGAGGGGACAGTGAGAGAGAGAGAGAGGGAGAAATATCTTCCTTTACTGTTGGTTCACCCTCCAATGGCACACCATGCTGATCCAAAGCCAGGAGCCAGGAGCTTCTCCTGGTCTGCCATGCAGTGCAGTGCCCAAGGACCTGGGCCATCCTCCACTGCACTCCCAGGGCACAACAGACAGCTGGACTGGAAGAGGGGCAACTGAGACAAAATCCTGTGCCCTGACCAGGACTAGAACCCAGTGTGCCAGCAGCGCAGGCAGAGGATTAGACTAGTGAGCTGTGGCACCAGCCTAATGGTACTGATCTTACAAGTTCTTTTTTCAGCCATGGCATTGTCTGTGCATACAAAGGCTTTTGATTTTTCTTTGTTGATTTTATATAGTGCCACTTTACCCACTCTAAGTTCCAATAGTCTCTCATTGGAGTTTATTGGATCTCTTAAGTATAGGATCATGTCATCTGCAAATAAGGATAATTTGAGTTCCTTTTTTTCTTATTTACACCCCTTTGATTTTGTTCTTGCCTAATGGCTTTAATTAAAACTTCCAGAATTATATTGAATAACAATAGTGAGAGTGAACATCTTTTTTTAGTTTTCATATTTTAGTAGGGGTGTTGACAGCTTTTCTCTATTCTGTAGGATGCTTATTGTGGATTTTTCTTATATTGCCTTGATTGTGCTGAAAAAATGTTCCTTCTATATGCATTTTCCTTGAGGTTTTCATCATAAAAGGATGTTGTATTTTGGGGCTGTTGCTGTGGTGCAGAGGGTTAACAATCTGGCCTGAAGCGCTGGCATCGCATATGGGTGCTGGTTCGAGACCTGGCTGCTCCACTTCTGATCTAGCTCTCTGCTTTGGCCTGGGAAAGCAGTAGAAGGTGGCCCAAGTCCTTGGGCCTCTGTACCCATGTAAGAGATCTGGAAGATGCTCCTGGCTCTTGGCTTCAGATTGGCACAGTTCTGGCCATTGCAGCCATCTAGGGAGTGAACCATCAGATGAAAGACCTCATCTTCCATAAAGCTGGATGAGAGGCCCCATTTTTCTGATTTCTTTGGCTGCATGTTAGCACATTAGCACTCACCATGCAAGTTCAAGCCATTACCATTCTCACATGAGGCTTCCCAGGCAGTTTTCTCTCCACTTTTCCACCAAGTATTTACCACCTATACTATTCTCCTCACTGTTTTTTCCTGGCCCTGCAAAGCATGTCACTCCCTAATCTGCTATGATATATACTTGCATTGTCAAAAAGCTACCATATTTATGTCATAATCAATTGTGATGTCATAAAATCCTTGTGATGACATAATCAACTGGGATATCACAATCATTGTGATGTCATAATCCAACAGTTGATGTCATGATCAATGTGAAGTCTGAAAAGTTATTGTAGTGTTATGAAACTATCATTGTAACATTATAATCAAGTCTTACGTCAATAACATATTGTGATGTTATAAAGCTACCATTGTGATGTCATAGTCAATTTTGAACTCACAGAAACTGTTGTGATGTCACAAATCTATCTTTAGGTAGTCATAATACATTGTGATGTTATAAACCACCATTGTGATATGGTATTGAGTGCAGAAATAAGTACATCTGTGTGGACGAATTTTGGGAAGTAAGAAACACAGCCAGAGCTGTACACGAAAAGCAGAAATTTGACATGATCAAAGACAAGTTTTTAAATTCATGGCACATATTGATAAACACTAGAGACATGGACAGTATACTCCCCTTAAAAGCTGATGTACAGAAAAGATAATTGGTCTTTCTCTTGTTGAGGTCTTCAACCAATGAAGAACAGTTCCCTAATAAACACACAGTTGTAATATTCAAATTTTCTTAAATGTCAAGCCCATTTTTCTAAATTGTGTGGATGTTATCTGATTTTGGTAATGCTTTTGGCATACAAATAGATATTTTTAGACTTTCAAAATGCCATAACTTAGATAAGTCTTCATATTGAAGGTCATGTTGAAAGAATTGTAAACTAAAATTTTTGACAATAATTTTTCAATTATTAGCTAATAAACAACATAAATCTTAGAATATGCCTTTCATCAGAAAAGCTGTCCCATGTCTTCTCTTTCTCAACATACAATTGATAAATGGCTTATAATATTTTGGATATCCTATACTTATCATTCACCCATTTTCTCATTTTATGTGAATTTTATTGTTTAGTATTACTTCGATTGGCTCAGGAATCTCTACCACATAATTCATTTTAAATGACAGCTTTTTTCAAAATAATTAAAATTCTTAATACATAGCCTTTAAATAATAAAATTTGTATCTCCTTCAAATTCAAATACACTTCACAGCAGTGTGTATGTTTTAGACATGAGCTTGAATACAACGTTTAATGAATATGTCACTAAAAACTTACTAAAATGACATTTCCTGGGGGATGGGGGCGGCGGGAGGCCCGAGCCTGTGGCCGGCCCACTAGGAGTAAGGGCGGGGCGTGGCGGGGCGGGTTTGGTGGGGCGAGGAAGGGGCGGGTGGGGCGGGGCCGGGGGTCGGGCGGGGCGGCGGCTGCTCGGGCAGGGCGGGGCAGGGCCGGGCGGGCGGGCAGGGGTGGAGGGAGCTGAGCCCGGGCCCGAACCGGAGTCGGACAGGGACAGCGAGGCCCGCCCGCCCTGCGCCCTTTGCCCAGCGCCGGCCGGTGGCACCCCGAGTTCCGAGCGGCGCCGGGCAGGGCGGGCCGCAGCTGGAAATCGGTCTCGTGCGGTGGCTCCCGAGCCTGAGCCGGGCCGGGCCGGGCCCGCGGGGAGTGCTCGTGGCCTGGTGCCGCCGCCAGTGCGAGGGCTACCACGGCATGGAGATCCGCGACCTGAGCTGCTCCTCCTGGGACGGCCTGGCCTGCTGCGCTATCCTGCACCGCCACCGGCCCAACCTGCTAAATTTCGATTCACTTTCCAAAGACAACATCTTTGAGAATAACCGTCTGGCCTTTGAAGTGGCTGAGAGGGAGCTAGGGATCCCTGCTCTCCTGGACCCCAATGACAGGGTCTCCATGCGCATCCCCGACAGCCTCAGCATCATGATCTACGTGTCCCAGTATTACAACCATTTTGCTGCCCCTGGCCAAGCTGGCGTGTCAACCCCCAGAAGGGATCCAGCAGCCTCCTCTCCTCCGGCTCTAGCGCCCCCTAGAGAGGTACCGGGAGAGGTGACTCGTGTCGAGGAGCTCTCCTTGGGCAGCCTGTCGGAGCAGAGCACCCACCGGACTCCCAGCAGCACCTGCGCGGCCTGCCGGCAGCACGTGCACCTGGTGCAGCGGTACGTGGTGGAGGGCAGGCTCTACCATCGGCACTGCTTCCAGTGTCGGCAGTGCTCCAGCACCCTGCTCCCCGGGGCTTCCAGGCCCGAGGAGGGAACCTTCGTGTGTGCAGAACGCTGTGCCACGCTGGGCCCAGGAGGACGACTGGGACCCAGGTCCGGGCCACCCACACAACCAAGGCTGCCACAGACCACCGAAGAGACCCAGGATGGGGAGGCAGGCAGCCCTGGCGCTTGTGTGGTTGCAGGGGCGGAAGCAGATGAGCCCAAAGCCAGCCCGGAGGCCCAGCCCCAGATCGCTGCCAAGCCCCAGGTTCCAGCAAATCCCAGGAGCTGACCAGTCCCCCAGCCGACCGCCCCACGCCCGCCCCTAGGAAGGCGGCTGAGAGCCCAACCCCGACGCCCCCTGCGCCCCAGCCCAGGTCCAGCCTGCAGCAGGACGGCTCGGTGGAGCAGGCTGGCAGCAGTGGCCTTGTGAACGAAAGATTGCACGAGCCCCCTGTCCCCAGGCCGAGAGGGACACCCAAGCTGTCGGAGAGGATGCCGGCCCCCAGGAAGGACCCCCCCTGGATCACACTGGTGCAGGCAGAGCCCAAGAAGAAGCCGGCACCCCTGCCCTCAAGCGGCAGCCCTGCACCACCAAGGCGTGGAGGCCGACAGGGGGAGAGCGGAGGTGTGGAGGAGGTGGCCCAGCAGAGCCCTGCGGCTGCCCAGGAGCCCAAGCCCTACAACCCCTTCAAGGAGGAGGAGGAACAGGAACAGGAACAGGAGCAGGGGGAGGAGACCTCGGCGGCCCCCAGCCCTGGCCCTGCCCACCCGGAGGCCACACCCAAGTCCCTGTATCCCTGGTATGGCATCACCCCCACCAGCAGCCCCAAGACTGAGAAGCGCCCTGCCCTGCGAGCGCCCAGCGCATCCCAACTCGCTCTGCACGCCTCCTGCCTCTCGCACTCAGAGCCCCCGTTGACCACGCCATCACCCACGCTCAGAGTGGAGAGCCTGTGGTCCGAGAGCTGCGGCCAAAGTGGCGGGGCCCAGCTGCTAGAGCCTCCCGCTGTGCCCAAGAGCTCCTCAGAGCCTGACCTGCACGCCCCTGGCGCCCCTGGCAACTCTGCCAACCTCTTCACCGACTCCTCCTGTCTTCCTCTGGGGAGCTAGCACAGCCCAGTGTGGAGCAGACACCACAGGCTGGCCCCAGCCTCGCCCCCAGGATGCGGGGTGGCCCAGGGCCCCAGCCAACCAAGCCTAGCTGTGGCGCCACCCCCAGCCCCCTCTTGGTGGCAGGAGACAGGAGCCCTTTGCCTTCGCCTGGAACCTTGTCCCCCCAGCTGCAGCTCAAGTGTTCCTGCAAGGAGAATCCTTTTAACCAGAAGCCGTCCCCTGCCGTGTCCCCAGCCACCAAGAAGGCCACCAAAGGATCCAAGCCAGTGAGGCCACCTGCCCCAGGCCACGGCTTCCCACTCATCAAATGAAAGGTGCAGGCTGACCAGCACATCCCCGAGGAGGACATCCACGGAGAGATGGACACCATCGAGCACCAGCTGGATGCACTGGAGCACCGTGGGGTCGTGCTGGAGGAGAGGCTGCGTGGTGGCGTGAGCGAGGGCCGTGAGGAAGACATGCTGGTGGACTGGTTCAGGCTCATCCATGAGAATCACCTGCTGGTGTGGCGAGAATCGGATTTCATCTACGTCTTCAAGCAGCAGCACCTGGAGCAGTGCCAGGCCGACGTGGAGTATGAGCTCCGCAGCCTCCTCGACAAGCCGGAGAAGGACTGGACGGAGGAGGACCAGGTGCGGGACAAGGTGCTGATGCAGGAGCTTGTCACCCTCATCGAGCAGCGCAACTCCATTGTCAACTGCCTGGACGAGGACCAGCAGAGGGAGGAAGAGGAAGTAAGATGTTGGAAGCCATGATCAGGAAGCAAGAATTCCAGAGGTAGGCGGAACCCGAGAACAAGAAGAAGGGGAAGTTCAAGACCATGAAGGTGCTGAAGCTGCTAGGGAACAAGTGTGACGCCAAGAGCAAGGCCCCCGGCGACAGGAGCTAGCGGCATGGGAGCCGCTCCTGGGTCAGCAGCCCTGCCAGAGAGATGGCTTAGGGCGGGCAGCCCCGGGTGGCGGCCTCTCCCTCCTCAGGGTCCGCCGGCTGGTCCCCGTTCTCTGCCGTGGGCAGCCGGGACTCAGCCCTGCCTCACTGGCTTTTGAGAACTCCACCCGCTCTGGTCAGGAGCAGAGGCAGGGTGGGTGCCAGCCCCAGTCTCCCTGGCCAGCGCAGGCCCCCCGCACCCCCTCACTCGGGCGCGGTTTGTGAAGTCCCTGGTTCGGTCTGAGTTAGCTGCTGGGTGGGCTGCACTGTGGCAGGCAGGAGTGAGCCTGGCCCGCATATCCCTCCTCTCCCCAGCTGCAGGGAAACCCCCTCCCTACCCCATTAACAACCCCGCAGGGAGAGGCGGGCCTTGGCCGCTACTGTGCTGGCATAGGTGCTAACCCTGGTTCTGTCCTGTTGGCTGACCCTTGCTTTGGCTTCCTCTCATGCCCCCAGCCCAGCGAGAGGCATCTGGGGGGTCATCGCTAGACTGTCTCCTCCGGCGAGGGACTACAGGCCACTCAGCCACCTGGAGGGCCGTGGGAGGTGAGGGGTCATGGCCTTCCTGGGGCATGAGCCGCAGCTGTAGATCTGAGCACTGTGCCCTACGCTGTCGCCAGGACGCCCCAGGACCCCCAGCTGCCCTCTCTTCTGTGAGGACACCACGCCGATGAACTGTCACTGGCCCTCACCAGGAATCCACTGAGACCACTCAGGCCACGGCCACGCCTGCCTTCCTGCTTGCCCCTGCCACACCTCGTGGCCAGGCATCCCGGGCTGCCCTGAAGGACCTGGGCCACACCGGGGCGGTTTACCTAGAGCAGGGCGGGGGACCTGTATGCACCGAGGGCAACCTCGATATCGAGGGATATCAAACCATCATTCACGAGCCTACAAAATGATCAACTGAAAACAGAGCCTGCTATGGGTGTTTTGAATTTCCAGTCCTACCCACGGTTGCCTCGGCAGGGCCAGACCAGGTGATTCTGTGGGCCTTCTACAGCCCCCGGCCCGGATGGGCCCCTGCCCCTGAAGAGGGCCCTCGAAGGGAGCCGTCTCCTTCCAACCATGCCGAGTGACATGGCCATCTCCAAGGCCTGTGGAGACAGCAAGCAAGAGGTGAAGCCGGCTGCGTGTAACCTGAGGGTTGGCTCAGCATCAGGAGGTGAGTGGTGGGGCAGCCAAGCCCCGTGACTGCGGCCGGAGCTGGAGCTGTTAGGCAGGAGCGGGCCCAGGGAGGTCGGGTCTTTCCCTGCAGATGGGGTATGTGTATGTGCGTGCATGCTCGTGCATGTGTGAATGTGTGCATGCGCGAGTGCTGACAGCTCACATGCCTGTGAAGTGGGGGCTGTTGGGCTGGGCTGTTTTCCGGAGGCAGGGCTGTCAGGGTGGAAGGCAGCTGACCCGTCACGCTGCACCTCTGCCCGCAGGTTCCTGTGGGTGTGTGGACAGAGGCTTCCCCCGAGCCAGCACTTAACCTGTTGGTAGTGCACACTGCAGTGCAGGGCATGTGACCTGCACAGCCAGGAAGCGGTGGTTGAAAAACCCAGAGTGGTTTGCTGATGTGTGGGGACAGGACAAGGAGAGGGTGCTGCAGCAGGCAGGGCGTGTGGGTGTTGGCAGCCTGGGGCCCAGGCCAGGCAGGGGGCTGCCTTCCTTGTCAGCTGAGTCCTCCCAGCAGCACTGGGTGGGTGGGTGGGGGGAGCTCACAGATGCAGACAGGGCTGGGGCCATGGGTTTTGCTCAAGGTCACGAGTGCATGCTAGGAGTGGAACTCCCGAGCCAAGCTCTTCCAGCAGGCTCCCTAGACTGTAAAGCTTACTTAGCCCTGAGTGGCCACTTGCTAGTCCAGTGTCCTTGGCTGTAAGACCTTGAGAGCTTTATTTTCTACCACCATTTTCTCAAGCTTACAGAAATTCAAGTGCTCATGAGTGTTGCTTCATTGGCACTCGAACTATCCCAGTAGGTTGCTGGACACGCACCTGTGCAGAGGTCCCAGTAGGTCACTGGACACGCACCTGTGCAGAGGTCCCAGTAGGTCGCTGGACATGCACCCGTGCAGGGCGTCACTCACTGAATAAGCCTTAGCCCTCGGAAAGCAAGGTAGTGTGTGTGGTGACCCAGGTTAAATGTATTCTATTGGCCAATTCCTTGTCAAACATTTGCCCAAGGCTGTAGGAAGTCAAACTTGTTGGTCCTAAGATGGGTGTGATGAAAGGAATTGTGTTCACTCCTGGGATGCACAGGCTGGAGGGGGTGGGAAAGGAGGAGAGCCCACTGCTGGGTGACCTTGGACAAGGTCGCAGGATGTGGGCGTGGCTTTTGCTGTGATGGGGCCCTTTTCCTGAGAAACAATTCAGTCTGTCTGAGGCTGCAGGTCTCAGCGGCTCCAAGAGCAGGGCTGTGGTGTCCCTGGGCAGCATCCAGGGTGCTGTGGGCACCCTGGGCGCCCCCAGGCAGGGCTGTGCTGTGTGGCCATGCGACATGGCTGGAGGCCGGAGTGGCTGAGCTGACTGGGTGATGATCCTGCGAAGCGAGGATTGGGCCCCAGTGGCCAAGGCCGGGCTCTGGGGCTGATTAAGTGATGGCAAGAGCCCTCCGAAGCTTCTCGCTCTGCTTGTGTCAATGTCTTCCATCTCCCACAGTTTCTGCAAAAGGCAACAGAGAGCTGGTGTTGGGGCTGGAGCTCGGGGGGGGGGGCAGAGCATGGCCCAAGAGCCGCGGCTGCAGCCAGCCCGCCTGTCCTTGCATCTCTGGCCCCAACTTGGGCAGCTCCCCGATGCTTTCTCCTACCTGGGAGATCTTGGCGAGGATGATGGCTTGGTACTGCTTGCCCTGTCCCAGGGCCTCCATGGCGGCCAGGAATTCTCTCCTCTCCTGGATTTCCTTCACTGCTGCACAGGGGAGAGAACCCTCAGTGCCGGGGCTGGGGGGGAGGCTGTGGGGCCATCCCACAGCCCCCCAGGGGCTCACATTCTTCAAAGCGGTCCAGCTCGGGGCCCGGGTCCTGCCGCGCCGAAGGTGCCTTTATCCTCCGTTCCTCTGTGTCCTTCCCCGTGGCAAAGAGGTCTTGGAGTCTCCGCTTCTCCTTCTCCAGGTATCCTGAGGGGCCCAGAAGTGGCCTTGGAGGGTGCGAGGGGCGCCCCCTTCACTCAGACCTGCACGCTGCAGGGGGCCTGGGCTGTGGGGAGCCAGGGCTTCTGCAGGCTGTGCCCCTTCTCCCCTGGGGCACCTGACCTTGTGAGAGGACCAGGAAGAGACACACCCACAGCTGCTCTGGCGCAGACCAGGCTGTGGAAACTGAGGCCTGAGCCCTGGGTGGGGCCAGCAGTGACGTCAGAAACCTAGGGACAAGGGACAAGGCTGGAGCATGGGGCTGCTCAATCTGGGGACTGCGAGGCTGCTTGGCTGAGACCGGCAGGGTCCAGCTAACTGTGAAAAGTTCTTGGGGAGAAAAAGAGGAACCGGCCCTCTGCCCCCGCAGCCAGCTCCCTGTGTCTGACTACCTCCGAACATCAACACCAGCAGCGGGCACGAGCGTTAGTACAAAGGCGGCCTGATTCCATGTGGCCTCCCCTGCCCCGTGCCTGCCGCCCCAGGAGCATGTGCACGCGTGCATGCACACACACACACACACACAGGCACGTGCACAGCAGGCCCTCGCTGGGGCCCTGGCACTCACTCATGGCCCAAGGCTTGAACTGCTCCCAGCTGTAGGCCCCGTTGGCTTGGCAGAGGCTAGCGGGCTGCCAGGATGGGGGGCAGGTAGATGGCTGGGGCCAGCTGCCTGCAAAGTGAGCCCCTCTGGCTGGACATCGGGCTGCACTGCAGGGGCAAGGCGCCCCCTCCTAGGGGAGGGAGGGTCCGGTGGGAGGAGCCCCCTAGCTGGTCTGCTTCCTTAACAAAAGTGGCGACCTGCACAGAGGAGGCCTCCCTGTCCTGTGTCAGGCCCACCCTCTGCAGGGCTGTGTCACTGTGCAGAGGTCCCATGCAGGGAGAGTCTTTGTTTCCAAACACTGGATTATGCTCTATTCAATTCAGTAACAGGTTCTTTCCACTTAACAATGCATCACAGACGCCTTTCCAGAAAAATCCCAAGCGTAACTTATTTTTATAGCTATTTCCAGTCCTTCGTGTGCACCTTATTTATTCTGCTGGCCTCTGAGTTTCAGAAACTTCAGGTTGTTCTTCCCAGGTGTGTGTGTTTTTGTTTGTTTTGTTTCTTTTTTACTACTTCAAATAATGCTGCAATAAACATCTTTGTATGTAAAAAAAAATGAGATTTCCTTTCCTAAATGAACCAATATCTTCATAATACACTTTTAAGCATTAAGCAACCATGAAAACTTTAAATCAATAATAATAGCCTTAAATAAAACAATCACTTCCATGTAATAATAGGATAATTCTAGATCTATGCAGCTTCAAAGAGAAAATAATACTGAAACAGAAAATGGATATATAACAAACATATTTTCCCTCATGAGCAAAATTATAACATGTAAGCTTTTTAAGGACAAGTGGATAAAAACATTAAATAGACATGCAAATTTAAAAATAATTTCATAATCAAAGGGTTCTTTATTTTCTGACACCCACAAACCTTATATAGGCTTCAAAATGATCAGCCTAAGTTCTGATCTCAGAATCTGAAGAGTTCAAGTTATGTTCAGAGGACCAAGAGGCTACCATTGTTAAATGTTCTCTGCATGTTTACTGTAATTCTCTTGAAAATACCTAGCAGAGTTTTTCACAGACATGACTTTTTGTTACACCATTAACTCTATTGGTTAATGGATTTTTCTAATCGTTATTGAAATGCATAAATATATATGGTTGCATTTAACATATTCAGTTCTAATATTTACAAAATATAAACAAAATAATGCATTTAAACAAGCTCATTGGTAGCTGTAATAGTTGTTGACTGTATAAAATGATCCTAAAGCAGAAAGTTTCAAAATCATTGTGTTTTTTATTAATTAGTTTTTATGGAATTCAAATTATATATGTACAACTTTGGGAATATAGTTGTTTTTCCCTCAACATCTACCCTTCCCATCCACATACCACCTCTCCTCCTCCTCTTTGTCTACTTCCCAGTCCCTTTCTCCATTAAGAATTATTTTCAGTTAACATTGTACACAGAATTTCAACTCTATAATAAATAAAGATTTCAATAATTTGCACAGAAACTCCCACACATATACACACACACACAAACTGAAAACAAGTATTCCAGTCCACTCTTTGAAGACAGAGGTCCTGCTTGAAGTTAGTGCTCAGTGACTATTGCTATTAATTTAACAATTAACACTCTTATGTATGATGTTATTGACCATCTGAGGCTCTTGACATGAGCTGCCTAGGCTATGAAAGCCTTTTGAATCCACAAATACCACCAGTATTTAGGCAAGGCCATAACAAATTGGAAGTTTTCTCTCCCTTTAGAGAAAAGTACATCCTTCTTTGATGGCTACTTCTTTCCATTTGGATCTCACTCACAGAGATCCTTCATGTAGAATATTTTTTGCCACAGGGCCTTGGCTTTCCATGCCTGAAAGGCTCTCACAGTCTCTCAGCCAGACCAGGAAGACTGAAGGACTGATTCTGAGGTCAGAGTGTTACTTAAAGCAATTGTCATTGTATGAATCTGCTAAGTCGATGTTTTCCCATGTTGGAGCATTCCCTCACTCTCTTTTTTTTATTTTTTTGACAGGCAGAGTGGAAAGTGAGAGAGAGAGACAGAGAGAAAGGGCTTCCTTTTTCTGTTGGTTCACCCACAATGGCCGCCGCGGCCAGCACGCTATGGCTGATGCACCATGCTAATTCGAAGCCAGGAGCCAGGTGCTTCTCCTGGTCTCCCATGGGGTGCAGGGCCCAAGCACTTGGGCCATCCTCCACTGCACTCCCTGGCCAGGCAGAGAGCTGGCCTGGAAGAGAGGCAACCAGGACAGAATCTGGCACCCCGACCGGGACTAGAACCTGGTGTGCCAGCGCCAGAGGTGGAGGATTAGGCTATTGAGCTACGGCAGCTCCGGCCCCCTCATTTTCAAGTCTATTATAATTTTAAAACTGAGTCTAGAGCCTGTCCCATGCAGGTGTTTGAGGTGTGCATCAGAGCTCACTCCTTGAGGCAGTGGGATCCAGAGCCTGAGCCTGAGCATGAGCTGGAGGACAAGCCAGAGTTGGGAAGAGCAGAACTTTCTCTGACTCAGTGGCTGCTTTGGTGGTGGCCAAGCAACCATATAACAGTGTGCAAGCCTGAACCCAGCATGAGCCATCATCATGGCCAGCACTGAGGATGATAGCTATGAGTTGTAGGTGGACCAGAAATGTGTAGTGGCTTGGCCTAAGAGCAAGCTCGATCTGACCTCTTTCAGAAAACCCAATACTCCCATCTCCGTTAGTGGGCAGCATTGTGAGCAAGGGTCCTCTGGAGCTGCAGTTGGACATGATGGGGTGGGGCAAGGGTTGCTGCCAAGGTTATGGCTGAGGAGGAAGTGGTGGTTCAGCTTGGGAACAAGACCTTACTCCACATAGGAACAGAGCACCTCATTTTGCATTTTCAAAATATCTTTGACCTACCCAAATGGAGGACTCTTTTTCACCTCATACTATGAACTCTGTTTAACTTGTTCAGGCAGTTTGAGTTGCTTCTCACTATCCAATTAATTTCTAACTATGCATTAATGAGATCTTATCATGAGATAGGCTATCATTCATCCACCCATAATTCATTATAAAAATTAATCATATATTTGGAATTAGGCAAAAAAGCAGTTTCTTTAAGCCATTGAATTTAAGATTTTTGAAATGCTAAGATATATTTTCTTTACTCGTATTATTGTGCAGGCCAAATTTTGCCATAATTCCAGTTTCATGAAACTCCCCTCATGTACCCTGATCCCTCACATATACATCAAAAATTCAGGCCCTCCATCAATAAGCATCTTTTGAAGTCAACCAATATTAGAGCAATTTTGTTCCTGATAACA
Organism: Sylvilagus floridanus; assembly: GCA_949820135.1. NCBI lineage: Eukaryota > Metazoa > Chordata > Mammalia > Lagomorpha > Leporidae > Sylvilagus > Sylvilagus floridanus. Next base: position 767,935 of record CATKVR010000005.1, on the reverse strand, counting down.
GGGATAATGTAGCTTCCTAAGGAATCAAGAAGCCAGCTCAATCCTGATAGGTTTTCTCTGTGACTATCTGTGACAATCTGTTACTTGAAACAATTCTCACTCATTGCCTACTGTGCTAACACAGACAGTATTGAGGAGTAAAAAGGACCTATTGAAATACAATAATGATTGTGGTGAATTAGAATGTGTATACAATATAAAAGGAATAGCAGCTGTCTAGCTACAGTCAATTGTTGCTCCCTGTGGTTATGCATCCAGCATGGTCAGACCCCAATTACTTTCAAAGATGTATTCATTAGAAGGCAGTTATGGATTTAGAAGGAGAAACACAGGAATAAAAATTTCTATCTACCGCTTCTCTCCACAAATGTCCCTAATAGCCTGGGCAGGGCCTGGCCAGTATCAGGAACAAAGAACTCCATTTGGGTCTCCCACTTGGATGGCAGTGACCCAAGTACTTGGTGCTTCATTGCTGCCTCCCAGGGTACTCACTAGTAGGAAGCTGGATCAGAAGTAGAAGCGGGCCACTGCCATGGCTCACTTGGTTAATCCTCCATCTGCAGTGCCAGCATCCCACATGGGTGCTGGGTTCTATTCCCAGTTGCTCCTCTTCCATTCCAGCTCTCTGCTGTAGCCCGAGAAGGCATTGGAGGATGGCCCAAGCTCTTGGGCCGCTGCACCCGCATGGGAGACTGGGAGGAAGCACCTGGCTCCTGGCTTCAGATCAGTGCAATTTAATATGAAAGGTCCAATTTTTTTAATGTGCAGGCAAAACTCAATATTTCTGCAAGACAAATAAAAAATTTATGTCTCATGGCCCTAGTATTTACCTTATTACTATTTTATTTAATAAAAGACTCAGCTGAGGCCAGCGCCATGGCTCACTAGGCTAATCCTCCACCTGCGGCATTGGCACCCCAAGTTCTAGTACCAGTTGGGGCGCCAGATTCTGTCCCGGTCACTCCTCTTCCAGCCCAGCTCTCTGCTGTGGCCTGGGAAGGCAGTGGAGGATGGCCCAAGTGCTTGGGCCCTGCACGCATATGGGAGGCCAGGAGGAAGCACCTGGCACCTAGCTTCGGATTGGTGCAGCACGCCAGCCATAATGGCCATTTGGAGGGGTGAACAAATGGAAGGAAAACCTTTCTCTCTGTCTCTCTCTCTCACTGTCCACTCTGCCTGTCAAAAAAAATACTCAGCTGGGCATATGCCCCAAAAAATGAATAATTATATTACAAAGATACTTCAACTACAATATTTATTGTAGTTCACAATAGCAAGATGTTTATCACAAGATGATTAGATAAAGAAAATGTAGTATATATTCACAATGGAATATTTTCAGCCATAAAAAGAATGAAATTGTGTAATATTCAACAAAATGGATGGACTTGGAGAACATGATGTCAATTGAAATATGCACACCACACAAAGATAAACACTATGCTTTCTTCTACAAGCGTCGAAGCTAAAAATGTCATTCTGCACACAAAATACTGATGACTATAGGATGGTAAGTGTGTTGAGGTAAGAGTGAGGTTGAATAATGGGTACCAAATCACCGTTTGGAAGAAGTTCCGAATGTTACGCAACAGAGTGGAGTGACTACAGTTCACAATAACCTATTAGATGTTATCTGAGCAAGAAGTTGAGTTTTAATAAGCTTCAATCTTCAAGTAAAGGCAAAGATAAGAAAATGTTCATGACCTGATTTTACCAGTGCACATGGTATACCTTTGCTGAAATATCACATTACACCTCATAAATGTGTACAGTTATTATTGAAGTCATTTTAATGTTTAAGATGGAAATACTAACTTGATGTGTCCAATTATTCCACCATGCCCAATAAATAGTACAATTACAATAATTTTAAGAAAATATTATTCTAAAACCATTTTTACAGATATTTATTTATTTGAGAGGTAGTTACAGAAGGATGAGAGAGAGATGTAGAGAAAGGTCTTAAATCCACTGGTTCTTTCCCAAAATTGCTGCAATGGCCAGAGATGGGCCAATTCAAAACTAGGAGTCAGGGGCTTCTTTGGGATCTCCCACACTAGTGCCGGCATAGGGAAACATTTGCATCATCTTCTACTGCTTTCCCAGGCATAGCAGAGAGCTGGATCAGAGAACAGCAGCCAGAACATGAAACAGCACCCACATGGGATGCCGCACCAGAGGAGCAGACCTAGCCTATTATGCCACAGCACTGGCCCAGCAGTATTTTTAAAAAGACTTTCCAGTTGAGTAATTAGCCAAAATAAGTTAAAATTTAAGAAACAGGCATTTGTCCTAGCAGTTAATGTGCCAGCATTCCATGGTGGGATGCTAAGTTTGATTCCTAACTCTAGCCCCTGATTTCAGTTTCCTGCTAAGTGACACTCTGAGAAGCAGCAAGTGATGACTCAAGTAAGGTACCTGGATTGACTTCTCATTGGGACCCAGCCTCACTTTAGTTATTGTAGGCATTTGAGGAGTCAATATGTGTGCATGGGATGTCTCCCTTTCTGTATTAATCAGTTTGTCTTTCTCTCCATCTCTCCCTCTTAGACAAAAAATAATTGATGAAATGCTAAAATTTACTGTGATATCACAATGAAAACTTTGTGCCAATATTTTTGGATGCACAAATCATTTTTAAAATGAAAATAATTGAAGGGATTATATAGAAACTACTTTGTATACATAAAACAAAAAAATTACATGATAAAAATCATACAAGAAACTACAAAAGAGAAATTAAAGCAGTAATAACCTTTCCCAGTGACAATGAACACTCATATAAAACCAATTGAAGTATTCATTTCTTCCACATTTCTATACACAAAACATATGAAAAGGTTACAAATGATAATACTTTCAGGATAAACACTTGTTCCAGCAATTATCACATGGGTTGAGATACTTGAGTTCCATCAGAGCGCCTGGGTTTGAGTCTCAGCTCCACTTTGAACTGTAGCTTCCTGCTAATGTTTGCCCTGGGAAGTGGCAGGAGAGGGCTCAAAATCTGGATTCCTGCAATCAAGTAGGAGACCTGGTTGTGTTCTAAGCTCCCAGTTTAGTCCTGGTCCAGTTCTGACCACTGTGTGCATTTTGTAAGAGAACCAGCAGATGGTGCTCTTTCTGATTATCTGTATCTGTCTCTCAAAATATAAATTTAAAAATAATATGACCATTGACCTATTAAAATAATAGACCTTTTCCTAACCAAGTTATTTGACATAGTATTAGATACACTTAAATTCAGTTGTGTGAGTGATTATTCTAGAATATTTATCGTATCAAGTTTATTGAATCACGTTATTACACCACATATTAGAAACACAAGAAACATGTGCAGACTAATTCATTTCTCTATTTTTTAAAAAGAGGTCTTTGTGGGCCGGCGCCATGGCTCAACAGGCTAATCCTCAGCCTTGCGGCGCCGGTACACCGGGTTCTAGTCCCGGTCGGGGCGCCGGATTCTGTCCCGGTTGCCCCTCTTCCAGGCCAGCCCTCTGCTGTGGCCCAGGAGTGCAGTGGAGGATGGCCCAAGTGCTTGGGCCCTGCACCCCATGGGAGACCAGGATAAGCACCTAGCACCTGGCTCCTGCCATCGGATGAGCGCGGTGCGCCGGCCGCAGCGCGCTGTGCGTGGCAGCCATTGGAGGGTGAACCAACGGCAAAGGAAGACCTTTCTCTCTGTCTCTCTCTCTCACTGTCCACTCTGCCTGTCAAAAAAAAAAAAAAGAGGTCTTTGTGTAGATCCTGACTTATGGAGGGGCATACCCAAGCATCACTGGATCCAGTACTGAGGGAGAAAGTCATGGAATGCTGCATGGAAGAGAGCCCACCTGAATCCAAGGAAACAACACCCACTGAGGGGGCTGTGAGGATCACCTTCCCCTCCACCATGGGTTCTTCTAACACCCTTTACAGGAGTTTCATGGGGACCTGAAAAAGGACTTGTTGCACCTTCTCCTCCTCTCTTTCTTCTTTCTCCCACACTCACCATCCCTACTTCCTCTCTTTTGTGGGGATCCTTCTTGCCTAACCAGACCCTTCTTAACTACTTGCAATGCAAATGGCAAAGCACATGAGCTGCATAGAGAAGATATGAAACAAATAAGAGGAAAGTTTTTTGAGACTTCAAAGGCTTCCCTACACTTCTCCCAGCTGCCTTCTATCTCCAGCCCTCAGTGGTAAATTCCCTCCTTAACTAGATAAAACCCTGAATACCAAATAGGCCCAGCGAGCAGTCTGTTTGTAAGAACAGACTGTTGTCAACCTCTTTGCTTCCAAAAAGGCAACCTGTCTCTGTGGAGGTCAGTCTCCATCTCTTTTTTCTGTCTCTACTTTCTGGGGATACAAAAGGCCAGAACCCCAAAATATTCCATACTTAACACCTGACATGAGAAGCGATCACCAAGTCTCTTCATGTCATCTCAAGGCCAAAGGACTCAAAATCAAGGCACCAGCTAGGAAGGACCTGCAGAGGTTGTTGTAGACTAGTCAGAGATGAAGAAAGGGCTAAATCAAAAAGAGTGTGGAAACCTGGGGCCTGCAGACCAACCCTCAACAGCTGCTGTGGGGGCAATCTGTGAGGGAGACCTGTGGGTGCTCAGAGGACTTGTAGCTTCTGGATACAATCCATTCAATTCACTCTAGAGGTACCCCAGCTCCAATCTTGGGTTACAGATGGCACCTCATCTGGGTCATGAGTCTCAATTGCTGCCATGTGAAGTTCAATGAAATGGCACAACTAGTACAGCCCCATTGTGCAGATGCTTAGATGTCCACACACTGGCACTAGAGGGTAGTGAGCAGAGCGGCAAGATGTCATCCACTTGGAACCCTAAAGCAACTCTGCACCCTTCCTGGATGTAGCCTTGCAGGCTTTGAGCAAAGGAGCATTGCTGAGATTGATCTGAACTGGCATGGTGGTGCTGGCGGGGAACAACTGAGAGGCCTGCTGTAGCAAATACATTGCCATGGCTCAAGTGCCAAATCTGCCACAAAATGGACCTAAGTATCATGCTGCACAGCCTGAACCTCCAGGCCAGCTGCTGCCAGTGCTCCATGGTGCCACTGTTCATGTAAGGGTCAACTTCTATGAATGAGTGTTGAGTTTTCACCAGCAAGGCCAAGGTCATGGCCTCAACCTGGAGGTAGGCACTGGTGTCTCAGTGTTTGGGCTTTAGACCTAGAACCTTCAATGCCTTGGCAAGGAAACAGCAGCCTCTGACAGCTGGGCAATGTTCTATGCAGCCTGTAATCTCCCTGTGACCCCTGAGTGCAAGCAACGTGGGCAGCAGCACCAACTCAGGGGTCTCCTTTTGGCAGAGGCTGTCTATGACCAGGACTGTGTGGGCTGTGTCCTAAAGACTGTGAACATCAATTGCTGCCACTTCCACACCTGGGAGTGGATCCATAGCATCCTGGGCATTGTTACTGTGGAGCTCCCAGAGGATGCGCTCCACTACACACTGCATGGCCTAAGTCAGCCATCTGTGGCAGCATACCCAGCCTCATGCAGCTGTGCTTTGCCCTCCATGTGGGCTTCCTGTCTCATTCTTATATGATGTAAGAACCCAGCCAGGATGGCTGCCCATTTCTTGACTCTCTGGAACATTCTAGGAGGAGTGTACTGGAAAATGGGGGTGCCTATTGGAGACCAGCCCCATGCTGTGCATTCTCATCCTAGAGCCCAAGGTGCAGGCCAATTTTGCAATCTTAGCTGAGCTCCCAACAGTGAGGACTCCAGGCCAACCCGGAGGCCAACCTGGGTACACAGCCAACAGCTGGGTCAGGGGGCAAGGCAGTTATGGAAACTTTGGAGGAGAGGCACAGGCTGCACCAGAATAAGCAGAAGGAGGACCTGGTCAACTGGACAGCATGGCTCAGGATGTTTACTGCACAAGGGTGTTAAGCAGAACACCTGTCCACTGGCCACCAATGCTGCTATTCTTTCAGCACCCAGTGTGCAGCTTCCATTGATGTGATCTCTACCAACTTTCCAGAGAACCCCTACCAGTAACCCCCAGGGCCTGGGGCTGGCTGTGCTGATACAGAGATGAGCCCTTATATATTAGAAACAAGTGAAATGTTGAGGATTAATTAAATAGTAATATTACCAATTCAATAAAATGTTCTATGTTCTTCATAACATTCTGGTTTTAACTAACTTTTTCAAGTTGTAATGAAAATGCTCTGTTTAAATTAGACCCATTTAATACTAGGAAAAAGGTCTCAAAGTCCATCACAATTTTCTAATGACTGCTAACATATTAATGATGTATTTTTCCAGAGTCTTTCCTAACTGCCTACCTGCAGGGTTCAGGAATTTTTGTGACTAATATTTTCCTCTTCCACCCATCCCTTCCTCCCTGCCTTTCTTTCTCTCATTATAGATTAAACAATGCAGCATTGATACATTAATGCTTTATTGCAGTTTTAAATGAATGTAACAATCCTTTGTAAAACAAATATGACATATACTGTTCCCCTGTTGATTCACCTTATTTTTTAAATTTTTTTCAACTTTTATTTAATAAGTATAAATTTCCAAAGTACAACTTTTAGATTATGATGGCTTTTCCTCCCATAACCTTCTTCCCAACCTCAACCATTCCATCTCCCACTCCCTCTCCCATCCCATCAAGATTTATTTTCAATTACCTTTATATACAGACGATCAACTTAGCATATACTAAGTAAAGATTTCAACAGTTTGCACCCACACAGAACATAAAGTATAAAATACTGTTTGAGTACCAGTTATACCATTAATTCACATTGAACAACACATTAAGGTCAGAGATCCTACATTGGGAGTAAGTGCACCATGACTCCTGTTGTTGATTTAACAATTTGACACTCTTGTTTATGCATCAGTAATCTCCCTAGGCTCTTGTCATGAGCTGCCAAGGCTATGGAAGCCTCTTGAGTTCGCCAACTCTGATCTTATTTAGAGAAGGTCATAGTCAAAGTGGAAGTTCTCTCCTCCCTTCAGAGAAAGGCACCTCCTTCTTTGATGGCCTGTTCTTTCCACTGGGATCTCACTCACAGAGATCTTTCATTTAGGTCATTTTTTTTTTTTTTTTTTGCCAGAGTGTCTTGGCTTTCCATGCCTGAAATACTCTCATGGGCCTTTTAGCCAGATCTGAATGCCTTAAGTGCTGATAGCCTAAAAATATTGTTGATATTCCTTCAGCAAACATTACTGTGCACCTGCTAAGTGCCAGGTTCTGTCCTTTATTCTAAAGATACAAAGATAATCAAGACATGAATCTTGTCCTCAAGAACATACGTAAAAAGGTATTTTCATCACAAACTCTCTGCTCCCACTTTCACTGTAACCAAGTAAGGTTAAAACTACCCCCAGGAGGTTCCTTCATGCTGGCTGCAGTCTTTTCTTATCAATATTTTCTTTCCAGTAATGCTGGTCACACAACAAAGTGTACATTTATTGATCAGTTGAAAAGATAGCAGATAAATCAAGATTACTCAGTTATTATTAGCTTAATCAGAAAAATACCATCTGCTTAAAAGTTAAACATAAAATACAATCAGCAGATTCCTCTTCTTGTCCAATCTAAGGAACATTTGTGATGCAGTAAAAATTTATCTTGATTTCTCCCCTCGGTATAATCCTCAGTTTCAGATGCACCTCAACATCAAGTTTTTTCTATTCTAGCATTTACCCTGGGACTTCCTTAGAGTCAACAGCTTCTTCCTTTTGAAATTTTTAGGGGTTCCCCAAAAATTATTCACTCCATTCTGTTAGCTAATTTGGCATGGAAGCGTACCCACAGGAAAATGGAGCAAGCAGGAAGAGAAGGTGTCCACCATTAGACTGACCTCCTTGGCTGATGGTGGGGCTTCAGTCAGGAAGCCAAAGCACATTGTTCAAGACAGTTTAGAAATCTCCACCTATAATTCAGACCACCAGACATCCAAGGAGTAGGAGTGATGAAACATGGAAAAGAGAATCAATGGGGCAGGTGTTTGACATAGCAGTTAAAATGATGTTGCTTGGGATTTCTGCACCCTATAGTGGAGTGCCTGGATTTGAGTTCCAGCTATGCTTCCAATTCCAGCTTCCTGATATTGCATATTCTGGGAGGCAACAGGTCATGGCTGAAGTATTTGGGTCCCTGCCACCCACATGGAAGATCTGGATTGAGTTTGGGGCTCCTGACTTCAGCCCTGGTTGTCACAGACATTTGGGGAGTACACCAGTGGATGGAATATATCTCTCTCTGTATCTGTCTGTCTCTCTGCCTTTCCAATCAATCAAGCAATTAATCAATCATTTTAAGAAAAGATAATCAAGGCAGATGATTGCTGGAGATTGACAACATATGAGTCAAGTGCTAGCAACAAATGGATAGTCAGAGTCTCCTTACAATGCTTTCTTAGAACCTATCTATACATTTAAAATAAGTGGGACATGTCCATTTAGTTTGCTTTTTAATCATAAATAGCTGCATATCTGAATGGAATTCTTGATAACGTTGGATGAGAGCAGTAATGAGGTGACAACTTCCATCTCACCAAGGTTGAAACTGAATATATAAATGTCTTTCTCCAATTGTCAGTAACTATTGTAAGAAAAAGAAATCTCTCTTCTCTGAAAGTATAACTAGACATAGAACAATAACACTAAATTACTATTTGGTGTGTGAGACTTTAAGTATTTCTCTGAATCTTAGAGAGATCCCAGAGTGTTTTTTCCCTTATAATGCTGTTACAGATCTTGAATTTCTAGTCTGCTTCTACATGATGACTAGTGAGGATGTGAATCCTGTTCTTGTATCTATTGCTAATTCAATTACAATCATGGGTAAATCATTTTACCTGAATCTGTCTTTAATCTCAAGATAAGAAGGTTAAACTGTGATTTCCAAGGTTGTAATTCTAGTGCACACTGAGCCATTCTTATTTTAAATTTTTTTTTTATTTGACAGAGTTAGAGAGAGAGAGTTAGAGAGAGAGCGTTAGAGAGAGAGACTGTTGATTCACCCCTAAAATGGCCTCCACGGCTTGAGCTACACCAAGCCAAAGCCAGGAGCCAGGTGCTTCCTCCTGGTCTCCCATGGGGTGCAGGGACCAAGCACTTGGGCCATCCTCCACTGCACTCCCGGGCCACAGCAGAGAGCTGGACTGGAAGAGGAGCAACCAGGACTAGAACCTGGCACCCATATGGGATGCCAGTGCCACAGGCGGAAGATTAACCAAGTGAGCCATGGTGGCAGCCCTCACACTGAGCCATTCTTACCACAGGCAATGCAATACTGGATGTCATCCTTTCTTAACATTGGTGACTACATTGTTTTTCTTAAATCTCTATCAAGTTACTTTAGAACAGAGTATAGGAGCCAGTATTGTGGTGTAGAAGGTTAAATCATTGCCTATAGTGCCGGCATCCCATTTGGGTGCCAGTTCAAGTCCTGGCTGTTCCAATTCTGATCCAGTTCCCTGCTAATGTATCCGGGAGTGCAGTTGAGCATGCCCCAAGTGCTTGGGCCACCACACCCATGTGGGAGACTGTAGGGGGCTCCTGGATCCTGGCTTCAAACATCCTGCTCTGGACATTGTAGCCATTTGGGGAATGAACCAGAAGATGGAAATCTGTCTCTATGTCCCACCCTCTCTCATTGTAACTCTGCCTTTCAAATAAATAAAATAGGGGCCAGTGCTGTGGCATAGAGGGTAAAGCCACTGCCTGCAGTGCTGTCATCCCTTATGGGTGTCAGTTTGAATCCCAGTTGCTCCACTTCTGATCCAGCCCTCTGCTATGGCCTGGGATAGTAGTAGAAGATGGCCCAAGTCCTTAGGCCCTGGACCTATGTGGGAGACCCAGAAAAAGCTCCTGGCTCCTGACTTCAGATCCGCACAGGCTTCTGAGGCTGACTGGAGAGTGAATCTGTGGATAGATGATATCTCTCTCTCTGCCTCTGTCTCTGTGTAACTCTGACTTTCAACTAAAACAAATCTTTAAAAAAAAATTTTCAAATAAATCTCTAAAAAAAGATGATAGTCTTCCAAATATAAGAAAAGGACTAACTTTTCTCCTATGTAATCTAATTTAAATGTGGACAAATAGAGTAGTATATGTGATTCCACAAGGCTCCACACACTTCCTGAACTGAAAGCCAATTTATGATATAATGACTGTCAACTGGGACCCTTTTCTAAAACTCCAAAATTTGATTCCACTAGAACTATGCTTTCTCATGGAGAAGAATGTTTCATCTGAAAGTTAGCCATGGGTACTTTCAGAAGAGATTTATATGCATGTATTTGAATGAGCAAACTCATCAATTTAGGATTACTATTTTGTCAAGAGGAGAACACTACAGGGTAACTATATTTCAGATAATACGAAAGAAATAAGATGTTTTATTGTAGAACAGTATTTGCTTTCAACACTGATTTTTAAATCTTTTTTTGGTATCATTGAATTTAGAAAATAGAAGCCGCCACTGCCAAACCTTGAAGTGACATCTGTCCCATATTGATAACAAATGAACAAAAGAATGAACCACTGGTATTTTTTTGTTCTACTTAATACTATTGGTTGAACTCTGTAACTAATACACAGTTATTCTTAGGTGTTTAAATTTAACTGAAAAGTGATCTCTGTTAAATATAAGAGTGGGAATAAGAGTGGGAGGAGATATACAATTTGGGACATGCTCAAGCTGACTTGCCCCAAATGGCAGAGTTAGAAATGTGCCAGGGGACTCCAATACAATCCCATCAAGGCTGTATGTACCAATGCCATCTCACTAGTCCTATGTAATCAATTTTAGTTCACAATTGATCATGATAGGTCTAAGAGTCAAAGGGATCACATAAACAAGACTAGTGTCTGCTATTACTAACTAATAGAGTTAAAAAGGGAGAGAACAATCCAACATGGGAAGCAGAATACACAGAAGACTCATAAAATGGCAGATGTGCTAAATAGCACTCTGGCCTCAGAATCAGCCCTTAAGGCATTCGGTTCTGGCTGAAAAGCCCATGAAAGCATTTCAGGCATGGAAAACCAAGACACTGTGGCAAAAAACAAAACAAAACAAAACAAAACAAAACACCTAAATGAATGATCTCTGTTGGGAGCCACTATGCTGGTTTCCCTGTGTAGGCCTTTGTTAAATTAACCTTCAACTGTGTTCCTGTAAGGAGGATTCACTAGAGAATTCCATTTGTACAGTTCATTGATATGGTTAGCACGTCATAAACAAAGTCTTAGACAAGTCAGGGTCAGTCTTGGCTTGTGGAATTCCTGGGGGGAGAAAAGGTCACCATGCTCTAGGAGAATGATCAAAACAAGGGCACTCCACTGAAATTAACTATGTTATGACTATGTTACAAAAAGCCTGATAAGTTGCTTGTGTGTGTTGTTGATTTCTGTATTGCCTTGAGTTGCAGCTGGTTATGTATAAAATATCACTGAAATGCTGGAAGAAACGAGACCCTGATCAGAGTACTGTCTTGGTCTCCCTTCTCGTGTTTGGTTTGTCTCCCCATTCAGGTCTGCCCTCCTCATGTTCCAGTTGACTACCCTGCGGGCCGGGGCAGATCTCTGCAAGTGAGATCACAGTAGAAAGAATGGGCCATCAGAGAAGGAGGTACCTTTCTCTGAAGGGAGGGGAGAATTTCCACTTTGGCTATGACCTTGTCTAAATAAGATTGAAGTTGGTGAACTCAAAAGTCTTCCATAGCCTTGGCAACTCATGACAAGAGCCTAGGAAGATTACTGACACCATAAACAAGAGTGTGTCAATTTGTTAAGTCAACAACAGGAGTCACTGTGCACTTACTCCTCATGTAGGAGCTCTGTCCTTAATGTGTTGTTCAATGTGAATTAGTGCTATAACTAGTACTCAAATAGTATTTTAGACTTTATGTTCTGTGTGGGTGCAAAGTGATGAAATCTTTGCTTAGTATATATTAAATTGATCTTCAGCATATAAAGATAATTGAAAATGAATCTTGATGTGAATGGAATGGGAGAGGGAGTGGGAGATGGGAGGGTTTCAGGTGGGAGGAAATTTATGTGGGGAAAAGCCATGGTAATCCATAAACTGTACTTTGTAAATTTATATTTACTAAATAAAAGTTAAAGAAAAAGAAAAAAAAAGATTTCAACAGTGATAACAGTAAGGCATTAAGTCAAACAAGAACACCAAAAAATAAAAAAATAGAAGCAGGGTGGGAGGGGGAAATAATATAATATCTATATCTTTAATTATACTTCATGATTGCGTAAACTGCATTTAAGGTGGCTCCTATTTCTTAGGAAGAAGTTTAAAGTCAAATCATTGCAGCTTACTAATAAACAAGAAATCAGCCCATCTGTCCATTATTCTGCAACCGTCCCCAAGGCATCCTGTCTCTCCTTAAATAAATAAATCTGAGGCAAGGTGAATGGTTGGTTCAGAGAAAGAAAATGTTTCCAAAGAATAGGAAATGAAAATTAATTAATTAATTTTTAACATAAATAATTTGTTATAAAATTATAAATTAATTATAAAATTAAATTTTAAAAACATCTATATAGAAATCTCAAAAACAATGCTGTATAGCTCTTCATTCATTTAATAGTTTCATTTATTTAAATTAAAATTTACAATATATTTCCAAATTTTTGGCATACTTAAAATTAGTCACAGAGCTAACAGACAATTCAAATCATCTGTTAAGTATTTTTTAAGCAAGTAAATATCTCAAATGCTATGGAAAAGAAATCACTTATTGTCTCAATCTAGCCTTCCAGAATGGTAACTTCTAATACTTATCACCCTAATAGTCTACCAAAATCTCTTTAGCTTTCACTAAACACATTTTTCCTCCACCTCAATATAGAACAATAATGATCAACATTTCTGTCTTTAAAAAATCCTTTGCAGCGGAGCCATGGCTCAAAAGGCTAATTCTCCACCTTGTGGTGCTGGCACACCAGGTTCTAGTCCCAGTCAGGGTGCTGGATTCTGTCCTGGTTGCCCCTCTTCCAGGCCACCTCTCTCCTGTGGCCCAGGAGTGCAGTGGAGGATGGCCCAAGTGCTTGGGCCCTGCACCCCATGGGAGACCAAGAGAAGCACCTGGCTCCTGGCTTCAGATCAGCGCAGTGCCTTGGCCACAGCATGCCAGCCGCAGCACGCTGGCCACGGCGGCCATTGGAGGGTGAACCAACGGCAAAGGAAGACTTTTCTCTCTGTCCCTCTGTCACTCTCCACTGTGCCTGTCAAAAAATAAAAAAAAAAAATCCTTTGCAGTACTTAATCACATCTACACAATTAATTTTTCACCTCATCTGACATATTTTTTACCAGGCTTGAACCATATTAACTTCTTTAACTTTATGACTTCCTTTTTCTTTCTTTTCTATCATTCAGATTACTTTCTAGCACTCTGCATTCTTTAAGTTTTTAAGGTACATTGGCCACTCATAAATTGAAAAAATACAGACCACAGTCAGCTGGTGAGGACTTTCATTTTCTTTTAATAGCAATGAATTGCTGACTCATTTAGCTTGTAAACAATTTTTTCTTCATTTCTTGTGTTGAGCCCAATCCTGTACTCACATTGCAACAGGTATCATATTTCTCTATAGAACTTTTATTCTCTAGTTGTAAAACTAATTTTATTTCTAGCTTGGAGGATCTCATCTCATTTGAGTATCAAGTAAAATCTGATGAACATATGCAAGGTTCCCTTGCCCTGTAAAGACAACAAATCGTGTAACCCCAAATTCTATCCACTTGCCTGTTACCCCTTAGTAGGGAACTGATCTGCAGAGGATTATTTAGGTTCTTGATTCAAACTTTCTCCTCTTTAAATATTCAGCCAAACTAGCTAGAAATAGCCACTTCATTTAGAAAAACATCAATTGATCCTAATTTAAGATTTTCTATTACCTACATAGTTGAACCCTCCCTCATACGTCATCTGACTTTTTAAAAAACTCTTCTACAGCATGTTCTATCCTGTGATTTGTTTTCTTTTTACAGATGAAATGCATGCTTCATCTTCAATTTTCCTTTCAATACACTGTTATTTCCTTGCCTTTTGAAGATATTTACAATTCACATCGCATATCAAATATGTCTTAATCTGCCTTATCATTCTAGAAAATAAGTTTACCTTTTTGAGAAAAATTGAACCTTAAAGTAAATGATAAACTACATTATACATTTCATTTTCAAATAGAACAAAGAGGAAACTGTAATATTGTGTGGATATTAATTAGGTGGCAAAGTTTATGTACTTTATTACTTTTTTCACTTATAATATAAGAATAAGCCAACAGGCATCCCCATAACACTACATTTTTAATCTACTGGGGACATCTTGGAGAACTGTGCAAGGGGCTCTTGATGCATAGAGATATAGAGAAAAAATGCCAGCAAAAATGAGAGGTGCACAAGCCAGGCACATGTGGGTGTATAATTCTGAGCAGGTCATGGCCACTCACTGTGTCTTAGTGGGCCTCGCTGGCTTCCTAAGCTCTGAAGGTCTGTTTAAAAAAATCACAAAATCTTCTGACACATTCATTTATAGCTATATTTTTAATACCCAAATCACCATATGTCATAAGATTCATTTTAGAATAATTTTGCTTTCTTAAAATATTATTTTTTCTAGGAATCAATGACAAGCAATATATCATTCACCTTTATTTATATGTAAAAATCCCCTGGGGCTTTTGTACTACTCTGGGCCCAGACTTTTTTTTTAATTTTCTAAAGCCACTCCACTGTGCTGGTGCCAGATATGACCAGGTCTTTGAAGCTAAGCTGCACTAACAGAATACATAGCAACACACCTCCCTATATGCTAATTTATAACAACTCACAGTGATTGAGTTGGCTGAACACTTCAGTCCCCTATCTGAGGAAGCCATACAAATATAATAAAAGTGGGTGGTCTTTAAGGCATATCTCCTGCAACTTAGGACTTACCAAAATGTTTTTCTTCATCATGAAAACAATGTGCTTCCTTTTGGTCCAAATAGAATGGAAAGACATTCTATATGCTCCACAAGCATCATTCTTATCACTTACTCTAGGTTTCTTCTCCTGAAACCTGCTCTAAGCAAACATGTTATCTAAACAAAAACTTCACAAAAGGATTTCTTATTTTTAGGTTGCTGCAAAATCTCCCCCTTCAAGTCTCCAAACATACTTGGTCATTCCTCCTTTGTTCTACAGAGCCCTTTGAACATGCCTCTGTTCTAGAATTTACATATTCCATTTGACAATTACCTAATGCATTTATCTCCCAACTATATAGTAAACAGCATGAAACAGTGTCTTCTGCATTTTATAATTCCAGTGCCTACCACAGTGTCAGGCACAAAATAGGTATTTAATATTGCATACTTGGTATGTGAATGAGATTTTAAAATGTTCTATTTTTCTAATTTGCTATGCCCTAAATGACCTCTAACAGTTTCACTGTTTCCCCCTCTATTCAGATACACCCATTTGTTCAACTACCACCTTCACCTCCTTCAAGTCTTACCCTAAAGGTCACTCACTTCCTCTGAGAAACCCCTGTCCCATTTGAACAATTGCTTACCCATTCTGTGCTCTGACAGTATTTTGCATTCCCCTATTATGGCACTTGCCTCACTCTCTTACAATTGCTTAATTGTCCATGAGTCCTGCTGGATACACACAAACATTTGCAAATCCATTTTCCAGCACTACTAAAACAGAATCCATAAGTAGTGCTTAAAAAAGGTTTGCTGGATGGATGACCATCAGTTACCTATGCTAATAGCATTATCAGAGTGAAGAATATTTGAAATAGACAAGTAGGAAGGACACAAATTTTATATCACCATATCATTCTTAATATCAGCAAAGTTATGATGCCACATTACAAAACAACACAATACTGTGTTGTAAAATAAAATAAGGTATTTCATTTAAAATCACCATTTCCTAATATGTCTACTAGTCTCCTTCCTATATATGAGCCAACTTTCTATGATTTTTAGAAAATTTCAACAAAAAGAAGAATTTTAGCTTGATATTTATCTTAAGAGAGAATTTGTGATCATTTTTTCACAAAGTAGGCTCACAGGAATTACAAAAGTCTTGGAGTGGGAAGTGTGTCACATCATTCAATCAAAATAAAAGAAAACAGGTGTAAGACACTTGGGGATCTAAGGTCGTCCATAGCTCTGGCAACCTGATATAATGCTGAAGTCCCAGGGGCAGGAGCCTGTGGCTGAGCTCCAGTAATAGTCCCAGGAAAGGGACAGACTCTGACTTCAGTGGAACAGATGCTTGTAAACAGGTGGAGGTCAGGTCTACCCAATCAGCAAAAATAACCACAGAGACTCAGACTGGACCCACAGTGACATTCCTTGAAGTACAACCTCACCTTTAAAGATGTGTTCCATGGATCTGGAAACAACAGGGTGTTTCTTGTAACCTGTCAGTGATGGTATTGAACTTCTGAATAAATGTAAATAATGATTCAAAACTTGAATCATCCCACTCAAAAGCCACCAAGAAACTTTTGGTTACTCACACAATACAGAAGTTCATATATTTTACCAAAATTGTAAGTCAAAAGAAGAGAGTCACTTTCCAATGTCCCAGTGACAGGGAAGAGGATGTATCACCATCCAGCATCAAGCTAGTACAGGTGCTCCCCGTATCCAACACATCATCTTCACTGAATCAGATGGACCCCCCCAGCTCTCACCCTAGCCCTTTTCTCTTTGTGCCCAGGCTCTTGGAAAATGGACTACCTCTGGAACTTCCAACTTCTCACCTCTAACTCTTTTTTTTTTTATTTTGGACGGGCAAAGTGGACAGTGAGAGAGAGAGACAGAGAGAAAGGTCTTCCTTTGCCATTGGTTCACCCTCCAATGGCCACTGTGGCCGGCGCGCTGCGGCCGGCACGCTCATCTGATGGCAGGAGCAAGGTGCCAGGTGCTTTTCCTGGTCTCCCATGGGGTGCAGGGCCCAAGCACTTGGGCCATCCTCCACTGCACTCTTTGGCCACAGCAGAGAGCTGGCCTGGAAGAGGGGCAACCGGGACAGAATCCGGTGCCCCAACCGGGACTAGAACCTGGTGTGCTGGCACCACAAGGTGGAGGATTAGCCTGTTGAGCCACGGCGCCGGCCACCTCTAACTCATTTACTCTTCTTCCATTTGGCTACCATCCCAACTACTGCAATGAGCCACCCCTTCCAGGGTTTCCAATAACCTCCTCTCACCCAAATCAAATGGCTTCTTCCCTGTATTAATCATTTGGTTTCTTTGCTCCAAAAAGCCAGTCAGCAGAGTTCACCATTATGGATAAGTTCCTTCTCCTTGACTCCTCACTGCCTTGCATTTCCAGACATAATCTTGTCCTCTCTGGATAATTCTGTCAATTTTCTTTGCATGCCATTGAATCTTTTCTAATCAGATTTTAGTATGTTCCACAGTTTCACAGTCAAGCCTTTTCTTATAAATGGTTGCCCTTAGAATTACTGATGCTCTCTGTCCACTAGAAATACCTCTGAAGGTCAAATTGCCCTACAAAATATCAATCCAACAGAAGTCTTGATGTGATATCTGTGATGATCAGTTGTCAGTACATAGTCACAATGTGTCATTGATACAGTTAAAGGCACAATTTCAAAGAACATAAAATCATACCTTTCTTAGGCAGAAAAAAATTTTTTAGAGGAAATTGGGTCTTTAGAATACTTATCATGGCCATCCTTGAGGTGGCTATAGGTGAGATATGGCCTCAGTGTTTGATTTTTTTCACATATTTTTGTTTTTTAAAACCCGCATAAAATTTTTAGGAAATGTCACATAAGAGTTTGATTTCCTATTCATTCAAATACACATGTGGCAATATCGTGCCCCTGTTCCTACATGGCAACAACAGATAGAGCTAAATTACAGCTGTCCCCTCTAGATAGCATCTGCTTTCCATTTATCAAGTCCCAAGTGTCAGTGGCCATTTTCAATGGCACATGTGTTGTTGGGGATTTTTTCTTATAGTAGGCTTACAAAGGAAAAAAAAACTCACATCCTGTGTCTATTAAATATCAAAGTATGAATGATCAAGCAACTAAGAAATTCTTTGAATGCCCAACCAGCTTATTTAACCTGTCTGTTCCTGTTTAAATTTTACAAATTAGAAAATTCACATATGAGGATAATTGAAAAAGTTCATGGAAAATGGAATTAAGAGACAACTTTATTTTGGTGCAAACAATTTTGAAACTGATGCATATGAATAGTCCTCAAAAATGCACATTGTAAAAAATTATACACGGAATTCAAACTATTATTTACCAAAGTAAATTTTTTAATTCTATTTTCCAAGAAATGTATAAAGTCCTTTCATTACATAAGGGTGAAATTATCAATAGAAATTCACCTACGTATTATTTCTCATTACTTAACGTTACAGAGCTTTTAGCTCTACTGTCCTTGCCTCCCTACTAGCTTTAACATCCATTTACAATTCTTGATCTTGGAACGGGACTTCTTTCCCCCAACCATTGGATCTGCTTAGCAATTTATATTTACAAATTTCACAAATAAAATAGAGAAGTACTCCTTTGCCATCCACAAGAAACCAAGAAACATAATGTATAGTGCTAATTACAACTGCATAAGGAGGTAGCTGTGTTCATTGTGAAACAATGAAGGCATGATTGAAGACGAGGCTTAGAAAGTGTAACAGAGATTAATTCTCAGCACAGTTTTGAATAGAAGAAACATTATGTGCCAGTAGTTTGGAGACTGCCCATGTGGCACAAAAAGAGAAATACGCATTTATGTGGGCAAAGTAAAGAATACAAGTCAAGATGGGCCTATCAGAAAAATAAATGTGTCTGTGTGTGTGTGTGTGTGTGTGTGTGTGGTGGTGGTGGTAGCAGAGGTAAGGTGGTTTATAAGAGAACCCAGCATGATTCATTCCCAAAGCCCATATATGCATACTCCCTTTCTTCCTTAGTCAGGATTCTCACATCTAGAGGTTTGTATGTTGTGAAGGCTGAGGGGCCAGTAGTTTCTGGAAGTAGCTACTTTGTACATGTTGCCTTGTTCACAAAAAGAAAAGGTGGCATGATCAGAATGACACCTTGCTCTCATTAATAACAGAGTAATTCATGCTGTTATATATAAAGTTAGACTGAGGAAAGGTCATGGAAAGATGAACATGATAGAGGACAACTGAGAGTACTTTGTATAATGATTATGACAGTAAGAATTAGAGGGGCCAGTGCCATGGTGCAGTTGGTTAATCCTCCACATGAGGCGCCAGCATCCCATGTGGGCACCGGTTCTAGTCCTGGCTGCCCCTCTTTGGATCCAGCTCTCAGCTGTGGCCTAGGAGAGCAGTGGAAAATGGCCCAAGTGGGTGGGCCCCTGCACTCACATGAGAGACCAGAAGGAAGCTCCTGGTTCCTGGCTTTGGATCAGTGCAACTATTTGGGGAGTGAACCAACGGAGGGAAGACCTTTCTCTCTGTCTCTTCCTCTCACTTTTTGTAGCTCTGCCTCTCAAATAAATAAATAAAATATTTTTAAAAGGAGAATTAGAAAAACAAAAGAGGATCACTAGGAATTTTAGCTTTTGTAAAATTGTATTAGAAAAAGAAAATTCCTAGACTAATCAATCAATTATATGATATAAAAAATAAGATGGACCAAGATACCATAAAATATATTTAAAAATCCACATGGATGAACTACAAATTTTGAAGATTGATTTCTTTCAGTTTAAGTCCTAAAAAATGTTTTAAATAAATTTTAAATAAAATATTCTTTTTTTATAACGCTTTTATTTTAAAGAATATAAATTTCCAAAATACAGCTTTTAGATTACAATGGCTTCCCCCCCCCGATAACTTGCCTCCCACCCGCAACCCTCCCCTTTCCCACTCCCTCTCCCCTTGCTTCACATCAAGATTCATTTTCAATTCTCTTTATATACAGAAGATCAATTTACTATATATTAAGTGAAGATTTCAACAGTTTGCCCTCACATAGCAACACAAAGTGAAAAATACTGTTGGAGTACTAGTTATAGTATTAATTCACAATGTACAGCACATTAAGGACAGAGATCCTACATGATATATTTTTTTAAATTGATTAATTTTCTATGCAATTTCCAATTTAACACCAAGATTTTTTTTTCATTTTTAATTATCTATATACAGAAGATTGATTCAGTATATACTAAGTAAAGATTTCATCAGTGTGCACCCACACAGAAACACAAAGTGTAAAATACTGTTTCAGTGCTAGTTATAGCATTACTTCACATTGGACAACACATTAAGGACAGATCCCCCATGAGACGTAAGTACACAGTGACTCCTGAAGTTGATTTAACAATTTGACACTCTTGTTTATGGCATCAGTAATCTCCCTAGGGTCTAGTCATGAGTTGCCAAGGCTATGGAAGCCTTTAGGGTTCGCCGACTTCAATCTTATTCCGACAGGGTCATAGTCAAAGTGGAGGTTCTCTCCTCCCTTCAGAGAAAGGTACCTCCTTCTTTGATGGCCCCATTCATTCCACTGGGATCTCACTCACAGAGATCTTTCATTTAGGTCTTTTTTTTTTCCAGAGTGTCTTGGCTTTCCATGCCTAAAATGCTCTCATGGGCTCTTCAGCCAGATCCGAATGCATTAAGGGGTGATTCTGAGGCCAGAGTGCTATTTAGGACATCTGCCATTCTATGAGTCTGCTGTGTATCTCGCTTCCCATGTTGGATCATTCTCTCCCTTTTTGATTCTATCAGTTAGTATTAGCAGACACTAGTCTTGTTTGTGTGATCCCTTTGACTCTTAGACCTATCAGTGTGATCAATTGTGAACTGAAATTGATCACTTGGACTAGTGAGATGGCCTTGGTACATGCCACCTGGATGGGATTGTATTGGAATTCCCTGGCATGATTCTAACTCCATCATTTGGGCACAACTGATTGAGCATGTCCCAAATTGTTCATCTCCTCCCTCTCTTATTCCCACTCTTATATTTCACAGGGATCACTTTTCAGTTAAAATTTAAACACCTAAGAATAATGGTTTGTTAATTACAGAGTTCCACCAATAGTACTAGAATAAAAAAAATACTAAAATGGATAAAGTATTACATTGTACAACAACAGTCAGCACAAGAGCTGATCAAGTTACTGTTTCTCATAGTGTCCATTTCACTTCAATAGGTTTCACCTTTGGTGCTCAATTAGTTGTCACCAATCAGGGAGAACATATGATATTTGTCCCTTTGGGACTGGCTTAATTCACTCAGAATGATGTTTTCCAGATTCCTCCTTCATATATTTTCACAACTATCACAGGGCCTGAAATTTTGTGACCAACAAATATATATTTTTAAATTTTTAAAATTTTCTTTTATTTATTTACTTGTGAGGCAAACAGAGGACAGCTTCCACTAGTTCATTCTCCAAATGCTCACAACAACTAGGATTTGGTGAGGGCCAAGTCACTCAGAGAGAGGCAGGAAATAAGTCACTTGAACCATCGCCACTGTCTCCCAGGATCTGCAGTATTAGCAAGTTAGAGTCAGAAGCCGCAGTTGGGAAATGAACCCAGCTACTCTGGTGTGGGATGCAGGCATCTTAACCAGAAGGCTGAACACCAGCTCCCAACAAATATTTAGAACCAATAACCTAAATTGTATATATTTCCATCCTCAAATAATAATATAACATGTCATTCCTTGTATGCTCATCGTACGGCTGGGAAATAGAGTTTAATTACAAATACCCCTTGGAGCATTGGGGTCTTCACAAATGAAGCTATACAGTCCTTGCAGAGACTCCCTAAGCCAATTCTCCATAGAAAAGATGTATCACTTTGCTATTCTACCTAATGTAGACTCATTGCTGAATGTCAATATCTTCTTATAAAATAAAATTACAAAAAAGCTCTCTATCTGTAATGGAGATCAATACAGTTTACAAAAGCCATTCCTGGTTTCTTGAATGAAATCCACGTGGGGTGTAAGAAATTTCCTCATCCTCTTGCTGATGTTAACTTCACATGGTGTATCTCTTTCAAGGTCAATTTCTTAAAAATTGTGTATCAGTTATTAGATCATCCATGTAATTCAGCCCAACTTGACTCCAGCTAGCACTGAAAATTCTTTCAGACTGTGTTTAACAGCATCATGTTTCTCTAATGATCCATCTGAGATCAAGTTCCTGAGAATGACATCTCTCATCCAGTGATTGTATTGAATCTATCTTCTCACTCACAATGTGGCTCTGAGTAGGAATTTTCTCAGTACTAAACTGTCGCCCATGAAACCTACAAACTAGAGGCTGTGGATTAATTCTAGCAAAAATGATTGTTAATTAAGTAACAACTGATAGCCCTAAGTGATGCTTCATGGCTGATTTCCCTTGCTTTTTTTTTTTAAAGATTGATTGATCAATTGAAAGAGTTACAAAGAGAAAGAGAGCTTTAGCGATCTTCCCTCTGCTGGTTCACTCCCCCAAATGGCTGCAGTGGCCAGGACTGAGCCAGGCCAAAGCCAGGAGCTTCTACTTGTCCTACATGGATGGCAGGAGCCTAAGCACTTCATCCATCTTCTGTTTCCTCTGCAGGCACATTAGCAGGGAGCTGGATTGGAAGTGGAGCAAGAGAGCTAGCGCCCATATAGGATGCATTGCAGGCAGTGGCTTTACCCACTATGCCACAATGCTGGCCCTTTTTTAATTTTAAATTTGTAATACCCATATCAGCCTGGAGGTGAAATATCTTTGCAACTGAGTAGGGGTAAATTATCTGCTGAACCTGTGATGATGGTACTAAGGTGTGAAGGCAAATTCATGGCCATATGAGGGAAGGGATCCTGACTGCACTCCTGAGAAGCAGAGGGATAATCACAGCCCCTATTTTCTATTTTGTTTGAGTTTTAAAAACATCAAGTAACCAATTATGTGGGAAAATAACTTGGCTCTGGTGGGTGCAGGAAAGTGTGATGATCCTTTTCTCACCCATTGTAAGGGTCATAGCAAGGCTCCTGTAACAAAAGACAGGTTAACAAGGGAAAACCAGATTTATTTAGTCAAAGTTTTGAGTGACTTGGGAGTCTTTCAGAAATGAAGATCCAAAGACCCATAGAAAACTGTCTATTTTTTTTTTCTGAAGTGTAGTGAAGAATGGATTTCCATGTAGAAATATGATTGGGACAAAAGGGCATCATCTAATGGTCATAGACCAAGGGAAGAAGCCCAGCATGGCCTGTCTGTTCAGGGTGTTCTTGGCCTTTCTGTGTAGTATTAATTCCTTCTCCGGATGGGGCCAGACCTCTCTAATGAGGTTCCTGAAAGAAGAGAGATAGGAAAGAGTGACTTTGCTAGGTCTTATGGCTTGCTTTGTGGGAAGGGATTGTAGTTTCAGTGATCTGCCTTGTGGGAGAGGAATTCTAGTGTCTATGAATCTCTTTCAGGGGAGGAAAAGAGACCAGTGTCTCACAGCTGGAAGAAGGAAGAGCTGAGATTGCACCATGCTCCTTCCAAGTCGAGTCCCTGACAGCCACTGTGGGGACCCATGGATATACCTGCCATGGGACCCCCCATGCTGGGCTTGGCTTATAGCAGTAATGCAGATGTAGCAGCTGATTGAACTTTCCATCTAGCTGAGGATCGTGGAAAACAACAAGATGGCGCTGATGCCCTGCCTGCTGCGTGACTCCACAGCTGAGCGTGATCAAGTGCCGGATTGGAGAACTCTGTGCATGGACTGTGATTGAATGACTGTGATTGGTTGAATTCTTTATATAAGCGGACCGTGGGAGAGGAGCAGGGCATGCTAGCTTTCCCCCTTAAGGAACGTGCATGCCATCTCTCCCCCTTCTCCCGGTCCCCCAGTCTTTGGTGGGTAAAGTAAAAAGCCTAGGATTATGACTGTGGTTCCGTCGACAAAAGACGGGGAGTAGAACGCCAGGAGATAGGCGGGAGTAAAATGCCAGAAAGGTGGGAGTAAACTGTCGAAAAAAGACAGGGAATCTAGGCGGGTAAAAGTCTTTTGAAGACTGATTGGCTGCAAGTAGCATCGTTCCTTTTGTGGCTGAAGGAGCTGACAAGTGGTGCCATGACTCAGATTGCCAGACCGAGCACTGGAAGCAGGAAGTAAGAAAAGGATAAATGTGCATACATGGGAATCTAGGCGAGTAAAGTAAAAAGCCTAGGATTATAACCGCGGTTCCGTCGTAAAGACAGGGAGTGAAACGCCAGAAAGGCGGGAGTAAACTGTCGAAAAAAGACAGGGAATCTAGGCGGGTAAAGTAAAAAGGCCTAGGATTATAATCGCGGGGAGTGGAGTGCCAGAGGACAGGCAGGAGTGGACCGTCGACAAAGGACGGGGAGTAAAATGCCGGGAGAAAGGTGGGAGTGAACCGTTGTAAAGACCGGGAGTGGAACACCAGGAGAAAGGCGGGAGTACTGATTGTGATTGATCTTACCATATGTTTCACAAGCAATAGAGCCTGTTCGTCAGCGACATGGAGAAGCAAAAATCCTCCACTATATGGGTTTATATATTGGAAGCAGTGTTCATAACATTAAGCTCATGTCAACGGGAGGCAGGATTACAGATAGCGCCAGAAAAGGTTCAAAAAGATACTGTAGTTCGCAATTTATCCTTAAAATTGTGTTTGATTTCTGGATGTATACTTGTATGAAAAAATTTGTATCATGATGTGTTAATTATGTCTACCTCTCAATGCAACCCTAGGGCCAAATGTAAGGACAGATTTTTAAAATGAAGAGGCTTGTATCTAGGTTTGGCTCTGATAATGCCCACAGTACTAATGTTAAAGAATGGGTTGCCATCAGGTGTCTGTTCATTTAAAATATTTGCCATCTATGTCTCGTTAGTTTAGCTTTTGGCTTGTTGAAAGTATTGCTTGATCATTTATTATTGATTTGTAATTATGAAGTTTGTTAAGGGGTTTATGATTTTTTCTACTGAGTTTTGTCTGAAACTGATTTACATGAGAAAATCCTAATTGTACCCTAGAATTGGGACAGATGATCAATACCACCTGGAACAGTAATTTTACGAGGTTGTACTTAACAATATAGGCCTCACCTTCCTCGCCAAGTGGGTGAAATGAGAGGAGAATTTTGAGGTAACTAGTGTTTAAGGCATACAAGATATGTGGAGTGGTTGTCTGCATTTGGAACATGTGGAGAATAGTACCAATTAAGCATTTTACTTTGAACCAAGTATTTCTTGAATAAGATGTATCCTTTGTGTCTAATTGCTAATGTGAAATTATGAAGGAATTTGCTAAAATTTATGTGTTGGATTTAGGTAGCAAGTAGTAAGAAAGCTGATTTGTTTTCTTAAATGTATTTAAAGCTGTTAATTCATAATTTGATAAAACTGTTCTGGTTTTCAAAACTCCAATAATCCAGAAGTTCTGATCAGAACTGTAACACTCTGCCAGCAGTGTACCAACCTGGTAATTCCGCAGGCTATGCTAGCCACCTTGCACTCTTAACCCCATGGAGAAGTGTGGCTTAACATGATGGAACGGTAGCCAATAACGGGTAATCGCCGATGGGTGCACCTAGCAACCTAAGGCAGAGGGTAGGACAAGCTTCCTATTACCTCCATGACGGGTAAGCAGGTTGTGCACCATTGGGAACCCAAGACAGGCACGGTTCCATGTCACTCAATATCAAAAAAATGGGGGAGACGTGGGGACCCATGGATATACCTGCCATGGGACCCCCCATGCTGGGCTTGGCTTATAGCAGTAATGCAGATGTAGCAGCTGATTGAACTTTCCATCTAGCTGAGGATCGTGGAAAACAACAAGATGGCGCTGATGCCCTGCCTGCTGCGTGACTCCACAGCTGAGCGTGATCAAGTGCCGGATTGGAGAACTCTGTGCATGGACTGTGATTGAATGACTGTGATTGATTGAATTCTTTATATAAGCGGACCGCGGGAGAAGGAGCGGGGCATGCTAGCTTTCCCCCTTAAGGAACGTGCGTGCCATCTCTCCCCCTTCTCCCGGTCCCCCACTCTCTCCCCCTCTCGTTCTAAGTAAAAGTCTTTTGAAGACCGATTAACTGCGAGCAGCGTCGTTCCTTTTGTGGCCGAAGGAGCGACAAGTGGTGCCGTGACTCGGATCGACAAGCCACACCAGTTCCTAGTCAGCCCCAGCCCAGCTTCCTTCCACTTGCCACAGCTCTCTGCCTTTGGTGGTAGGGGTTCTGGTTCTGAGGGACCCGTGGGAGAAGAGAGAAGTTGTGTGCTACCAGGCAGCCCCAAATGACTCACACTGTGGCCTCACTACATGTTGGGAGTGTGAAGGGGGAAGACATGTTATGTCCAAAGAATTCCCCTTTTGTGTAGAAAAGCTGCTTTTCACAGGGATTTGAGAGAGGAGGGAAAATAGTCCCCTTTACTCTCTACGCTTTTGGAGGGTTTGCATCACTGCTTCTCACATTCCAGTAATTCAGCAAAAACAGCTGTTCTACTGTCCCAGGCAAGAAGCCATGAGCAGCATTCCAAACAACATGCACCTTGCAGTTATTATTTATTAATTAATTCTTGGCCTCTATAACAAATTAATATCTGCCAAAAGAGGCAAAAAAGAAGAAACACTTATTCTCTCTGTTTCCCTAACACAAAAAAAAACCTACTCTTATTTTGTATTCTTACCCCGTGAATGGATGGGGATATAATTTTCTCATGTATGTAATTCTCTCCAGTTTTTAGATACATTAGTTGAGAGCATTTCTTATTTTAGTGGAATATAGAATGGAAAAAAATTATACCAGTAAAACTAGTTCACAAGCAAAACTGTAGGTTTTTGTTTGGCTAGAGAGCTGAACAAATACAAACAAAAATACAGTGAAGATGGCAATATCCTGCATGTGAAGTTTTAAAATGAAAAATATTTAAAATAATTCTGCCAAGTTGGTATAAATCTAATTAGGAAAGAATGCCTAACCAGGTACCCAAGGTTTGTGAATTATAGCTAGATCTATGTATCTTTCATGCAAAGATCAACATCCACTCTTGGTGGGGTTTTATGAGATTTATTTGAAAGGCAGAGTTACAGAGAGAGGTAGAGACAGGGAGAGAGGTCCTCCATCCAGGGGTTCACTACCTAGATGGCTGCAGGACCAGGGCTGGGCCAGGCTGAAGCCAGGAGCCAGGAGCTTCTTCTGGGTCTCCAATGTGGATGCAAGGGCCCAAAGACTTGTGCTTTCCCATGTGCATTAGCAGGGAGATGAACATCCAAACTCTTTGACGTTTTCCCCTAGTTTAGGTTGAGTTTAGAAATACAATGCAGTGGAGCCTGCAATGCAGTCATCCCACACAGGCACTGTTTCTTGTCCCAGCAGTTCCACTTCCAATCCAGCTGCTCCCTGCTAATGCTCCTGGGAAAGTAACACAAGATGACTCAAATGCTTGAACCCTTGTGTCCACATGGGAGACCCAGAAGAAGCTCCTGGCTCCTAGCTTTGGTCTGGCCTAGGCTTGGCCATTACAGACATCTGGGGAGTGAACCAGAAGATGGAAGAGCTCTCTCTGTCTCTACCCATCTCTCTCTGTAACTCTGCCTTTCAAATAAATAAATCTTTTTTGGAAAAAAAAATGTTCCCAATTCCAGCATCCTGCTAATGTATACCCTGGGAAGTAGCAGTGGTGGCTCAACCAGTTAATTCCTGCCACTCAGGTAAAAGATCCAGACAAAATTCCTGGATGGTGGATGTGGCTGGCCTAGGCCTGACCATTGCAGGCAATCATGGGTTTAACCAGAGGATGGAAGATTCTCTCTCTCTCTCTCTCTCTCTCTCTCTCTCTCTCTCTGTTTCTGTCTCTATCTCGCAAATAAATAAAATAATTTTAAAATTTCACTTCAGATTTTGGATGAGTGATTTAACTCTTGTAGCAAACAAAATAAAAATGAGAGCTTCCTCCTTAAAATAAAATAAGAATCTGAAACCAGATTCTGGAAAGCACTAAAATTGTGTTGAATACCATTATAACTTTCTCATGTAAAGATGGTAACTTTTATGCTCAAAATGATTGTTAATCTGTGTTCACAAATCAGCTACCTTTTAATAATTTATGATTGACTATTTAAAAAATTTAAAACCTACTATATACAAAAATAGTTGTATTTATTCAATCTTCAAAAGCAAATACAATTTTTTTCTGGAGTGTTCTGTGTGTTTTATTTTACCTAATTTATTTTGATCCATAAAATCAAAGATAATATAAGAGAAAATAGCATTTATTTGAAAATAACTTGCTTGACTTGACTTTTAAATATCTAGGACAAACTTTAAGTACAAAAAGTGTTTTCACAAGTTTATTTATAACTGTGGCCAAAAACATATTCACTGTATATTTATTTCATACTACTTACATATTTATTTCATACTACTTACATAGTGATGAAGAAATGATGATGACTTTGAATGGTATTGGGAAGCACAAATATTTTAATGAGTTATTTAAAGTAAAAGAACCACTGGAAATGAAGTTATTAAGCCTTTTTTTTTTCTTTTGAAAGGCAGAGTTACAGAGAGAGAGAACGAGAGAGAGAGAGAGAGAGAGAGAGAGAGAGAGAGAACTAGGCAAACAAAGATCTTCCTCTTCTGGTTCACACCCCAAATGAATGCAATGGCCAGAGCTGGGCCAGTCTAAAGCCAGGAGCCTGGAGATTCCTCTGAGTCTTCCACGTGCGCACAAGGGCCCAGCCACTTGGGCTACCCTCTGCTGCCTTCCAAATGCACCAGCAGGGAGTTGCACCAGAAGTTGAGCAGCCTATGGGGCCAGCGCTGTGGCTCACTTTGTTAATCCTCCTCCTGTGGTACCAGCATTCCATATGGGCTCGGGTTCCAGTCCAGCTCTCTGCTGTGCCTGGGAATGCAGTGGGAGATGGCCCAAGTCTTGGGCCACTGCACCCGCATGGGAGACCAGGAGGAAACACCTGGTTCCTGGCTTCAAATCGGACCGTGGTGTCCATTTAGGGGGTGAACCAATGGAAGGAAGAACTTTCTCTCTGTCTCTCTCTCTCTCTCTCTCACTAATTCTGTCAAATATAAATTCAAAAAAGAAAAAAAAAAAAAAGAAGTTGAGCAGCCGGGACAAGAACTGGCACCCTTATGGGATACTGGCGTCCCAGGAGGTGGCCCTGCCTGCTAAGCCACAACACTGGCCCCTATTAAAATGTTTATATCAAGAATCTATACATAGATATAGATATGTACCTTTTTAATAAGATTTTATTTATTTATTTGAGAGGTAGAGTTACAGACAGTGAGAGGCAGAAACAGAGAGAAATGTCTTCCGTCCATTGATTCACTCCCCAGTGGCCACAACAATTGGAGCTGCGCCAATCCGAAGCCAGTAGCCGGGTGTTTCTTTCCAGTCTCCCACGCAGGTGCAGGGGCCCAGGGACTTGGACCATATTCTACTGTTTTCCCAAGCCGCAACAGAGAGTTGGATTGGAAGAGGAGCAGCCAGGACTAGAACCAGAGCCCATATGGGATGCCAGCACCGCAGACGGAGGATTAACCTACTGTGCCACAGTGCTGGCCCCTAGATATATCCTTAAATGTTAAGTACATACATGCCCCTTTTGTTGCTACTTTAGATAAATAGCTTTGAAATCCTATCATCAATGCTCAAGAGAAGAAATCACATAGTTGTTCAGCTCAACAGGTTCACTTAGAAAGAGTATTGATATTTTAAGAGACTCAGCTTCACCTGACATTTAGGTGTCAACTTAGATAGAAAGTACATCAGATGATCACAGAAGACCATAGAGTTAACGTAAGAAATTGGTGTCCAGACCAGTCAATAACTTTGCAGAAGCAGTAAGCCAACTCTTTTCTAATTTACATCCTAAAGAACTGAGAAGGTGAAAAGAAGGGCCCCATCCACAAATCAGCTCTTCAGGAAAACATGAAGGAACCCTGTGGTTGCATCCTTCCCCTGAAACATGGTCAGGAACAGCCTGAAGAAGCATCTCCTAGACTCGGGTTTCTGTTTCTCTGCAGGATGATAGGAGGGGAGACTGCATGTGCTAGCACTGGTGTATTCCTTAGACTTTCGCTTTGGGTTTGGCCTTGTTTTGTCCCTAACGCATGATCTTACCTACCATGTTTGACAAAAGTGTGAATGGAAGCTAATTCTTATGCTTAAACTCTAAATTCCTAAATCATCAAGATGTCAAATAATAAAGAATGATTTAATGTACCTTCCATTTATATATGCTCTTCTCCTAAGAGAATGTGACCTTGATGTTCATTCTAAACACAATGTGTCTTCAGAGATTTTTGCTATAGGAGTAAAATCATGCATTTTAATTGTAGGCTGGTGTTTTGATTGATGATAAACAAATAATCTCTCTCCAAGTATGGCCCTTACTCCAATATAGACTTAATTTGAAATTTACTCCAAGTCACAACCACTAATTTGTAAAATGACTTGCTGTCAAGTCGCCTGTGTTTTATATCATTAATTTCAGCCAGTTGCCCCAGGCTACAGAACAATGATCTTGTCATTCTGAATATACAGACATTGGGACTGACTGACAATCAAAGCTCTTTAAAAATCTATTGCACTAAATAATTCATCTTGGTACCTCCAAGGGAAATATAATTGAGAATTGTGATGAATTCCCATTGCTTTCATACATAGTACTTTAAACTTTCCTTTTTTGAACCCTATTACGCCACATATAAGAAATGTCTCCTATACCCTTTTGCTCTTACACCCACCACATCCAATTATTCAGAAAATGGATGTTTTCAGCATCAGAGGATCAGTTCTAATGGGTCATCTGACACTGAAATAAAGGTAGAAAACATACTTTTCAGAGCAATTGGTATGGATCCCATTGCATTACATACCTTTGGCTCCAAGGGTTTAGTAATAGAAACATCCACAAAAACTGCAAGCTGCAGCTAAAATTCAACCTTCACTGACCAAGTTTTTCTAATCCATTTTCAAGTGTACTTGGAACAATTGGTGCATTTAAAATCCATACAAAAAGTCTTCGTGTTAATGAGAGAAGAAAATCCGAGTTTTGGATGGACTCCAGCAAATACAGGTTTCTAAAAGATTTACAGTTGAAGAGTACTTCATGAAGAGAGAGTCAGTTAACTAAAGTATAGTCTTCAGAAAATGTATTAGAGTTCTGATTTCTGAAATGTTGATTTAGCTTTCCTTTTTTATTATAGCCTGAAGTGGAGGCTTCAGTCTTACAGAACTTTCTTTTCAAAGAAAAAAAAAATTCAAAGCCGGTGATGTTATCATTCAGGATTCTAGGTTTTACCCTTTCTTAGTTTTTCCTTTTAGTTTGTTTGTTTGATTGATTGATTGATTGAAAGGCAGAGTGACAGAGACAGGGAAAAACAGTGAGAAAGAGAAATTGATCTTCCATGCACTGGTTCATTCTCAAAATGCGCACAACAGCAAAGGTTGGGAGAGGCCAGAGTCAGAAGCCTGGAACTCCATCTGGGTCTCCCACATTGGTGGCAGAGACTCAGGTCTTTGAGCCATCATGTGCTGCTTCCCAGGATACACATAAACAAGAAATTCTAATCCACTTCCTGAAAAGGAACTAGAGCCAGCATTTGACCCACGGCACCCAAATATGGGATGCAGCATTCTAAGTGGTGGCTTAACCTGCTGTACCACAATGCCCACCTCCCCTTTTTAATAATAATAATTAAAAAAAAAGGTTTTCAGACTTCATATCATCAACATAATGTCCACAAAATGGAAAACTGACCAAATCAGAATCTTCACACATCCAAGACATTCCTTGGAAGTGAAACATGTTCTTGGGAAAATTAAGTTCTATAATGTACTCAAGGAATATGAAATAATTTAGTATTAGCCAAGTAAGACACAAAGATAAACAAACGTTTACCAAAGAAAATCTAGCAACATACGTAAAGGTTGACCATCAGCCACAAAGCATTTTGAAACACTTTTGAATTCAATTAAGAACCCTTTATGTACTGTGGCTGCCCATAAAACTTTCAGAAGTGGTGTGCTACATTTCTAAGTGCTCACTTCTTAGAAATGAAATGGAAGCGACAGTAAAGAGTGCTGCTCTTCCAATCCAGCTCCTTGATAATGCACGTGGGAATGCAGCAGAAGATGGCCCAAGTGCCTAAGCCTCTGCACCCAGATGGGAGACCCAGATGGAGTTTCAGCCCCCTGGCTTTAGTCCAGTGCCAGCCATTGTGTCCTTTGCGGAGTAAAGTACAGGATGGAAAATCTCTCTACCTCCCTCTTCTCTCTGAAATTCTCTGTAATTCTGCCTTTCAAATAAATAAAATGAATATTTTTTTGAAAATGAAAAATTTTTGGAAGAAACAGAATGAAGTTGATGGGGGTAGGTACTTCACACAGCAGTAGCACCTGATGAGAATTCCTTAGGAGATTTTCTTTTAAAAAAATAGATTTATTTTATTTATTTGAAAGGCAGAGTTACAGAGAGAGGTAGAGACAGAGAGAGAGGTCCTCCATCCACAGGTTCACTCCCCAGATGGCTGCAACAGCCAGGAGCCAGGAGCTTCTTCTGAGTCTCCTACGTGGGTGCAGGGGCCCAAGCACTTGGGCCATCTTCTGCTTTCCCAGGCCATAGCAGAGAGCTGGATTGGAAAAGGATCAGCGGGACTAGAACTAGCACCCATATGGGATGCCAGCGTGTTAGGCCAGGGCTTTAAGCTTTTGAGCCACAGCGCTGGCCACCAGGAGATTTTCTTAAATGTTGCTACATCTCTTTTTTCTCTGAAAACCTTCTATTTATGGGATGGGTGTTTGGCACAATTAAGTCAACATTTGGTGCCACCTACATCCCATATCAGAGTGTTTGTTTTGAGTCCTGGCTATTCTCTTCCAATCCAGCTTCCTGCTAATGTACACTCTTGGAGGTAGCAAGTGATGGTTCAAGTACTTCAGTCTCTGCCACCCACATGGGAGACCCAGATGGTCCAGCCCTACTGCTGTGAGCATTTGGAGTGTGAATGAGCAGATGGAAGATCTCTCTCTTTCTCTCTTGTCACTCTACCTTTCAAATAAATAAATGACATTACAAATAAATAAAGACTCTATTATTACCTCCCTTGTGATTAATTTGCTGTTCTACTATTCATCAAACCTTGAGAAAATCTCTTAAATCTATGCCCAACACTCTGGGAATAAAATGAGCAAAACTTTATGAAAGTAAAAAACTTGATGAAGGAGTCAGTGCTGTGGCATAGTGGATAAAGCCACCATCTGCAGTGCAGGCATCCCATATGTGTGCTCGTTCAAGTCCCAGCTGCTCCACTTCGGCTCTCATCATTACAGCCTTTTGGGAAGTGAATCAGCAATAGAAGTCTTCTCTCTCTCCCTCACTCTCTCTAACTCTGCCTTTCAAATAACTAAGTCTCTGACCACTCCCCCCAAATACATGATGGAGCAAAGAAAATATACACAATTGAGAATTCAAAGTTCTTAATGTACTTATGATACTTTCAAATTCCCTTTGTAAAATGGCACCAGATGTAGCAATAACCATTAGATTGCAAAGTTTGCCTGGAAAATGGAAACATTCGATGGCATCCAACAATCTATATTTTGTTATTATTTGTTAAGTAGAAATAAGGGACACAAAACTGTAAGTAGAAAAAAGAAATAATAAAAAAGTATTAATAACAATATTTTGAATGGCTTCGTAAGCATAGTAAATTGTAACATTTAGTGCATCAATTGAAAATCCAAGAAGCAAGACATAGAATGTTGTGAGGTGTTCTCAGAGTTGGAATATATGTTCAGAAAAAAAGTCCCATGGGCATTTCAACTAGTCATGCTATTAAAATGTTGTCATTACTATTTATTTGGGGCTTTTAGTTAAGTCTATTTTTATCTAATCCTTAAATTTTATCACAATCTTGAAAATTAGGTATTATTGCATCTTTTCACAGATGGTGGAGAATTAAGACTTGAGAGAAGTAAAGATTTGCCAAAAGTCACCCACCATTGTGTGCCAACAATTTCTTTAAGCCTGCTCTGCATACCGCAGATTAAATGCTATGTGATACACAGTTACACAAGTGGTCTCTCCTAAGTCTAATCAGTATGGCAAATGTGTAGACTTCCCCTATCAAGAGCATTCTGTGATTGATACAGTACTAGGTGCTTTACATACATTTCATTGTCTCAATCTTTTTAGTAAATATAAGAAATAAAGTCTGAAAAAGCACAACTCTGGGTTAGCTGGAAGAAGAAAAAGGAGGAGGAGGAGATGAAGAAAAGAAGAAGAGAAGAAAAATGAAAAGAGAAACACCAAATGAAACAATACCAAAAAGTGTAGAAACCAGCAAAGCTATGGAGAAGTTGTGAGCCATAAATACAACCAGGTAATGACTATCCTCAACACATCACTCAGTATCCCTCAGAGCAAAGTGCAGTGGTTTTAAGAGCTGGCTATGTGGGTAGAATCCAAGTTTAAATGCTAACTCTGATTCTTCAAACTCATGAAGCTTTGGACAAGTTCCTGAACTTCTCTCGTCAAGGTCCTTCTCTAGGACAGGAATAACAGAAGAATCTTCTTAAGATTATCATGAGTAATAGAACCCTCATATTGTTATCATAAAGCTTAAGAGTTAATAATGAAACACTTTTGAGAGTTTCTAGCACATACTTAATTCTCAAAGCATATTGCCTATTTTTGCTTTCACTTGTGTACACATAAGTTTTTTTTTAGATTTATTTATTTATTTCAAGTTGGAGTTACAGAGAGAGAGAGAGATCTTCCATATTCCATATTCTGGTTCACTCCTCAGATAGAATCAACACTCATCACTGGGCAAGGCCTTGGCCAGACAGAAGCCAGGAGCTCCATCCAGGTCTCCCATGTAGGTGCAGGGGCCCAAACACCTGGGCCATCTTCCACTGCTTTGTCCAGGACATTAGTGGTGAATTGGATCATAAGTGGAGCAGCTGGACAAGATCTGGCACCCAGTGGGATGCTGGTATTGGGGAAGGTGGCTTTACCCGGTCTTACTGATAACACGTTCTCTGGAATTTTTAAAGATTTACTGTTTTATTTTTCATTTTGGCGTCTCTGCAAAATGACCTACAACAGACAGGGAGTGCTGCATGTAGTTCAACACTTGATCTTGAGCTAACCTAAAACTAATTGTCCAGCCTTCAATGCTCAACTATTAAAGAATAAGTAATCACTTTAATTTCTTAAATTGAATCAAATTTCACATTATAAGACTGGAATGAAACAATTACGCAATCTCTTTACTTCTCTTAAAAGTTCAGTGTCTAGTAGAGCAGCAAGATGGCGGAATAGGAAAGGAGCACACCGATAGTCTGGGGAGAGACAGTTTAATAAAAGTGGAGATACTGCAGGTTCAAGGAAGAGTAGGGGAAGAAACAGCAGAGGAAACCATTCCGGAACTGGTGATTCACAGTGGACCTGCGTGGAGAGCATGGGAGCCCGCAGTTTGGGACACCAGCAGCAGATTCAACACACCAGCGCTGGAACGCGAGGTGAGCTGAACCTCAATAGCCCGAGATACCAGCAGGGAAGCGGAAAGAGGAGACTAGAGTGAACAAGGCTTGAAACCCTGCAGGGAAAAGTTCACCAGGCTAACTAGAAGAGAGAGAGAGAGAGAGAGGGGAAAAAAAAGTGACCCATATGGACACGAGTTTCTCTCCGCTCACCTCTCAAAGGTGAGCAAGACAAAGAGCAGGCGCCATTTTGGACATACGTCATAAGCAGGGCGACCTCGGGCCGGCACCGGCCCCGAGCCTAGCAGAAAAACCTGACTCCGGGTGGGAGGGGTGAAATAACAGGAGATTAGAACCTAATGAATGTGTGGTGCTAATGAACTGAGGCTGTGAAAAAAGAGACAGTGGGGGAGAGAACTCACGGAAATCACGAATTCATGTGAGTACTCTCCAGAGACGCTACAGTTCAGTAGCCTTGGCAGCCCAGTGGGAGACTACAGGAGAATCTCAGCCCACACTAAGGGCTGCAAAGATTCCCTCTCTGGTCCTTGGGAAAGAGCTTCCAATCTCTGGCTCCTGTGGGTATATCATTCGCCTGCTAACCACCCCCAATTCCATTCAGCTGTGTGGAATTACTTCCCTTTTGAACCAATAAAAAAAAAAAGTAATAGAGAGAGATTTACCATGCCTAAACTGGGAGTGTCTCCTTTGACACACCCTCAACCCTGAGGAACCAAACAGAGCTCCCAGGCCACACCCATCTCAAGCCTCTAAGGCTCCATTAAAAGCAGACAGTCCACTTAATCTAGAGTCATCATAAAACAAGAAAAAAACACCACAGTGACGAAACCAATATGCCAAACAACAAACGCAAAAACCGAGGTAATAAGAACAAGAAAGACACTATGGCATCCCCAAATGAAAAAGACACCCCAATTCAAGATTATGAAGATGATGAGATAAAAGAGATGCAAGAAGCAGATCTCAAAAAATTGATAAGAACACTAAGAAGTACTCAAAAACAAATTCTTGAACTACAGAAATCCTTAATGGACAAGGTAGAAAATCTCTCTTGTGAAAATGAAATATTAAGGAGGAATCAAGCTGAAATGAAACAACTAGTAGAACATGAAACTGTGATAGTGACGAGAAATCATAATGAAGTGAAGAATTCAATAGATCAAATGAAAAACACATTAGAGAGCCATACAAACAGAATGGCTGAGGCAGAAGAGAGAATATTGGACTTAGAAGACAGAGCACAGGAAACTATACAGTCAAACCAAAGAAAAGAAGAGGAAATTAGAAATCTAAGAAATATTGTTGGGAATCTACAGGATACTATTAAAAAACCCAACATTCGAGTTCTAGGAGTTCCTGAAGGCATGGAGAGGGAGAAAGGATTAGAATGCCTTTTTAGTGAGATAATAGCAGAAAATTTCCCAGTTTTGGAGAAGGACAGAGACATCCTAGTACAGGTAGCTCATAGAACCCCTAGGAAACATGACCAAAAGAGATCCTCATCACGACACATTGTAATTAAACTCACCACAGTGAAACAGAAAGAAAAGATCCTAAAATGTGCAAGAGAGAAATGTCAGATTACTCTCAGAGGATCTCCAATTAGATTCACAGCAGACTTCTCATCAGAAACCCTACAAGCCAGAAGGGAATGGTGAGACATAGCCCAGGAACTAAGAGAGAAAAACTGTCAGCCCAGAATATTATATCCTGCAAAGCTCTCATTTGTGAATGAAGGTAAAATAAAGACCTTTCATTGCAAACAGAAATTGAAAGAATTTGTTGCCACTGGTCCAGCCCTGCAAAAGATGCTTAAAGATGTGTTACACACAGAAACACAGAAACACGGCCATCAACATGAAAGAAGGTAAACAAAGGGAACCTCACAGCAAAAGATCACAGGGAATTCAAAGCATACATTTGGATAAAGAAATTATGGGCATTGTACTCTATAGAATAGTATACAGCAGTCAAAAACAATGAAATCCGTTCATTTGCAACAAGATGGAGGAATCTGGAAAACATCATTCTGAGTGAATTAAGCCAGTCCCAAAGGGACAAATATCATATGTTCTCCCTGATTGGTGACAACTAATTGAGCACCAAAGGTGAAACCTATTGAAGTGAAATGGACACTATGAGAAACAGTAACTTGATCAGCTCTTGTGCTGACTGTTGTTGTACAATGTAATACTTTATCCATTTTAGTATTTTTTTTATTCTAGTACTATTGGTGGAACTCTGTAATTAACAAACCATTATTCTTAGGTGTTTAAATTTTAACTGAAAAGTGATCCCTGTGAAATATAAGAGTGGGAATAAGAGAGGGAGGAGATGAACAATTTGGGACATGCTCAATCAGTCGTGCCCAAATGATGGAGTTAGAATCATGCCAGGGAATTCCAATACAATCCCATCCAGGTGGCATGTACCAAGGCCATCTCACTAGTCCAAGTGATCAATTTCAGTTCACAATTGATCACACTGATAGGTCTAAGAGTCAAAGGGATCACACAAACAAGACTAGTGTCTGCTAATACTAACTGATAGAATCAAAAAGGGAGAGAATGATCCAACATGGGAAGCGAGATACACAGCAGACTCATAGAATGGCAGATGTCCTAAATAGCACTCTGGCCTCAGAATCATCCCTTAATGCATTTGGATCTGGCTGAAGAGCCCATGAGAGCATTTTAGGCATGGAAAGCCAAGACACTCTGGAAAAAAAAAAAGACCTAAATGAAAGATCTCTGTGAGTGAGATCCCAGTGGAATGAATGGGGCCATCAAAGAAGGAGGTACCTTTCTCTGAAGGGAGGAGAGAACCTCCACTTTGACTATGACCCTGTCGGAATAAGATTGAAGTCGGCGAACCCTAAAGGCTTCCATAGCCTTGGCAACTCATGACTAGACCCTAGGGAGATTACTGATGCCATAAACAAGAGTGTCAAATTGTTAAATCAACTTCAGGAGTCACTGTGTACTTACGTCTCATGGGGGATCTGTCCTTAATGTGTTGTCCAATGTGAAGTAATGCTATAACTAGCACTGAAACAGTATTTTACACTTTGTGTTTCTGTGTGGGTGCACACTGATGAAATCTTTACTTAGTATATACTGAATCAATCTTCTGTATATAAAGATAATTAAAAATGAAATAAAATCTTGGTGTTAAATTGGAAATTGCATAGAAAATTAATTAATTTTAAAAAAATATATCATGTAGGATCTCTGTCCTTAATGTGCTATACATTGTGAATTAATACTATAACTAGTACTCCAACAGTATTTTTCACTTTGTGTTGCTATGTGAGGGCAAACTGTTGAAATCTTTACTTAATATATAGTAAACTGATCTTCTGTATATAAAGAGAATTGAAAATGAATCTTGATGTCAAGCAAGGGGAGAGGGAGTGGGAAAGGGGAGGGTTGCGGGTGGGAGGGAAGTTATGGGGGGGGAAGCCATTGTAATCTAAAAGCTGTATTTTGGAAATTTATATTGTTTAAATAACAGCGTTATAAAAAAATAAAAAACAAACAAACAAAAATTCAGTGTCTAAAATAAGACAAAATTCGGCTTCAAATTCCATTAAGATGGTGATTTACGAAATCCATAAACCAAATACTTTGAATATTCCTTGGAATAGGGCAGCACAAATATTTAGTAACGTAGAAGCTTTTGAATTTAAGACTAATCTCTGACCATTTCTATGTTTTAATGAATGTTTCAGGGGAAAGTGTTTAAAACCACAAAACAGCAAACATGAAGATAGTTCCATAATAGTGTAAAATATAATACAGCTATATTTTTTAAGAAAATGTTGCCAAGGAAACATGTATATGTTTTATACTTCTTTCTTTACTTAGCAACTGTAGATACAGATAATGCTTACAATAAGACGTTAAAAGTAGTTATATACTGTAGTAGCTCAAGTTTTACATGGTTTTCAAACAAATTACATATTATTTTGTACTGAGTTATCAGACATAGCAATAAGATTACATGTTTGCAGCCAACAGCAGCAATTTGACATTTTGATGCTGAAGCTTTCATCAGAACAGGCATCTCACTTGAAAAACCACAGGCAATAGCATAGGAAGGGAATAGTTGATTATGATGGTGCATAGCAGAAATGTAGCCTTGATATCACACATGCTTAACCCTACACCACTATAAGGGACCACGTTCCTGCTCTGAAGAAGAGATTTATCACATTTTGAACAGGATATGCTTTGAAATCTAGATTCTGGAGTTTTCACCTGGTGAATCTCAATCAGGAAGGTCAGATACGTGATGAGATCTATTTAGGCCAAGAAAAGATAATCACATCCCAGAAATCTGTTTACATGACCCATGGCTCTGTAAAGGATGATTTTTCTTTTTTTTCTTTTTTAAATTTTTTTAAATTTTTATTTTTTGATAGGCAGAGTAGACAGTGAGAGAGACAGAGAGAAATGTCTTCCTTTGCTGTTGGTTTACCCCCCAATG
The DNA here is from genome assembly GCA_949820135.1 of Sylvilagus floridanus. Lineage (NCBI taxonomy): Eukaryota > Metazoa > Chordata > Mammalia > Lagomorpha > Leporidae > Sylvilagus > Sylvilagus floridanus. Next base: position 727,920 of record CATKVR010000005.1, on the reverse strand, counting down.
GCCGCTGCGGCCGGCACACCATGCTGATCCAAAGCCAGGAGCCAGGTGCTTCTCCTGGTCTCCTATGGGGTGCAGGGCCCAAGCACTTGGGCCATTCTCCACTGCACTCCTGGGCCACAGCAGAGAGCTGGACTGGAAGAGGATCAACCAGCACAGAATCTGGCACCTGGATGGGGACTAGAACCCGGGGTGCTGGCACTGCAGGCGGAAGATTAGCCTATTGAACCTATTGAGCCAGGATGATTTTTCTATAAGCCCAAATGCTAAATCATTCTGTTTTGATATAAAAAAGAATTCCCCCTAGATGACTGTATTTTAATGGCAAATAATCCAATCTTTCTATTTATTCAGTTTCTGTTACAAATGGAGGAGAGGAGTGGAAAGGAATTTAAAGGGAGAAACTTAACAACAATAGGGACTGAACAGCACACTCTTATGGTTGTTGCCTTTAGAAGTTATAAAATGTTAACTATGAATATGATATTATGAAAATAATTACCCTTGGCTAAGACACAGAATTAGGAAGCCCTTTTGAAAGTTGCCTGATTTTAATAAATTACTTTTTAGAAATACATTATTTTTTATTTTTAAAATATTTACTGATTTATCTGAAAGTCAGAGATACAGAGAGAGGGGGAGTGATAGAGGCATCTTCCATCCACTGGCTCTCTCCCCAGATGGCCGCAAGGGCCATGACTGAACTAAGCTGAAACTAAGAGCCAGGAGTTTCATCTGAGTCTTCCACATGGGTGACCGGGGCTCAAATATTTGGTCCATGTTCTACTTCTTTTCTGAGGCCATTAGTAGGAAGCCGGATCAGAAGTTGAGTAGGTGGGACACGAACCTGCACCCATGTGGGATGCTGACATTGCATAGTGTGGCTTAATCAGTCATGCCACAACTCTGGTCCCTAGACATTATTTTAAATGTATTTTTTTATTTATTTGAGAAGTAGAGAGACAGAGAGATAAAGAGAAAGAGAGAGAGAGAGAAATGAAGCTCCTATCTACTGGTTCACTCCTCAAATTCTCACAGTGACTTGGATTGGACCAGGCTGAAGCCAGGAGCAAGGAACTCAATGCATGTCTCCCACATGGATGGAAGTGACCAACAACTTGAGCCACTATCTGCTGCCTTCCAGAGTTTCTGTTAGCAGCAATCAGGAGTGAAACCAGGACTTGAACCCAGGCACTCTGATACAGCATTGCAGGTACCACAATCAGCTCCTCAGCAGCTAGGCCAAATGTGCATCTCAATACCTTATTTAAAGTATCACATATCATCTGGCATAGTGGCAGAGCAGCATAGCAAGTTGTGCTTCCACTTGCATCACTGGCATCCCTTATCAGAGAGTCAATTCAAGCCCCAGTGACTCTGCCTTACAAACCAGCTCTCTGCTAATGTGCTGGGCAAGGCATCAAAGGATGGCCCAAATGGAACTGCCCTGGAGCCGACGGATGCCCAGGTCAGAGCCACAGACCTTGCTGGCTCTAAGCTGAAAAGCCCTTCACTTGGCCCAGATCCCAAAGTAAGCACTGCTGCTGAGGGGACGGCCAAGTAGGGTCAGTAACGTAACAGGCAGAAGATGCCACCTGCCTTTACCTGGCCAGCTCTCCTCCCAGGCCAGCTAGGTAATGGAAGTCAACAGGGTGCCTTCCCCAGTGAGGTTCACACCTCCCTTAGGATGTACCCCATGTGAAGAGATAGATAGGTCTTGGTCCCATAGCTGACAAGGCCTTAAAGCCCACCAGGTCATTATCAAACTCCTTCTGTCAGTTTTTATTTGCCTCTCAATCAGAGAACTTATGTGTGCCTTAGACAGCACCTTTCTTAGCTCCTCTAATAATGGCTCTGTCCTTTGTTCTAGACCCTGTCTAGCCCACTTGGGCCCTCATTCATTTGTATTCATAGCCTCTACTCTAACATCAATGGCTCTACTCCCAACCTGTATGTATTTGTGGTACTCTTCCCCACTTCATGTTATATTATTGTTCAGAATTTATCAACACACAAATCCCTCTACCCACAAAAGATGCATGGTCTTTCTCCCAGTCTTGGTTGAGATCAGCTTTAAATCATGTCCATCACACAGTCTCCAAAAGGGTCCAAAGACTCCCCTCATTTCTTCTCCTCTATGAAATCCTCTCATTATTTGGTTAATGTTGAGAGCGGTTAATTAACCAAGAGTGGTTAATGCCACTCTTAGGATCATTGGTTGCTATTCTCACCCTGTCTACTACAGTGTTTGTTTAAGTGTTTACAGGAGGTGATAATGGATTGAACAAGCCCTTCACCAACCAGGCAGTCAACCAAATGCTGCTACAGGGATATACTGGACTCCCCACCCAGAAGACAGAAGCTTGTGACATCACCCCACACCACACCAGCAGAGAGTACCTCATCACCCCATATCAGCAGGAAGTAGCTCTAAAAACAGATTATCATCCCTCTACCCCTCCTGGACTTTTGGGGCTAAGGTAATCCCATACAACTCTTGTTTTATAAAAAAACAAAAGTGGAGAATGTTAGTAAAATGGTGCAGTCTTATTTATGACACAATGTACACCCCAGACACCATCCTAGGCTCTAGCACCTGCCGCCATTGCTGGAAGCCAGGTGGCCACATGACCCAACCAGCAGTGTCAGCTCCATCACCATCCTAATGGGATTAGCTGCTCCTACTTCCTTGCATTCCCCCTGGCAGTTTTAAGAAGACCTGTTCCTGAACATGTGGCTCTCTTTCTCTGCATCTCCTTCTCTCTCTCTCTCTCTCTCTCTCTCTCTCTCTCTGTCTTGGTCTCTCTCTGCCTCTTGATCTCTCTCTTAAACTCTCTTTCTCCCTCTTTTCCTTCTTTGCCCCTTCCCTCCAGTCTGTTGGGTTTCCCCCAATAAACCCATTCCCTTAAAAAAAAAAAAAGATGGCCCAAGTGGTTGGCCCCTGCTACCTGTGTGGGAGACTCAGATGGAATTCCTGGCTCCTGGCTTTGGCCTGGCCCAGCCCTGGCTACTGCAGCCATTTGGGGAGTGAACCAGCAGATAGAAGAGTCCTCTCTCTCTCCTCTCTCTCCTCTCTCTCTCTCCCTCTCTCTCACTCTCTTTCTCTCCCCCCTCTTCCCATCCTCCCTCTCTCTCTGTCAATTTGCCCTCAAAATAAATAAACATACATAAATCTATGTAAGGAATCTGCATCATGATTTTTTGCACATCTCTTACATGACAACTGAATGTGAAGGATGGCAAAAACATATCACACCCAAAATATGCCACTTTGGCATAAAGATTGCTTTCAAATAAAGACACTTCAGAAAAAAGTATATGCAAAATGTATGCTCTGACATCCCCCTTTTTCTTTCTAAAAGCAAAAGATAGAACCTCCATATGAAAGATGCCCCTCATGTAGTATAACGAAAGTTATATTCTTACCACCAGAGTTGGAGGTTGGGGCTCAGAAAAACCTGTAAAAATAACTCTTGTTAAACTAATCTTTAGCTTCCCAGTTACTTTTCCCTTATTACCCACCCTAGATCAAGATCTCTTATCAGCCCTGAAGTCTTCCTGGTCTGGTTAAAAAGCCCATAGAGCATTTCAGGCATGGAAAGCCAAGACACTGTGGCAAAAAATGTTCTACATGAAAGATATCTCTGAGTGAGACCCCAGTGGAAAGAAGTGGCCATCAAACAAGGATGTACTTTTATCTAAAGAAGAGGAGAGAACTTCCACTTTGCTTATGGCCTTGTCTAAATACTTATGGAGTTTGTGGACTCAAAAGGCTTCCATAATCTAGGCTGCACATGTCAAGATCCTCGGGTGGTCACTGACATCATACCTATGAGTGTTAATTGTTAAATTAACGATAGTAGTCACTGTGCACTAACTTAGTGGAGAATGAGACTTGGAAGTGGAGAGGGTAGAGGAGGAGGAGTGCGAGTGTGCATGGGAAGGCAGGTAGGATGGGAAGAATAACTATATTCCTAAAGTTGTACTTATGGAATTTGTATTCCTTAAAACATAAATTAAAAAAAAAACCCTCTTATGTGGTAATGTATTCATGTTTTGCTAAGCTTTGTCTAATTCTTTAAATAAGCCTTTAACTATAACTGCTTCTTTGGATTTTCATTTCCTTAAGAAGGATCCCATGTCATGTAAATTTTATATTAAATAAATATATATTTTTCTCCTGTTAATCCATCATGTCACTTTAATTCTTGGGCCTAGTCAAATCTCCTGAGAGAAGAATAAAATGTTGTTTCCCCTATAAATATATTCTAAGAAAATAAACTTTAGTGTATACAAATACGTGGCTAGAAGAATGTTCATCCCATAACAAATTGGAGTGGCCTTTGTACAACCACTTAGATGCCACTTAGGATGTCTGCATCCCATACTGTAGTCCTGGGCTTGCATACCAGCTCCTCTTCCAATTTCAACATCCTCCTGAATCACACCAGGGAAGGCAGCAGGATATGGTCAAGTACTTGATCCACTGCCACCCATATGGGAGACTGAATTCCAGGCTCCTGCTTCAGCCTGGCCCAGCCCCAGCTGTTGAGGGTATTTTGAGAACTGAGTCAATACATGGCAATGTTCTCTGTTTCTGTTGCTCTTTCTCTCACTGTATTTCATATAAAATGAAAAATTTAAAGGATATATTTATACAAATATGAGAACCCAAGTGGAAACAGTCTAAATATATAAAAATGTGCCATTAGCTAAATGAATTATAGTGTTTTGCATCATGAAATACTGCTGTACAATCCCTTCACCTATTCTCTTTTAATCCAAAAAGTATAGAAACTCAAAAGTGCATAGATAACCTATTTGGCAGCAAAATTTGACCTGATCGGTACACATTTGACTGCAGAACCTAATTTGAAGTAAAGCTATTCGTAGTTTTTATATCACAGCATGTGATTATTTTAGTTTCACCATATAAATATTAATGTTTTTCATTTCAGGATACTGCCTCAAACACTGCTGAAAACCTTACTGGATCTATATATTTCAGCTATTTTATATTTGAAAAGTTTAGAAAACTCCGAACTCTGAAATACCATAAGAGTCTTACATAAAGAATTATGATATTTATATTTAGTGGGGGAAAAAAGTAGATGGAAAACTTTGTACACTTGGTATTCTCTACCTGAAATGTTTTCTACTCTTTTATGTAGTTTGTTCCTTCTCTTCCTTTGGTTTGGACTTAAATCTCCTGCTGAGTAAGTTCCCATCTGCCATGTCCAATGATTTTTTTTTTTTTAAGATTTATTTATTTAGGCCAGTGCCGTGGCTCAACAGGCTAATCCTCCACCTTGTGGTGCCGGCACACCAGGTTCTAGTCCTGGTTGGGGTGCCGGATTCTGTCCCGCTTGCCCCTCTTCCAGGCCAGCTCTCTGTTGTGGCCTGGGAGTGCAGTGGAGGATGGCCCAAGTGCTTGGGCCTTGCACCCCATGGGAGACCAGGAAAAGCACCTGGCACCTGGCTCCTGCCATCGGATGAATGCAGTGCGCCGGCCAAGGCGGCCATTGGAGGGTGAACCAACGGCAAAGGAAGACCTTTCTCTCTGTCTCTCTCTTTCACTGTCCACTCTGCCTGTCAAAAAAAAAAAGATTTATTTATTTACTTGAAAGTCAGAGTTACACAGAGAGAGGAGAGGCAGAGAGAGAAAGAGAGAGAGAGAGAGGTCCTCCATCCACTGGTTCATTCCCCATATGGCCAAAATGGCCAGAGCTGTACCATTCCGAAGTCAGGAGCCAAGAATTTCTTCTGGATATTGCATGCGGGTGCAGAGGTCCAAGGATTGGGCCATCTTTCACTGCTTTTCCAGGCCATATCAGTGAGCTGGATTGGAATTGGAGCAGCCAGGACTCAAACTGGCATCCATATGGGATGCTGGCAGGGCATTAACCCACTGCGCCACAGCAAGGCCCCCACAAAGATTCTCCATCACACCAAGCTCTATTTCCTTCACTTAACAGGGCCTTGATTATGTATTATATGCCTTCTTTGCAATTATAGTAACTTCCCCGGTGGGAATATAAGCCTTATCTGTGCTGTTCACTTCATGTCCTCAGGTCCTAGGACAAGATCAGACACATTGTCTCCACTCAGTATTTATTGGATGAACAAATAAGTGAATGAGTGAGTGAACAATGAGTTTTTGTAAATAGATGTGCCTTTAAAGATTTTTAAAAGATCTAACATTAACATTTTGGTGGTATATAGGTTATGCTTTTCCTTAGGGGCTTAACTCTGTTTGAAATAGTCCATAAGGACAGTATATTCATTGTGCAAGGAGGGGAACAAACTCTAAGTGGCTAGTATAACCCACTAAATTAATTCAGGTTGTACAGACACTTTGCTCAAAGCACTTCATAGTACAAAAACACACAATCTTATTGCTACCACAAATTTCTGCCAGTTATGATCACACAGTTTAGTTCCCTCAGAAAGAGAAGCCAGGCAAAATAAAGGGGCAACATAAAAGACTCCAGTCCTTTAGCCCTTCACCATGGTGGATTGTGATATTTGCTACTTCTGCCCCATTTTCTCACCAAAGTGCATGAATATTTTACCATGAGTAAAACTCACATTTGGTGTGTGTGATTTCTCTCAACAATGGGCCCTTGGAAAATACAGGATCTAAAAAAAACCTTGGGTTCATTAAGAAGATAGGATGAGAATTGGAAGCACATACCTACTTCAACAAGGTGAATCTTCTTTAAAAAATACAATAAAGCATTTCCAAAATTGGTTTATAACACCACCAAGTTCAGGTGGATTGCTTTGCAAACAACACATGCAGTCAAATGTTTAAAGCTCTGATTTGTTCCCAACCACTCAGCCTCAGTAGGGGTCTAGTACTGAGCCAAGGAACATGGCCTGCCATCCTCTGTCCCAACCACAGTGTCTACTGCCACAGGGGGCTTGGGAGATCTAGAAACAGAGGATAAAGGTTTTAAAATCTCATTTTTGTGACCAGCACTGTGTAATGGGTGTAATGGGTAAAGGCCTCGCCTGCAGTGCTGGTATCCCATATGGGTGCCAATTCAAGTTCCAGCTGCTCCTGTTCTAATCAAGCCCTTGGGCCCCTGAAACTGTGTGGGAAATCCAGAAGAAGCTCCTGGCTTTGGATTGGCCCAGTTCTGGCCATTGTAGCCATTTGGGGAGTGAACCAGCAGATGGAAGACTTCTCTCTCTCTGTCTCTCTCTCTCTCTCTCTCTCTCTCTCTCTCTCTCTCTCCATCTCTGTAACTCTTTCAAGTAAAATAAATAAAGCTTTAAGAAAAAAATTGGGGCTGGTGCTGTGGTGCAGCAGGTTAATTCCCTGGCCTGAAGCACCAGCATCCCATATGATCACTGGTTCGAGACCCGGCTTCTCCTCTTCCGATCCAGCTCTCTGCTATGGCCTGGAAAAGCAGTGAAAGATGGCCCAAATCCTTGGGCCCCTGCACTGGCGTGGGAGACCCGGAAGAGCTCCTGGATCCTGGCTTTGGATCAGAGCAGCTCTGGCCATTTCGTCCATCTGGGGAGTGAACCAGTGAATGGAAGACCTCTCTCTCTCTCTCTTTCTCTGCCTCTCCTCTCTCTGTATAACTCTGACTTACAAATAAACAAATAAATCTTTTTTTAAAAAAATCACATTTTGGCTAGTTCTCTCAAGCCTCTGGATGCACGGTCTTTCGGCTGATGCCCCCTCCTCCAAATCCCCTCCCCCCCACCTCCGCCCCTGCCTTCCTTCCTAACCACACACTTTGCTCCGTGTGGCTCAGGCCTGTAGATTTCTCACACATGGCTCCCGGCCTGCTCTCTGCCTGGTATGGACTTCCCAGCCCACTTTCCTAAACTCCTTCCCCTTTTATAAAGCCCTCACTTAATAAATGCTGAACCATAAAAAAATAAAAAAGTACATTTGTCACATTCACACAAAACACTCTCAATATTTTTTCTTCTCTAGAGATGAACTACCTCTAAATGTCCTGATGTTTGCAGACATTTTGCATCCTCTACTGTATTTTTATTGTACTTTTTTCAGATTAACAATGAGGCCCATTGCTATAACTTCATAGGTATTTCAGCTAAAGAGTGTCTGGAGAATGAAGAAACAGATACTGAACACATAAAATTTTAAAGCAATGAATAAACATTTAAAACAGTTTTTAGACAATTTAGGCACTGCTGTTTTCAGAAGCTATTTTAAGCCAGACTGTTGTGGATTTCATGAGGATGCGGAAGCTACTCATCACCACATCTCTCTCCCTTAGTTCTTGCTGTAACTCCAGTTCCAATCTGAAAACAAGCAGCTCAAAAAACAAAGCAACCAAAGGAAAACAAAAAAACAAAAACCTCAACAAAACTCTTCTTTATCCACAAGTTTATAAGAATCTGTGATTCAGAAATAATGGCAGAACCAGTTCCCAGCAGCCCTCCATGCACAGGCCTGTGGCAGGTGAGCAGGTGTGCTTGCTGTCAATTAAAGCATGCTGCAGGCCGGCACGTGGCTTAATAGGCTAATCATCCACCTTGTGGCGCCGGCACACCAGGTTCTAGTCTCAGTTGGGGTGCTGGATTCTGTCCTGGTTGCCCCTCTTCCAGGCCAGCTCTCTGCTGTGGCCAGGGAGTGCAGTGGAGGATGGCCCAAGTGCTTGGGCTCTGCGCCTGCATGGGAGACCAGGAGAAGCACCTGGCTCCTGCCTTCTGATCAGTGCAATGCGCCAGCCAAGGTGGCCATTGGAGGGTGAACCAACGGCAAAAGGAAAACCTTTCTCTCTGTCTCTCTCTCCCACTGTCCACTCTGCCTGTCAAAAAAATAAGAAAATGAAAAAGAAAAAAGCATGCTGCAGAGTACACATTGAACCCCTTCTCTGGAGCAGCTGAGGATCTGAAGCTGAAGTTTTTTTGCTGCCTCTCCTGCTTGTCTGTTAGCTCTGGTCACTGAGCCCATTCCCTAAGGACCAGGCTGTGTCTGTGGGGTAGCTGGCCGACACTGCTCCAGGCCACTCTCTAGACCTGAAAAACAAGAGTCACAGAGCCGCATTTAGAGTTTCTGGGATGTTAAATAATACAAGATCTCACTAATGATCAAAGATGGGAAATACCATTCTCCCACTGTGTTCTCTGAAGAGTATTTGGATACACTGATGCTTTACCCTTCTGCAAAACAGTCCCTCATTCTTCATTAACTAACAGGAACACACAAAATGGCAAAGGCTTATCTCAGGGACTCCAGCTTTACACCAAACATGAATGGAAATGAAATTCTTGTACCAGTTATCCATTTTAATTTTAGGTAGGTGAATTTCAAAACTATAGCTTGCAAATGGATTATAATCAGGGTTTGCAAACTTTTTTTTTGAGTATGAGGATTAAATTTTCTGTCTAACCCTAAATAAAATGAAAATAATATTCTATTGGCAAAACTGAGCAAAATTCTAGGTCTATAAGTTGCAAAGCCAGCACTATTAACCATCTGAAGTGTTTCACTCACTATAATGTGAGACTTACATACAATAAACTCCATTCAGCTGTTTTTAAAATCCAATAAGGTATAACACAAAAGGCATTCTAGTGTTTACATTCCTATACAATTAGGAAATTCTGAAATTACAAGCTGAGATTACTTCCATTAAAAACTTAGTTGAAAAGGAAAAACAAGAAAATTTCATTCAGGAAAAAATATGAAAAGGTTTAAAAAGTAAGTGTGGTAGGTACCGTACAGTTAGGATAAAAGCATTATGAAGTGTTAAGAATTGAAACTACAGGAAAACGTGGGCTGTTCTTGGAGTTTCAGAGGAGGTAAACTGGCATGCTGGGCTGCCAGTCTGGATTTGCATGGTGGTCAAGACCAGCACCCTGCAGTTCCTGAATGAGGCCTTCTTTTCCTTCCTTCCTTCCTTCCTTTCTTCCTTCCTTCCTTCCTTCCTTCCTTCCTTCCTTCCTTCCTTCCTTTCTTCCTTCCTTCCTTCCTTCCTTCCCTCCCTCCCTCCCTCCCTCCCTCCTTTCATTCATTTTTGTGCCAATCTACTATCATAACACAGTTACAGTTAGTTTGCAATCTCCCACAATACTGTATTTGATATTAATTTTGCATGATTTGTATAACATGACCTGATATAGTCCTTTTTATCAATGTTTGCTTCTGTTTGTAAGACTTACTGCTCTACTTCAGTGCATTGCTCACCATCAACACATTTTACATACATTTTCTGTTTAGTAACCCAAGTTGTTAATTAAATACGATGAGATTCTAAGTAATAGTCTCTCACATTAAAGTCTTTCAAATGCTCCTTTTGTTTGTTTGCTTTTTTCTGGGGTTGGGAGAATAAAATACTTTTAGTCAGACATGGAAAAAATTTATTCCTAATGCTCTTGGGATAATGCGATTTGGGACTCCTTTAACAATGCTATTGATTAGATTCTGTTTTTTATTACATCTACTAGAGAAGAGTAAATCTTTCAGCATAGACTTCACCACCTGCCTCTCCAGAGCAGCACACCCAGCATGTGGTCCTAGGTGTGAGAACTCTTTTAGGAAAGCTTAAAGCTTAAACTGCTCCCCAGAGGACAGCATGAAGGTCAAAATACTCCTTATAGTTTATTACTGCTCCACAAATATTCCAGCAAAGTAACTCCATGTAACATGTTTTGTTCATTTTCCTGTGAAGTTAAAATAAGTGAACAACACTTGATCAAAGCAGTACCCTAAAACTATAACATTGTTAAAAAGCTATAGGCATTTTGGAAAAGCAATGGATAGCATTCAAGAATTTTTAGGACTTACTTTTCTAGGTGAAATACTCATAAAATGCTGGCTTTTCAGTTTCAAAATAGAAGCTAAAAATAACCATGTTCTTTATCCTAAGTGTTCTACTAACTTTAGGAATTTTTGAAGTATGGAAGTTTGGGGGACCAGCTTTGTGGTATAGCAGGTAAAGCTGCCTCTTGCAGTGCCAGCAACACATAGGGGCACTGGTTCAAGTCCCGGCCGCTCACTTCTGATCCAGTTCTCTACTATGGCCTGGGAAAGCAGTAGAAGATGGACCAAGTCCTTGGGCCCCTACAGCAACATGGGAGACCTGGAGGAAGCTCCTGGCTCCTGGCTTTGGATTGGCACAGCTCTGGACATTGTGGCCATATGGGGAGTGAACCAGCAGATAGAAGTCACCTCTCTCTCTCTCTCTCTCTCTCTCTCTCTCTCTCTCTCTCTCTGCCTCTGCTTCTCTGTAACTCTGCTGTTCAAATAAATAAATAAATAAACTTTAAAAAAAGGAAAGAAAGCTTGGGGAAACACATTTGTGAGGTTCATGATCAGATTCATGACAAAGTTTGACATATTTGAAACAAAATGTGGGAAGACAGATGACCCTAGTAAAGAAGTAGGGGAAGGGAGAGAGAAAAGAGCAGTGCACCAAAAGATGTAGAAATAAAAGTTCAGTTTTGTATTAATTTAAGATTGTAGTGCTATTGGAAATGGAAATATATGAAAACAATGCCAAATACGTCTGTAAATTAAATTGCTAAATGTAAAATTAGTGGATAAAAGGGTGTGCTTATTTGTAAATTTGATAGATACTGCCAAATGGCCCTCTATACAAGTGACACCCATTTAAACTCCTACCAACAATCTATGAGAAAATATTCTTCCCCCACACTTTCTAACAAAACTGATTATCAAAACTTTTTATATTTGTTAATCTGGAAGATATGAGTATGTCAGTGTGTCTCAATTTTTCCAGTTTCTATGAAAGGAATCATTTTGCCTCTTTTTTCTTTTTCAAAGAGAGAGGAGGGGGAGAGAGAGACAGCACTCCTATTGGCTTGTTCACTCCCCAAATGCTGTCAATATGGGGGGAAAGAGGGGAAATGATGCAGCCTGGAGCCCCATCCCCCACTTGAGCCCTCAAGGACTTTAGCTCTCACAGCTGCCATCCAATGTCTCTTTACCTGTGTTGAAGAAGCACTTAGATTTTGTTTTCTGACAGCTATCTCATCATTTTTTACTTATTTTTACTGGTTAATTGGCCTTTTCTTACTGATAAGTGATAACTTTTTATATATTAGATAAATTGGCCCTACATCTGTGATAGCAGTTGAAAATATTTCTCCCTGTTTTGCCCATTATTTCCTTAATTTATATTGATCTCTGCATACAGAAATTCTTGTTTATTGTAGTCAAATTTATCACTCTTCTTTCTATGGCTTATTTTTTTATTCCATTAAACCTTTTCCCTATTCCAACTATAAAAATATTCTCCTGTGGCTTACTAAAGTATTTCTTTAATACTTTTATTTTTCATATGGAAACATTTCATTAATTGCCACTTATATGGTAAAACAAAAGAATATTTTTCAAAATAGACCAGTGGACCCTACACCAGTTATTGGTCCCTGCAGATATAAGATGCCACTTTAAACATGTGCTCAATCCTCACATCTGTCCCAGTCTGTCATGACTTTCTATTTTGTTCCACTAATTTCTTTTCTTCTTTCATTCTTTAAAGATTTATTTATTTATGTGGAAGGCAGAGTTACAGAGATACAGAGACAGAGGTAGGGAGAGAGATATCTTCCATCCACTGGTTCACTCCCCAAATGGTCACAATGGCTGGAGCTGGGCCCATCCAAAGCCAGGAGCCAGGAGATTCTTCTAGGTCTCCCATGTGGGTGCAGGTGTCCAAGGACTTGGGCCATCTTCTACTGCTTTCCCAGGCCATAGTAGAGAGATAGATTGGAAGTAGAGCAGCTGGGTCTTGAACCAGCACCCAAATGGGATGCCAGCACTGCAGGTGACCACAGCACCAGCCCCTAATTTGTCTTTTTTCATACCCTTGCACAGTAGTCAAAGTTTTATATTACTTAAAAACACTTAGCCAGGATAGTCTTCTTCCCCCATATATTATCCTCCTTTTCCAATATTTTTTCCAATATTTTCAATCTATTATTTTTATTTGATTGATAGATTTAGTTTGTCTAATTGTCTTAAAAAATCAAAAATCTATATTATTATCTTGGGGATCATGTTAAATGGATAACTTAACCTAAGGAAATTTTTCATGATATTCAATTTTCCCATGAAGAAACATAATTTTGTTCATGTCTGAGACTTTAGATTATATGCAATTTTTTTTCTTAATAACATATTTTTTATCTTTTTTATACTCATATACTTTATTTTTTCTGTTGCTATTGTAATTGGAGATACAAAGATTCATAAGATATTATTTCCACATTTAGAATTCAAACTTTTGTAATAAAACACAAAATTACTATAATACATGCCACAGATAATGTCTGCAAAACTAGGTTATAGGCGTGCCACCTGAAGGACTAACAGGTGGCCTCCGACAAAGTGGTGAAAGGCATCAGACCAGCACAGGAGGCCGGAAAGAAAGAGGCGACTTGACAAACTACAAAGTGCCCCAGCCAATTCTGTCAAACTCTTAGAGGAAGTGAGTGAGAGGAGATGAAGTTGAAAAGCTTTGCGTATTGGCTTTATTTTGGTAGGTACTGCAGGGTTATAAAGAGAGGAAATTCAAAATGTTCCAGAAAGGAGCTTGCCTGGAAATTAGGAAAATAGAAATCTGTTTCAATTTTCAAGGTAGGAAATGGGAAAGATCTGTAATATGGATAGAGAAAAGGACTGATTAGAAATGTTAAGGGACAGATCTGTTAGGACTGATAACATACTGAACAGGGAAAGTAAGATGCAGGGCTCCAGCTTTCTGGCCTGTGCATGAGCCTAGTCAGGACTGGAGTGATAACCACTAGGACATACATACCTGGAGGTGGATGGGAAACCTGGTGACAGACAAGATGCTCATTGTGAGGTGTGAGCGAGTGGGGAGAAGATTGAGGTTGGAAACCTCCAAAAGCTCAAACTCTACTTTCCAGATGAAAGGAAACTCTCATAATTCTGAGGAATGACCAGACTCTAGGTGTTTTTCACAAGAAGTGCTATGATCAAATCTGTTTAGACAATGCTGTATACTAAATGCTTTTCTTAAAGACTCACAATTCCCAGTTATATATAAAAGGTTCTGAGAAACACTACAGGAGAGCAATCTATTCAAAGTCAACACAAAATTTCCCAAATTTATTTAACCATGCAATCTATTTTTTTAACCAACTACCTAGTATCTCATGAACTTCTAGTGTTTTGCATAACACAATTTAAGAAAACCTGGTCAATGGATATATTTCAAATATGCATCAGTCACCCCACATCGACTCAGCTTGCTGAGCACTTTTTTTCTCATTCACTAATATTCCTATATAGAAGTCACCCTAGAAAACCCTGACAAATGAACTATGATAGACGCTTCTGTGCAACAAGATTGAATGAAAATGCAGAGGACACTTCTGGCAAACAGTATAAAATATTACAGTTGTTAAAGACCATCACTCATTTTCAGCACAAAATCTCTTCTGAATTGTACCCTAAGGGCCACATGGCTGAGGGGGAAATTACACCTTCTGGAAGCAGACACAATTGACATCTGCTTGAAAGAATCCATTTGCCCTGGGCAGAAGAGCCAAATATACCTTGAAAATGACAATTATTTATTACCATTCTATTACCTAAGGTCTATGGAAAATTCACAGTGTGTCAGATTATGTATAAAAATATTCATCTCAGCTAATGGGTTTTTTAAATATTTCCAGGAGCTTTAAGACTGTTTTTCAGCCACCATCACAGTTGAGAAAATGGGAGGCCTGCATCCCATATTTTTTTTTTTTTTTGACAGATAGATATAGACAGTGAGAGAGAGACAGAGAGAAAACCTTCATCCTATATTGAAGTGTCTGCATTCCAGTCATGCCTCCACTTTTTTTTTTTTTTTTGGACAGGCAGAGTCAGACAGTGAGAGACAGAGTTGTAATGCAAATGCTTCTGTTTAAATTAGATCCATTTAACACCAGGAAAAAAGTCTCAAAGTCCACCACAATTTTCTGATGACTGCTAACATATTAATAATGTATTTTCCAGAGTGTTTCCAAACTGCCTACCTGCAGTTTTCAGGACTTTGTATGTGTGAACAACCTTATCCTCTTCTATCCATCCCTTCCTCCCTGCCTTTCTTTCTTTCATTATAGATTGAACAATGCAGCATCAATATATCAATGCTTTATTGCAGTTTTAAATGAATATATAACAATCCTTTATAAAACAAATACAACATAAACTGTTCCCATGTTGATTCACTTTATTTTTTAAATTTTTTTCAACTTTTACTTAATAAATATAAATTTATGAAGTACAAATTTTGGATTATAATGGCTCTTCCCTCCATAACCTCCCTCCCAACCTCAACCATCTCATCCCCCTCCCTCTTCCATCCCATTCTTCATCAAGATTCATTTTTAATTATCTTTATATACAGAAGATCAACTTAGCATATACAAAGTAAAGATTTCAACACTGCACCCACACAAATACACAAAGTATATAGTACTGTTGGAATAGTAGTTTTACCGTTAATTCACCTGGTACAATACATTAAGGACAGAGATCACTTTAGTTTGCCCATATTGCTTTATTGATGATGTTCTCCCTATCACAGGAAGCACTGTAACCAGTAGACTGGTTTATACACCTAGGAACTGTTATATATGAAAAGTTCCTACGTGAGGGGTTGTTAGTGAAGAATAATACACATTTCAAATTCTTTAGATTTTCCATAAAATCTGTCCCAAGTTACACATCTACCAGTAATGTACACTTTTAAACTTTTTTTTTTTAATTTATGTATTTATTTCAAAGGCAGATTTACAGAGAGGCTGAGACAGAGAGAGAGAGAGAGAGAGAGAGAGAGAGAGAGAAATCTTCCATCCATTGGTTCACTCCTCAAATGGCCACAACGGCCATACTTGTGCCCATCTGAAGCTGGGAGCCAGGAGCTTCTTCCAGGTTTCCCTACAGCTGGATTAAATGTGGAGCAGCTGGGACTCGAACCAATGGCCATGTGGGATGCCAGCACTGCCAGTGGCATCTATACCTGCTATGTCATGGCACCAGCCCTGTAATATACATTTTTACCAATGCTTTTGACAGTAGAAACCTTTTTGTTTAATAATCCAAAATAACCTCAGTATTGTAATTTGTGTTACACTAACTGCTTTTGAGATGCCACAGCTCCACTGGTTGCTCATTTTTACTTTCCTCTTACAGAATAAGTCTTTATAGTCTATGTCCATTGTCCTTGGATGATTCATTTTTGTTTACATAATTTCATGAAAGTTTTAAATTAATATAGTGTAGATATAATGTTTTCCTAAATAAATGCATTGTCAGATTTTTTTATTTTTTTTTAATTTTGTTAAACAGAAGTCTTAAAAATGTTATGTAATTTAATGATCTTTATATTTATTTGTATTTTTATATGATTATGATCCTACATTAGGTAAAAAATCCATCCACACTACCAAATATTACCCTTGGCCTTTTGATATTATGTAATTATATATTCACATATATGCCTAATTTAGATTACCACATATAAATTTAAAAACTTCATGTATGTTTACTTTTATTCATGTTCTATACTTAAGGCCATTTTAGAGTCTATATTAGCTTCAATTTTTTTTGATAAGCACAAATATATGCTCCATTTTATAAGTAAATTGCCAGTTGTCTGGAATTGGCTATTTTGTCATATTTCCTTACTACTTTCTAATACTTTTGGAAATCCTTTATCTTCTATAGGATGGAGACAATTTCTGTTTTTCTGAAAAAATATAATTCTTTGCTGAACTCCTAAGTAGTTTATTATTTAATGTTATTCCTTTCATTCAGGAAAATAGAAAATAATGAAAGACAAAAGGAGCATATTGTGATAGTCACTCATGTTTTTCTTCTTACTTGTATGAGTACTCATTGAGTGATGAAGTGTGTTTTCAAATTAAAAATTAGATGAATAACTGACTTTCAAAGTTCACAAAATGAAATATTTTACTTAATAATAAATTATATTAATTGAGTAATATGATTATTTAACAGTAATTTTATTAATGAGAGGTGTAATATATTTCCCTTATTTTGAATGTATACTTCTTGATCATTTTTTAATTTAATAATAATTTTAAAATATGGATTTCTCTAGTTGCCAGAGACATATTTTCATCCTTTCTATAGCATGACTAATAAAAAAATTAAATCAATAATTTAGTTAAGGGGCCAGCATTTCAGTGCTGCAAGTCAAGCTGCCACCAGTGACACTAGCATCCCATATGAACACTGGTTTGAGTCCTGGCTGCTCCACTTTTCATCCAGTTCCCTGCTAATGCAGGAAGAAAATCAATGGAAAATAGACCAAGTGCTTGGGACTCTTACACCCACGTGGGAGCCCTGGTAGGTGTTTGAAGCTCCTGGCCTGGTCCCAGCCAGTGTAGTCATTTTGAAAGTCAATCAGTGGATGAGATCTCTCTCTCTCTCTCTCTCTCATTCTCAATCTCTCTATCTCTCTCCCTTCCTCCCTTCCTTCCTCCCTTCCTCTTTCATCCCTCTCTTTGAATTTGCCTTTCAAAAAAGCACATCTTTTTTTGTAAGCAAAGTAGCAAGACTTAATAAGGTAGGGCATCCATCAGAACAGATGGGACAGAATCTGAGGGAGAGTGTGCAGACATTTAGACTGGGGAAGGTCACATGGTTTAGTGCAGAAGATAGACCTGACAGGCAAGGTGGGAAGCTATTCAGCAATGTCTTAAACTTTTGGTGCAAATATTCTAGCTTTTATCACTCTACCTAAATTATTTTTAAAACTGATGTTAGAATTTCAAAAAAGTATACACAAAAGGCATTTCTTTATTCCTATTTCTTTTTTCACTAACAACTTAGAACAATTATAATACAAAATCCCATAAAGAATGACAACAAATTTGTCTAGTTTTTGTCTTTGGTGATGATTATTTATGACTAACAATAATCAAAATATATTTTACAAAAACTAACACAATTTAATTTGCTATTTTACTGAATTTTAGTTTCATAAGTATTTTTCCTATATACAACATCACATAAACTATTTCCTAAATGATTCTTTTACATAAAAAGGCATGGATATTCACAACAAATGGAAGGTGCAGTTTTGTTAATATTGTGTAAGAGATTACAAAAAAATAGAATGAAAAATTACAGCACAAAGAAATAATGTATCTATTTCCATCACAACTATGATGTTTAAAGAATTAATGTTTGTAGTACTGCCTAATATGTATCCAGTATCATATATAAAAATACATTTTTCTATTGGGTTTTTAAAAAAACATTTTATGGAATTTAAAAAGTCAGTTTTAAATGGCAATTTCAATAAGTACACATAACTTTTTTTCAGAAAATATTTATCATGCTTTTATATGTCAAGGTCTTATATCCTGGGGCAGGTGTTGTGGTGCAGCAGGTTAAGCCATTAAATTAAATGTTTGATTAAATGTTTAAACTTTAAATGTTTAAAACTGTTTAATATTCTGGCATGTACCTATTAAAAAACAACTATTAGAACAATACAGAAACAGTAACTTCCCTATCTGATCAAGATTGCCTATAATGATCCTACAACAAACATGATACACAGTAATATGGAATCATTGAAAGCTTTTTCCCTCAGAGTGGACTCAGACAAGGTTGCTGCTGCTCACTACCTGTCTCTAAAATTGCACTGGAGGTAAGTCCTGGAAACACAGGTATAAGGGTCTACTTTATACAACAACATATGTAAGTCACACTATCATATAGGTAACCCAACATAATCTAAGCCCAAACACAAAAATTCAAATAATTACTGGGTCCGAAATCAATAAATAAAATTCATAGAATTACTATGTACCACCAAAAAACAAATAAAAATAATATTAAATGACAAAAGCAGGCTAGTATGCAAAAGCTTAAAAGAAAAATTAACCAAAAGAAGACTAATCTATGTAATATCCATAAAGAGATATCAACCAAGCAGTATTTAAGAAATACAAGTGAGTTGAGAATCTGGATAAAATAATAATAAAAATAAAGTCCAGAAGCCAATGAAGGTTCAGTGAACTGCGACTTACCTGCAGCAGGTCCCTGTAGCTCCAGATCACAACTTGCTAGCAGGATCTCGGACATGTGCGGTCAGGAGGACTCCAGGAGGGACTGACAGGAATGGGATCTACCATCATCTACCATCAGGTGTAAGGAGACTCTGAGCCAAGCAGAAACAGGCGGCTTCAAACTGAAACTCAAACCCCACCCCTCACTCCCAGTTCACTCAGCAGAACCCAAAGAAGCCCTCCTGTGACAGAGAAGGTTCTCATTGGCTGCATCTTTTGTTTCGCAAACTGTCCAATCATCAGGTACCCATGTCACAGTAGGGAGCAGCGGTAGTTCCAGATGGGCTTGGCTGACAGGAAGAGAAAGGTGGTGAGTCGCTCAGGCTTTGCTTTCCATGGCTTTATTTTCACAGCAGGACCTGACAAAGAGGACATCCTGACCCCTCAGAAGCTGGAAATGGTGAGTGTAGGGGGCTGGGCATCACGTGGGAGACTAGTATGTAGCTGGTGGAAATCTAATAGAAATGTCTGTAGTCAACTCCAGTCCTCCCAGTGGTCAGCTCTAGGATTTACAGACCTGAGCTTCCTGCTCTGGAATCGCCTCATTAAATGCCTCCCCTCCCCTCCAAAGTCCAGGGGATGTGGGCTTGGCCAAGATCCAGACCTCAGTCATCCCGTCCCATACCTACAAGCAGTGACTTCGGCTAGGTCCCTGAGCCCTCTCTGGGCAGCTCCACACCTGCAGCCCTGTGTCTTCCCCATTGTGTGGTGAGGACTGGAGACCCATTTAGGAGAACCAGCAGTGCATGTGTGGTATTTATGTGGGGAGAAACTGTGATCTGTGTTGTCCTGGGTCATTCCTATGTCCCTAGTGGTTATCCGAATCCCTTGATTTTTCTGTCCTGCAGCCAAACAGAATGGTGCTTCCTAGAGGTTGATTCCATTTGTTTTGCCTGATAACACAGTGCCACAGATGAATAAGTTGGAAAGAAAACAGTTCTATTTTAGCTGCAAGTTATGGTCTAAGGTTCAAAGGCAGTAAGTTCCGAATGGCAGAGTCCTGAAGCTGTGCAGAGTACCAAGTGGACTCAGAAAGAGCCTCTAAGAGATGACAACTCAGTTTGGCTTTCATAGTAGACCCCCTGGAGAGAACTCACTTATGTGTGTTTTCAGCCATTCTTGAGGCAGAGACCTAATGGCCCCTGAAATGAGACCCCTTTTAATTTCTGATAATGGGAACTGAATTTTCACAAGAGATTCAGATGGGATAAAGTAGGTGTCTTCTCTGAGCTGGGCCCCTTTCACATCTTCTGTAGAATCTTAATGCCATTTAATTCCTTTTAATCTACCAATTTAGGAATTAGTTTTATGATTTGTGCATAGTGTTTCATTTTCTTGCATTTAACCTTGTTAGATGGGATGATAATGTTTGTGGAAAAGGAAGGAGAATTCTTGAAGTGTTTGCGTCCTGCTAAGTTGAAATTGGAGCAGAGGGACCCATGGACTGACCACCCAGGTGGATCAATGGGCCTTGGTCAGTTCAAATGTCTTCTGGATATCATTCACCTTTGAACCCAGAAGTGGCAAAGTTTTTTTTCTTTTTCTGTTTAGTTTGGTTTAGTTTTCTTTTTTCCTTCTTTTTTTTTGTGTGTGATTTTTACTGTACCATTTCTACCAAAGAGAAACTTTGCTTGCCTTTTACTTTATTGCAATTTTGAAGGAGTTGTCATGAACAATTGATATTCTACTGCACATATTTTTGACTTTTGTGCATGCATTCTGCTGTCTGAAGCTGTGCTTTAGAAATGCACTCATTCAACTGCCTAGGGGACTTGGCTTCTTTCAAGTTTATTTTTGAGGGTGTTGTCCATGTCATTCTTGTTCATGACAATGCATGGTGATTTTTTATGTGATGGGAAAAATTGGGTTGTAAGTTGTGGATCAAGTTAAATTTAGTAGGATGTGTTGGCAGTGTATGAATTTACTGATCTTTTGTGCAGGTATATTTACTTATTCTTGTGATTTGCTGATATTTGGAGTGATAGAATTTATCTTTTCCCTCTAATATTAGGTAGCATCTCTCTATGATTATATACTGCTAAGTACTCATCACCACATTTGAATTTATACTTTGCTATTTATTTATGCTAATTATCATTAGTACATATACTTTTCCTTGTAATTCTGTAATCTTTGCCTCATGTAATTTGGTGTACTGTTAAGTTCATACACATAAGGGGAACTGCCTCCTTTATCATTATGTAATTTCAGTAGCCATGGCAATTTTCTCTGACCTAAGGCCTGATTAGTCAATAGGACTGTACCTAATATGTTCTTTTAAATGGTCTTGCAATGGTCTTTATACATAACTTTAACCCATTTGATTTTTTTTTATCTTTTAAAATACCTAATTTTATATCTCAAACTAGCCAGATTGAATATGTTTGTCAGTAAAAGATGGTTTTAAGAAATATATAGGTGGAATATATAAGTCAATGTGAAATAGCTACGTCAAACTATTTCTCTTTGTATTTTATTATACATGTATTCTTTATCAAAACAACTTATTCTTGATCAAAACAATCTATAATATTTAAACTCTCAGTGACTTTTACAGTGAATACAGTGCCATTAAATAGTGTCACAATACTGTACGATAGATCACTTTAACTTATTCCAATATGAATTAAATTTGCTGTCCTTTGACAAACTTGGCCTCAGATCCATCCCCTTCATATGTCTTTATATTTAAAATGTAGTATTGGAGACAGAAGTATGTTAGGTCTTGTTTTTCATGTACTGTGTCAGTCTCTGTCATTTAATTGATTTTCTGGTCTTATAGCTTTAAAATTCCCTTTATGTTATGGGTGTTCATGTCTTATCAGTAAATGTGTTCAAGTATCTTCTAGCTTTAGACTTTCATTCTCATTCTCTTTAGAGTAACTAGGGAAGAATACACAATATTATTATAGTTGTATTTCTGCATTTTTCTCAAATTGTGTTTTTTAAGTATTTTCTTAACCAAAAGGTACATACATTTTGTTTTAATAATACTTGAGTTTAACTTTTCAAATGCTAATTTTGTTATATACCTGTAAATTTCTTATTTGTATTATGTGGGGAGGAGATTTGTATAGGAAAATTCAGAAATATAACAATTTACATGTTTTAAAGTATTTGTACAATTATGCCAACTGTATAAACAACAAAAGGTTGTCTCAGCAATAGAGAACAACAGAAGTGGTGGTATTTCATTTTTTAAATGAAAAATATATATACTCTCCAGAGCATAAATATTTATGAAGATTTTGTATGTCATGAGCTCATTGACTAGAGAGACAATGAGGTCAGGTCTAGAAACAAGATGTTGGGATGAACAATGCCAAGTGGATAGAGACAGAAGAATAGGAGTATTGGAACAGGATCCACATTCAGCACAGGAACAAGGCTGATTAAGTAGCAGCACAGAGGAACAAGAGCAGGAGCAATAGTCAGTTTAGTATAGCTCCAGAAGACTTTGTCTTGTCCAATTGGTACTGTTGAAAGATCTACATACGATTCTGCCTTCTCATACCTGGTAAAAATGCTCCCCAGCATCTGACACATAAACAGATACATATACCAAGCTCTATTACAGAGTATTATGATTGTTCCATTCTATTAGTAGTGTTCCTAATTGAAACTCTAATAATCATTGTGTGTAGATAAATGATAAACTAAGGAATGGTAAATACAGTGATCTTCAGCTAATGACCAAGTGTCTTGCTAGAACAGATTGTCAGTAGGAAACAGGGACAATTGGAACACATATTGTTTATGGTTGATTTCATGATACAACAGTAGACCTGCATGTAGCAATAGAGATGTTTGCACACCCATGTCTGAAATATTTCTTAAGATTTATTTTATTTATTTATTTGAAAGGCAAAGGTACAGAGAGGCAGAAGAATATTCCATCTCCAGGCTTTGGCCTGGCCTAGCCTGTCCTTCCAGTCTTTTGGTGAATGAACCATTGGATGATAAATATGTCTATCTTCCCCTCTCTCTTCCTCCCTCTCCTCTCCACTTGCTCTGTTATTGTAACACTTTCAAATGAATAGATGAATCTTTAAAATGAGTGTTAGCAGTTAATAAAAATGAATTCAATAGATGTTTAAAATTTATAGATGAAGTAATTCAACAACTAAGCAGGGAATCAGAATGCAGATATCCCATTCTTTTAAAATGAGCAATTATATTTAGTTGATGTTACAGCAAATAGGTTTCTAATGAAAGGAATCACTTTTTCATTATCTTTGTCATCTATGTTAGCCATTTCCCATCAATTGTGGCAAAAAGAGGTAATTTTTTTTTACTACTTTGATTTTAATCATTAAATATTTCAGCTCTAGATACTGCTGAGATCTGAGCTATAGCATTTGCAATTAATAGTGAAAGAATTTGGAAAGGGAAACTACCTCTATAGCATAACTCTTTTAAGATTTTTATTTATTTATTTGACAGAGAGAGTTACAGACAGGGAGAGGCAGTGACAGAGACAAAGGTCTTCTATCCACTGGTTCACTCCTTCTATGGCTGTTACAGCTGGAGCTAAACCAATCCAAATCCAGGAGCAAGAATCCAGGAGCTTCTTCCACATTTCTTATGCTGGTGCAGGGGCCCAAACATTTGGGCCTTCTTCAACTGCTTTCCCAGGCCATAGCAGAGAGCTGGGTTCGAAGAGGAGCAGCCAGGAGTTGAATTGGATTCTGGAACCACAGGTAGAGGCTTACAGTGCCAGCCCCTAGCAAAACTTCTTAAAGTAGCATCTATAACAAATGGTAATTTATTCTAATTGTAACTAATTATAGGAGAATCTAGTGTGCAACAAGATGCCAAAATCTCCAAGTGGGAAAACTCTAGAAAGACTTTTATACAGTGACAAAATTGCCATTAGTTTAACATATTTTTACTTAAATTCCAATTGAATTTTTTTTAATTTATGCTTTTTGTCAAAATAGATGCCTAACACTTTAAGACTGAGTTATAGTCACTAAGTAAAGAGCTCCCTTTGGTTACTAGGGAAAACATTTCCTAGACATTGACATACATAAAGTATAGAGAGTGGGAGGAAGCACTTTAAATATAGGAATAGATTCACTTAGCTTTTTTTATTTCTATGAGAAAGAAAATTCTTATGGCCACATATATGTTAGTAAAATATATCAACAATATCCTGTACACAACAGATTCAAATTGAGTCACCAGTTTTAAATCAGAATGTGAGAGTTAATAATTAGAAGAACATTAACATTGCCAAACTCTGCAAAGTTTTGGATATGAGAACTAGGAAGGTTTATTTTCATTTGGATTTTAATGGGAAAATTCCCTACATATGACAATAACCTAGTTTTTATATTTTCTCTTATATACCTACCTCCTAGGAAAAACAGTAGAGATTACTTTTTCTCTTGTAAAACTTTGAAGTATAGGCTAATGAAAGATGGGAAATATTATCACACTGCATTTCCCAGTGATTGATCTCAGCTGTAAAAATGGATCTCAGGCTTTGATTATATGCACAACCTGTGCTATACGATTTCTGAAAAGCATCAAGCATGTAAATATAAACCAAAGCAAAAAAATTAAACCTAATTTTTAGAAGGTACAATATGAATCATGCAACTTGTTATTTTATTTCTTTTTATTTAAAAAAATTTTTTTTGACAGGCAGAGTGGACAGTGAGAGAGGGAGACAGAGAGAAAGGTCTTCCTTTCTTCACCCTCCAATGGCTGCCGCAGCTGGCGCGTTGCAGCTGGTGCATTGCACTGATCCAAAGCCAGGAGCCAGGTGCTTCTCCTGGTCTCCCATGCGGGTGCAGGGCCCAAAGACTTGGGCCATCCTCCGCTGCACTCCTGGGCCATAGCAGAGATCTGGCCTGGAAGAGGGGCAACCGGGACAGAGTCCGGTGCACCGACCAGGTCTAGAACTTGATGTGCCAGTGCTGCAGGCAGAGGATTAGCCTATTGTGCCGTGGCACTGGCCGTTATTTTATTCTTAGTCCTCTTCTCAATGACATCTTGGCATTACATATCCAGCTTAACCTTTTATTTTCAGTCAAGAGAGTAGAGTCTTATTTTTCCTCCTTTCCTCACTTGCCAGTGTCTTTTGTTAATATGGAGCTCTGTTTTCCCTTGCATCATTAGCTGATTCCCTATCTCAGGGCTACTGGTAGTGTTGATCAAGAACAATTCATTGTGTAGAGATGGGCTGTGATCCAGTTTCTTTATTTATGTGAGAACCATGAATAGAAGTTGCTTGGAGCCCAGTTCCTGCTGTAAATATCCTTTCTTACACTTTAGTATGTGCCTTTTGCAAGGTCTGCCTTTTATAGTCTCCCTTAATTCTATCAGTTCCTCACTAGGTTCCACATAGGAAACATTCCTTGAAATGTATTAGAAGGTTTCATTTGAGTTGATTCAGTGATCTCCAAGAAATAATCCAGTACCTGTTGGATAGTTGCAAAAAAAAGAATATCTTAATAACAGATACACTGCATTTTGATAATAATTAACACAGGGAATGTCTTATAATACAGAACTGCCTTGAGATTTTTTTCTAACTCAATGTTTTATGGCATTATTTATGATGAGTATTATATGGAGAACTAGATAGAATAATTCATTTGAGTTTGAAGGAATGTAAGCTAGTTCTAATACTTTCGTTTTAGGATTCGAATGTACATTTAGTCTCTTTAATTTGAAAAAAATAAAGAGCATGGATACATGTTGGCATTCATATTTCCAGCTTTTCTCAGTAACTAAGGACATAGATAATTATAGACAATAGGAAAAACTCACTTTTCACATAATGAAAATGCTTTTCATTCAAAAAAATCACAATGGGAAATAAATAGGGATTCATCTAATCCCTCATGTCATCACATAGTTGTGAATGGCACAGTTTTAAAATGTCTCTAATGTACTTCTTCCATCGACATTTAAAGCTTTTTTTCAGTACCAAGTTATATTTAAAATAACACTTTTTTAAAATTTATTACTCCTTTTTTTATAACTAAATATTTTAAAGTGAGCAAATTTTATGTATTTTAAATAGAGTGATTTAGGAGCATAGTTATATTTCCCACCCTAATCTCCCTCCTGTCATGATTCCACCCTCCATCCCCCTCCTTTTCTTATTCTTTCTTTTCATTATTATGATGATCTACTTTCCATTTGTTTTACACTTGTAAGATTAATCCTACATTAAGTAAATAATTCAACAAATAGAAAGAAGAAAAAATAAAATGCAATTTTCTGATGTACTATTTTGTATATATACACCACAATATTATTTTTCTTTAATTATTTTCACTTTCATAATATATACGAAAAAACCTTTCTGTGAACTACTCCCATTTCATCTCATTCCCTAGTTTTGGGGGATCCATTTCTCATCTCATTACATTTCAACTCTGAGTCAGGTCTCTGCTTTGGTCTGCAAAAGCTGTAGAAGATACCCAAGTCCTTGGGCCCCTGCACCCACATGGGAGACCTGGAAGAAACTCCTGGCTCCTGGCTTCAGTTTATCCAAACTCTGGGTGCTATGAACCAGTGGATGGAAGACCTCTCTCTGCCTTTGCCTCTCTGTAACTTGACCTTTGACATAAAAAGTAAATATTCAACAAAAATTGTATAGAAATCAAAATAAGTCAATGAATGCATAATTTTCTATTTAACATATTTTAAAGACTTATTTATATAAGTATTTGAAAATCAGAATTACATAGAGAGAGAATGAGAATCAGAGAGAGATAGATCTCCCATCTGCTGGTTCACTTCCCAATTGGCCACAATATCCTCAGCTGAGCTGATCCAAAGCCAAAAGCCAGGAGCTTCTTCTGGGTCTCCCACATTGGGGGCAGGGGCCCATGGACTTGAGCTATCTTCTACTGCTTTCCCAGGCCATAGCAGAGAGCTGGATCAGAAATGGATCAGTTAGGACTTCTACAAATGCCATATGGGATGCAGGCACTGCAGGCGGCGGCTTTACCTGTTGTGCCACAGCTGTGGCAGATACTTAGCATATTCTTTCACAAAGTTTATTTCTTCCCTCTCCTTTAGAGTTAACTATCTCAATACCTGACTATTCTAATTGTTCCCATTAATTGTCAAGCCTAGAGATGCAGAAATCCAATTCCATCTCATATTTGTTCTGTTTTTCCTGTGAAATAATTGTTGAAATCACTACTGAACACATGGTATGCAGTGGACATCCATCATCCTCACCTTACTTGAATTCTCAGTAATATAAGCTGCTCATAAACACCTAATTGTTTATAAAGCTTTTTTCTGTTTAGCTTCTTAAATCCATCATTTATCTTTTGTTGTTCCCTCTGCCTCTCTTTCTCAAGGTAATATTTTCCTCCAAAATATTAACTGTGGGATTTCCTCAATGCCGGAATGAAGATTCTTTTCAATTCTCAGTCATTTGGTTTTATGACTTCAACTTTCTACACCAAAGATTTCCCAACGTGTATATACAATCCAGCCTTCTATTCAGATGCTTCATTTTATTTATTTTTTAAGATTTATTTATTTGCTTGAAACTTAGAGTTACACAGAGGGAGAGGGAGAGGGAGAGGGAGAGGGAGAGGGAGAGGGAGAGGGAGAGGGAGAGATCTGCTGGTTCAATTCCCAATTGGCTATAAGAGCTGGGGCTGTGCTGATCTGAGATGCAATACTTTTCTGTTATCAGAAGTGGGGAACCTATGGCCCACTGGTTCTATGAGGCCTTTAAAATCATTTGGTAAATCATTAGGTAACCACAGACAGAACTCAAAATTCAATAAATCAATAAATCTATAACTGGCTAATTTTTAAGTTAACAAAGTTGTTTGGCCTGTGATAAGATTATAAATATCCAACAAGGCAGGAAAAATCTTGTTTTCACCACCCATTACAAGTTCAGAGTCTTTTACTTTTGCCAGGATAAAGGCTTTTCTTGCCAGTAGGTCTTCTGAGACAAAAGGGGCCTCAAAGTTCCATGGCAGCAGCCATACATTAAAATTCATTGAACTTCTACATTCTTCCCTGTAGAAGCATTCCTACACTGGGATTGAGAACATCTAGGCCACATAAATTAAAATTCTGGAGAGCAAAAGAACAAAAATGCCATGTGTGAGTGATGATGATAAGCCGATACTCCTTCATGCATTCTTATTTCATGGACCAATTCCTTCTACATAATAACCTGTCAATACCTTGAAAATCCATTAATTTCAAAGATATAGAGTGACCCACATGATGATGCTACCTTTAAGTCTCACAGAACCACGTCATCTGGATTCATGTCGATGCTCTATCAGGATGACAAATTCTGGGTGATGGCATGTATGATAGAAAGAGTGGATGTCATTATTTAGTCACCTGCCTCATGTTATTTGAAGTAAAATGAGATTCATATTCATAGGAAATTATATACTCATTGTATTTATAATCTCATGTCTGGGAATTAAAACTCAGTGATTCTTCATATAATAGTGATGACTGATGACCTGCAAGGAGAAAAGGCAAGCTTTGATTTAATCTACATACAGAAATTCCAATCAAATTGATCAGTTTTCATCAACTACCTTGATGGTCACCTCAAGCATAGAGCATGTGCTAGTCCCTTTGGCAGAATGCCCAAACAGCAGTGGCAGCCCCTGGGCCAACATTTTTGAATGTTAGCCTATGCTACTAGATCTGTGTTTAATAAGTCTATGATTTGAGCCACCATGGTAACTGTATTTTTGTATCCACTGTGTAATAAATGGGACTGGGCAGTGGCAGAGGCCTGTTGAAACAAATGGCTCACATCATTCTGTCTACATGGGTGCTTACTGTTTCTTCTTTCATATTCACCATCTAGTCATTATTAGGAAGCAGTATAATGACCACACATTATAGCCATTCTGATAGGCACATTTCACGTATCCTTCTCAAAAATCCATGGTACAAATCTAAAGTTTTCAATCTTCTGATCAATGAGGTAAACTATTATGTCCTGAGAAACTATAATTCTCAATGTTTCTGATCCTATTTTCTCCATGTATTAGATCAGGTATAATACTCAGAGATTTACTTACACCACTACCTTACAGGTCCCTTAACAGGGTGCTACTGTTATCCATATACTCTCAACTGACATTAACTCGCTAAGCCAATGAACAAGAGTCAGCTGCTTTTTTTTTTTTTACTTACTCTGACAGTCATATGGTAGTCTCTGTAAAATCACTAATCCTAAGGGAGGTGAGGCCCACTGTTTGTCAGTATACTTATGCCTTCTGGGCCTGCTGTAGCCTGAGCTATGATACATCTTTCCACTTATTGCTGCTATAGTCACTCTTCTTTAGAACTTAGTAGTTCTGACAGAATACATCTTTGTCCGCATAGTCCTGTGACCCAGCATAGTCAAATACCCAGTCCTTACTAGAACCCGGGAACAAACCCAGAGCTAGTTTTCTAATGGTATATATTTCCTTGCCATAGATAACATGTTCTTTCTTGAGAACATGTATATTTTCTGTGTTATGATCATATCAAGGATAGCCACGAAATCCAGAAAGCATTTTCTCACCAGGAATATCTCTGCTACCAGAATATCTCTCCAGTTTTTTAATCCAAGTTGTGATTTTACAACCCACATCTCAGAACTACTACAAAATCATTTCCATATTTATATCCATTTTAAAGCTCAGTAGGCCTGATTTTTACCAAGCAAAATAGTTTGAGTAGTGCAAAATATGCTGCATTTTGAAAGTCTACCTATTGTCAGTCTTCTTTCTTGGTAGCCCAATAAGGAGCCTTTTTTATAAGAATGTTTCCCAGCCTAACCCGGTCACTGGATCCCAGCCTAAGTATTCAGATGGAAGCCATCAACCTTGATACAGTTTACCTCTCACATTCTTAGATGAGTTTAATGAGGTTTGCAATGTTTTGTTTAGATCTTGCTTATTTGGTGTAACTCACATGGTGACAGTAATTGAGTGGAATATTGTGTTTTGTACACTAACTAGAAATAAAATTTTTCCCATGAGATAAAGCAGAATGACAAGCATTGTTTTTGGTCTTAAATATAGTTTTAGTTTTTGACATGGAAGAAGAACTTTTATTTGATGTTTATATTTGATTTAAGGATATGTTATGAATTCTGTATTGACAAGTAGACTATTATAATCAACAATTCAAATCGATCAACTTAGTTGCACTGTTGTGCTGTCTTTGGCCAAACACTGTTATTGATGTTGCTATGTAGATATTTTATAGATGTGATTAACATCTAACATCAATTAAATTCTGAAAGGACAGCAAATACATAATCCTGCTTTTTCATTTTAAATCAGATGTTCCTACAAAATTAATCATTCCTTCTCATGATAATTACCATAGTTTATTTTAAAACATCTGCATCATTTATGTGTTGTTGCTGTCTTTGAATATGTAACAGCTACCTATACAGATTTAATGTATTTTATGGGCTATGTTTTAAAAGTTTCTCTTATCTCCTGTCATTAGTATTGTTTCTAGGAAATTATTCATTCTTTCTCACAGTAATCACAGTATATTTCTTTACACTTCATAATATTTGCAGCATATTTGAATTTCTTGGTCTTTGACTTTCTACCTACCGCATGGATGTATCTTTAAAATCCTAGTTTAAGTTAGAATTTGCCCAGTGAAATGATGGCCATCTTGCTTGGGTTTTACATTGTGAGGTCATCAGCTTTCTAAGTTCTGGAAGTTGTCCTGGCAACATTCAAGTATAGTTTATCAGAGACACTTTAGACTGTGTTAATCATTCACCACTACAAGGTAATATATTTTGTACATTTTACGGATGTTTATGGGACTCTAAATTTCCCTTTAATTGTGAAAGCTAAAGAAAATGAAGACAATTGTGGTGTCATTGTCTTTGATTTTCTTGAGTATTTTCTTTTTTAAAGTTTTTAGTAATATGTTTATCACCAATTTTCCATGTCGTTTATCACTCTATTATTTCTCTCACTATAATACTCATTTCTACTCACTTAATAACAATGTTTTATTTTCTGAAATATCCAATAAGTTTATGTTCCATCTTTCATATTACCATTACCTGTGTTTTTCTAAAAATATCTTAGTCTGTTTATCTGTCCATTATGAACTTATAAACAATTTGAATTTTGACTGTTTGGTCATGAACTAAAATAAAATTATTTAAGTTGTAATGACAACAATGATGTTCATATATTTGAGAAATCTTGGCATCCCTGATAATTCACACTATACATGTAATGCATTTTTAAAGCACCTTTTCTTGTTTTCTTTTTTAAGGATTTGTTTACTTCTTTGAAAGAGCTGCAGAGAGGAGAGATACAGCTCTGATATCTCTGGTTGACTCTGCATCTTGCTGCAATGTCTGGGTGAGCCAGGCTGCAGCCAGGAGCCAGGAGTTTCTTCCCATTTCCCTCATGAGTGGCAGGGGCCCAATCACTTGGTGTTTATTCCACTGCTTTTCTTAGGCCATTAACCACAGAGCTGATTCAAAAGTGAAGCACCAAGGACAGGAACCAGCACCAACATGGGATGCTTGTTTCACAGATGGCAGCTTTACCTCCTGTTTCATGGTGCTAGCTCCCATGCAACATATTTTTAACTTATCTGAATTTTGGAGGATTCTATCTTTAATATTAATATATGAGAGTTGCATTAGAATAGCTACTGACACTGCCTTCTTTGGATTTTTGCTTCTAACTTGTTTGATCTTTTATTTCCATTCTGTAACATCATGTAACATACATTTTACTTTTGAGGATAATTGTAGTCATATATTTTTCAGCAAAATGCTTATATCTACTAGTTTTTCTACCAGTGTTTCTCTGAAATTATTGATTCTTACAGTATATTTGATGTCATAACATCACCATCCTTATTTAATTTTTTCTATTTGTTCTTGTAACTATCACCTATGCATATCTTTAGTAATATATTCTCTGTAAATCCTACCACTGTGAACCTCATGCCATCTTGCCTAGTGTTTTCCTTATGAGATTATCAGAGGCCACGATATTGTATAAGCAGTTCTGGGAACTTTCATGTACACAGTTTTTCAGAGGCATTTTAGGAGAATCTGGTCATTGCCCTCTTCAGGGTATCATATTTCTTGGTAATTGTGATTTTATGGAACTGTGACATATCTTTTGATTTTTTGGAAAATGTCAGTAGGTTAGTTTTTTTTTTTTTTTTTGACAGGCAGAGTGGACAGTGAGAGAAAGAGACAGAGAGAAAGGTCTTCCTTTGCCGTTGGTTCACCCTCCAATGGCTGCCGCGGACAGCGCACTGCGGCCAGCGCACCGCGCTCATCTGATGGCAGGAGCCAGGTGCTAGGTGCTTATCCTGGTCTCCCATGGGGTGCAGGGCCCAAGCACTTGGGCCATCCTCCACTGCACTCCTGGGCCACAGCAGAGGGCTGGCCTGGAAGAGGGGCAACCGGGACAGAATCCGGCACCCCGACCGGGACTAGAACCCAGTGTGCCGGCGCCACAAGGAGGAGGATTAGCCTGTTGAGCCACGGCGCCGGCCAAGTAGGTTAGTTTTAAACACCGATATCTTACCTGAATTTTTATTCTTGCAGGGTGGTGTTTTCGTTGATTTACATTTCTTGAAAAATTTCATTTATTTTTTTACATTAATTATAATAGTATAATTTTTAAAAATTGTTTATTTAAAAGGCAGAGTTACAGCACAAGAGGAAGAAAGAGTGAGAGTGAGAATGTGAGAGAGAGAGAGAGAAAAAAAATATATATATATATATATATATAGAGAGAGAGAGAGATCTTTCATCCTGGTTCACTCCTCAAATGCCTGAAATGGCCATGGCCAAACCAGATTGAATCCACAGGCCAAGTGACTTTTCTAGGTCTCCCACATAGGTGCAGGGGCCAAAGAATTGGTCCATCATCTAGTGATTTCTTAGAAAAGAAAGCTGAATCAGAAGTGGAACAGCAAGGACTTGAACTAGTACCCATATGGGATGCCAGCACTACAGACAGTGACTTTACCCACTGTGTCTCAATGCCAGTCCCAATAGTCTAATTTTCAACAGATTCTTTATCTTCTTGGCATTCTATCATTGCTACTGAAAACTATTCATTTTTCTCATAGTAATCATAATATATTTTATTTCATAATATCTTTTGTTATTTGCTTTTGCATTTAAGTTTACAGCCAACAGTTATATATCTCTTTGACTTGGTATTATATGCCAGTCCTGGCCCTATGAATGCATGGTCATCATGACTGGATTTTTCATTATATCATCAACACCATCCTAATACTATGATTTTTGCTGGCAACCATCATGGACACATATTTCTGAGACATCCTAGATTTATCTGATAATTCTGAAATTTCATTCTTGCAGTTAGCAAATGTTTACAATTTCTGATTATTTGGAACTCTAATTTTTGAAAGTTTTGATAGAATACTCCTAGATACATGTTTCCTGTAAGGTAATAGTGATTAAGAAAGAAAAAAAATAAGATAATTGTGGTAAGATATTTGTTCTTTATCTTTTCTGAAATATATTTTTTGTTTTCCTTTTTTCAATGTACTTGTATTGGTTTGTTTTAGAGCAATGTCTCATATTTCTTATTCACAAAATTTCTGTTCCAACTAAAATTACTCAATTCTTCTCAGCGCAATTATAAATGAATTTTATTTCTTTTTAAACTTTAATTGATTTAAAAAGAAGAGATTTCATGTGGCTTATTGATACAATTCCAGGAATATTACCACAATTTTTCCTCTCCCTCAATTCTCCCTCTTATCTTCCCTTTTTTCTTTAATTTTGCAATAACAATTAAAATGTACTTATAATCAAAGACTTAATACACCACTAACCATAATGTTCAACAAGTAAAAAGTAGTAGAAAAACATTATTCCATAGGGCATAAGAATGGCTATAAACAATGATTATAACTTGATGTCAATTTCAGTCTTGTGTATTGTGTTTTTTGTATTCTATATTAACTACCACATATAAGAGAAAACATCTATTGCCTTTTGTTTCACTGGGTTGTTTCACTAAGCATAATGGTCATGGTCTCAGGTTGCATCCGTTTTGTTGTAAAAGATGGAATTACATTCTTTTTTCCAGACTGAGAAGTATTCCATTGTGTATATTTGCCATATTTTTATTTCATAATGTTTCTGATTCTTCAATTTTGTCTTTGATGTCATATGTCTTATTCATGTTCTAATATCCTTTTTCAATATAATATCATCATTTATATCAAAACTATAAGTTGTCCTGACAATCTTCATTTACACAAATCTTATAGCCATCTTTGGTCTCACCAATTATTCACTTTTTCTTATTGAAAATTTTTAAATCTTTCCTCAACTATTGGGGGACTTTGTATTTCCTCTGATTTTTTAAATAACTTTTAAATAACCCAATTGAGTTGTCCCATGTAGTATCATATTGCATTTATGATTATTTTAAAGGAAATGTGGTTTTTTACCTTCCCTTTATTTTTCCCATTTTAATGATTTATTTTTCAGCAAATGCCTTTATAATTGGTTGTGACTTTATTATGACTCTTACCAGCTTACTCGTTTCTTCACACAGTAATAATGCTAAAGCTATCACGCACACAAATTTTCAGTCATATATTTTTGCTTGTTCTCATTTTTTACAAAACTTTGCCTTTGATTTCTGACAGCTACAATAGAATATATGTGTTACATTTTCTTTGCTGTTATTCAGGAAAGTGGCATCATATATTCTTAATTTATGTTTCCTGGAAAAGATTTAATTTGTTTTTACCCTTTTAATTCAATTATAATGGACTATTTTTAGCACCTTACCTGGAATTTGTTTTTCACACCTCGTTCCTTTTTTTAAAAGTTTTACTTTTTGAAAATCAGAGCTACAAGAAGGGAAAGATGGAGAGAGAGAGAGAGAGAGAGAGACCTTCCATCTGCTGGTTCACTTCCTGGATGGCTGCAACAGCCATGTCTGGTCCAGGTTGAAGTCTAGGAGTTTCACCTGGGTCTCCCATGAGGGTGGCAAAGGTACAAGCCCTTAGGACCTCTATCACAGCTTTTCTCAGGTCATTAGCAGAGATTTGGATCAAATGTGGAGCATTTGGTACCATTTAGGATGCTGGCATCACAGATGGTATCTTGACCCATTAAACCAGAACGTCAGTCCCTACTCTTGCTTACCAAATTGCTTATTTTTCTCACAGTGATCACAATATATATTTTATTACATCTTCATCACCCTATCATTTTGTATTTCTGCATTTGACATTTTACCTACCACCTTTGTGTGTCATAAGTATATAGAAGCCAGAGCCTTCCATGTTACCTTTTTCATTCTGATGTCATCAACCCTGTGAAATTGTAATTTTACCTCATATTTGTGTACGTATTTTTTTCAGAGAAATTTAAGGTGAGACCTGGCATTAACCATTTATATATAACATTTTTCAGATTTTGTTGATGTTTTGGGGGATCTAAATTTACCTTTTATTATTGAAAGTGGCATATTTCTACAGAGTTAAGCCTTTTAGCTTCTTTAAAGTTTTATTTTAACTTAACAGTAGAAAAGATAGATGGAGGAGGGAAATTCTATGTATTTGTTGCCCACCTAATTGCCACAGCAACTCAGGCTGAGCCAGGCCCAAGTCAGGATCCAGGACTCCATCTAGACCTCTGATGGGGATGGCATGAAACCAGTTATTTAGGCCATTATCTTCTGCTTTCAAGGTACATTAGCAGGAAGCTGAATCAGTAGTGCAGGACAGATGGTACTCTAACCCAGCACCACGATGTTTGATGAGGGCATGCCCATTGGTGGCTTAATCCACTGCACCAGAACACCTTCCCTGGACATGCTTATTTTACTTCTGTGGTAGATGGTATGTTTGGAATAACTATGTTGGATTTCTTAACATTCATTTTTAATGCAATTGAAATGATCTGTGCTTTTGTCATTTGGTCTATATTAGCTTATTTTTATTTTTCCTCCCAAGTCATTCATTTTTTCTTACAGTGATAATAATAGGCTTATCATAATTGCATTACTTTTTAAATTATATCTATTACCTATATATACATATATAAATGTACATATATATTTAAATGGTTATTTATTTACTTGAAGGTCAGAGTTACACAGAGAGAGGAGAGTCAGAGACTGAGAGAGAGACGTCTTCCATCCACTGGTTCTCTCAATAATTGGCCACAATGGCTGGAGCTGAGCCAATCTGAAAGCAGGAGCCAAGAGCTTCTTCTGGGTCCCCCATGCAGGTGTAGGGGCCCAAGAACTTGGGCCATCTACTTCTGCATTCCCAGGCCACAGCACAGAGCTGGATCAGAAGTGGGACAGCTGAAACATAATTCTGCACCCATATGGAATGCCGGCACTGCAGGCAACATCTTCACCCACAATGACACAGCACCAATCCACCAGTATATATTTTAATATTTTAATCTGAGCCAGCCAAACACTATGTGCTTAGCTTGTTTAGCTTTTTGTGAAGGCATCAACACACTCACATTCTGTAGGCTTTCTGGAACTGTCATGTACAGTTTCTCAAAGGCATGTTAGTTCATGTAGCAGGTAACATGATTTTGTAGTTTTTGGATGTTTATGGAACTCTAAATTTTGCCCTTGATTTTAAAAATTCAACACTGTGATTCAAGATATGTGAATCTATCCTTTCATATATTGTAGAACATGACATGATCTTTGTATTATTTAAATTTCTGAGATTTTTTCATATTTTTTAATATTGATGTAATGGTGTTGAACTATTTATTGGTAATTTCCCTACTTCTGTTTTTCACACCATTAATCCCCCTTTCAAATTACTTATTACTTCTCACAGTAATTATTTCATAATTACATATATACATTATTACATATATACATAATTACATATATATATTATTTATCCATTTTTATTTTTGTCAGTAATCACAACACATGATTTTATAACAGATGTATCACTTTTTATTTTATTTTTAATGTATTGCTATAACATGTATATCACTAACATCCTAGTAAGACAGTTGTGATACTAAGACCCTGTGTCAATATTGGTTTGCATTTTCATTGTGAGTTCATTAGATTGCTTAAAGATCTTTAAGTTCTCCTGGAAAATTTCATGTATATACTTCAGAGTCTTAGCTCAGTTGTATTCATTCTTCCATTCCAATTATATTTTTACCTTTTTCAGATTTTTACCATTTGTGTATGACATTTTCTATCATGCATGCTAGACAGTGCTATAATTCCTGTAACATACCATGTAAAATGGAAACATCTCATCACGATTTAAGGGACTCCAATTAAGAATATTTTTAAAAGTTATTTATTTTAGAGGTACATTTAGCTACATATAGACAGAGAGATTTTTTTTTTCCATCCACTATTCACTTCCCGAAATACTGTTACAGCTGGAGCGGGACCAATCCAAAGCCAAGAGCAAAGAGCTTTCCTTGGTCTCCCAAACATGTTCAGGAGCCTAAGTACTTGGCCCATTCTCTCTACTGCATTCCCAGGCCATAGCAGAAGGCTGGATTAGAATAGGAGCAGCCCAATCTGACTTGCTCCAAATAGTAGAGTTAGAAACATGCCAGGGGATTCCAATTCAATCCCACCAAGGTGCCATGTACCAATGCCATCTCACTAGTCCAAGTGATCAATTTCAATTCACAATTGATCACACTGATAGGTTAAGAGTCAAAGGGATCCCTTAAACAAGACTAGTGTCTGCTAATACTAACTGATAGAATATAAAAGGGAGAGAAGGATCCAACATGGGAAGCGGAATACACAGCAGGCTCATAGAATGTCAGTTGTCCTAAACAGCACTCTGGACTCAGAATCAGCCCTTTAGGCATTCGGATCTGGCTGAAGAGCCCATGAGAGCATTTTAGGCATGGAAAGCCAAGACATTCTGGCAAAAAAAAAGACCCACATGAAAGATCTCTGTGAGTGAGATCCCAATAGAAAGAATGGGCCATCAAAGAAGGAGAGAACTTCCACTTTGACTATAACCTTTTCTAAATAAGATCAAAGTTGGCATACTCAAAAGGCTTCCATAGTCTTGGCAACTCATGACAAGAGCCTGGGGTGATTACTGACATCATAAACAAGAGTGTCAATTTGTTAAGTCAACAACAGGAGTCACTGTGCACTTACTCCCCATGTATGATCTCTGTCCTTAATGTGTTGTCCAATGTGAATTAATGCTATAACTAGTACTCAAACAGTAGTTTACACTTTGTGTTTCTGTGTGGGTTCAAACTGTTGAAATCTACTTAATATATACTAAATTGATCTTCTGTATATAAAGATAATTGAAAATGAATCTTGATGAAGAATGGAATGGGAGAGGGAGTGGGAGATGGGAGGTTTGTGGGTGGGAGGGAAGTTACTGGGGGGAAAGCCACTGTAATCTATAAGCTGTACTTTGTAAATTTATATTTATTAAATAAAAGTTTAAAAAAAAAGAAGAGGAGCAGCCAAGACATGAACCAGCACACATCTGGAATGCCAGTACCACAGGTGGGGCTTAGCCTACTACACCACAGCACCATGCCCTGAAATATATGTTAAAATTTGTTGTAATGGACTATTTTTCACCAAATATCTTTATGTCTGCCAATTACTCTATATTACTCCAACCAAGTTTTTCACTTCTACTTAGAATTTTAGGACAATATTTAATATAATGAACATGTCTCTTTGTTTTTGTTATTGTGTTTGAATTTGCTTCTCTCTCTCTCTCTCT
This sequence comes from Sylvilagus floridanus, assembly GCA_949820135.1. Classification (NCBI taxonomy): domain Eukaryota; kingdom Metazoa; phylum Chordata; class Mammalia; order Lagomorpha; family Leporidae; genus Sylvilagus; species Sylvilagus floridanus. Next base: position 689,091 of record CATKVR010000005.1, on the reverse strand, counting down.
CTCTCTCTGTCTCTCTCTCCTATATATATATATATATATATATATATATATATAATATCCTCTTTTATATGAGACCTACTACTATGACCCTGTGGAAATCTTGCTTGATTTTTTTCATTGTGATGTGATCTGGTCACTCAAAATTCTGATATATGTCCTGGAAACATTCATGTACATGGTATCTCTGATCTATCTAGGGTAAGTTTAATCTTTCACACCTTCAAAGTTATATATTTTAACCTTAGTTGACTTTTATGATTGCAAAGTTATCATTCACAGACATTTCCCTAAATGTAGTCACTGGCACACGTTCCCTTAAAATTATTGCAGTAGGTGGAATGATCTCTTGTTGTTTTATATGGATTTATTTTTACTTTTGATTTCACTTCAAAATTAATTGTAATTAACTATTTTCACCAAATTCCTTCATATATACTTTTTAACAGAATTTATAGAATATAAATTGACCTTTGGTTTTAGAAATTTTCTAAAATATAGTTCTTGATTCCTTTAAGTTCATTTTCAAAAATGATTTCATTATTCCTTGATTCAATATACTAAGAAATTTATCTTTTTTAAGTGTAGTGGAATATCTTTTTATACCAAATAATACTATTCTGACTTGTCACTGTGTTATTTCTCATATTGCATTACGAAATTTTGCTCATAAAATCTATATACTGTACATTAGTTAAAACATTTATTTCTTAGCATGTACATCAACTTTATTGTTTGTTTTTGTTGCTTATGTTAAAAAAGTTTATGTAGACATAGTATTCATTCAATATTTTTTTCAACAAATGAAAAATATATTGACACCACAGAGCCATGAGGTGTGATGAGCATCCCTCTATGAGGCAGAGCCTTTTTTGACCTTCCCTTTTTGAAGTGTTTCAAATAGTTTAAAATGAATTTAGATTAGCTCTTTAAAAGTTTGGTAAAATGTAGCACTGAAGCCATCCAGTCCTGAGCTTTTATTTATTGTGAGGGTCTTTATTATTGATTCTGCCTCCATCTTGGTTATTTGTCTATTCAAAATTTCTGAATCTTCATGCCTGAATTTTTGTAGATTTGATGTATCCAGAAATCTATACATTTGCTGCCATATAGCTATTTGTAACAATTTAATGATTATTTTATATCAGCACCATCAGTTGAAAGAACTCTTTTACATTTCTACTGTTTATTAATGTGGATATTCTGCATTTTTCATTAGGTGGTCCAGTGCTTTATTGATTGTGCTTATTTTTTTTTCAGAAAACAATGACTCTATTTCACTGATCTTCTGCATCATTTTTTGGTTTCTATTTTGTTAGTTTTTTCTCTTAATTTTATTATTTTTCTCCTACTAATTTGGCATCTAATTTGTGCTTATTTTTCCATGTCCATGAGATTTGTTTTTAGTTCATATACTGATATCTTCCCAAATTCTTGATGTGAAGAGTAATTGCTATAATCTTTCCCCTTAACACTGTTTTTGCTGAAGAGTAATTGCTATAATCTTTCCCCTTAAACACTGTTTTTGCTGTATCACAAAGATTTCCTCTGCTATTTTATTGAAATTTGTTTCAAGGAATTTTAAAATTTCCCTCTTCATTTTTTCTATGACCCTTTATTTATTCAATATTTTTGTTCAGTCATCATGTGTTTGCAAACTCTCTAGAGTGTCTTATTATTTTCCAGCTTCATTCCATTGTGATCAGAAATGGTACATGATGTGACTTCATTTAAAAGAATTAGACTTGCTTTATTTCTTAGTGTAGAGTTTATCCTATAGAATGTTCCTTTTACAGATGAAAACTGTGTATTCTGTGACTGCTGGATGAATCATTCTAGATATCAGATCCGTTTTGTCTGTAGTGTAGATGATCTCTATTGTTTGTTGATTTTTACCTAGTTGTTCTGTCCATGACCAAAGTAGGGTGTTGGAGCCCTCCATTATCATCATGGAGCCTCTATTTCCTTAAATCCATTAACATGTGTTGTAAGTAACTGGGTCCTCTAGCACTGAGTGGATATTCATTTACTATAGTCACATCTTCCTGTTGAGTCGATCTTTTTATCAGTACATAATGCCTGTTCTTTCCCTATTTTAACAGTTACAGTCTTGAATTTTATTTTGTCTCATATTAAAAGAGTTACTCTTGTTGATTTTCGATTTACAGTTGCTTGGAACATCATTTCCCATCCTTCCACTGTAAGTTTGTGTGTATGTTGGTGAGGTATATTTCTTGTAGGCAGCATATAAATGGATCTGGCTTTTAATCCAAGCAACCTGTCTGTGTATTTAAAATGGAGAGTTCAATCTATTTCCATTCCAGCTGATCATTGATAAGTGATGACTTGGTCATATCATCTTTCTGTAAATATTACTGTTGCTTGCTTTGGATCTCCTTTATACTATTATTAGATTGTGTAGCCTCAAATTCTTCAAAGAAACTATCTTTCTCTATTTCTGTTTGTAAGACAACCTTAACTATCTTTTCTAAGCCTGGATAAATCATGACAAAGTCAATTTGTTTGGTCTTGAAGGTCTTGATTTCATCTTCATTTAAAAATGAGAGCTTTTCTGTGTATAGCATTTGGGTTGACAATTTCTTCTTTTATTAAACTTGAACTATCTCTCCATTCTCTTCTCACCTGAAAAATTTTTGATGAAGATTCTACTGTCAATCTAATGGAAGATTCTCGAAAGATAATCTGGCATTTCTCTTGCACATGTAAGGACAATAAAATTTCTTTATGTTTTTATTTTGAAAGTTTGAATATAATGTGTAGTGTTGAAGATCTCCTCTGATTTGGATGTATGGGATTCTGTGTGCTTCCTGCCTGTACTTGGTTGTCCATCTCATTGTCCAAATTAGAGAAATTTTTGTTTTTATTTCACTAAATGTATTTTCTGAGTCATTCTGCCTTTCCACCCCTTCAGGAATACCTAAGATATGTATACTTTGTTGCTTGATGGTGCCCCATAAATCACAAACACTGTTTTGTTTTTCCAAAGTTTTTCCATCTGCTTTATTGTCTGACGTATTCCAAAAACTTTGTTTTCCAGCTCAGCTATTCTTCAGCCTCACTGAGTCTGTTGTTCAGATTTTCCACTGTGTTTTCTCTTTGACATGTTGAATTCTTAATTTCTTTTTTTTAAGATTTTATTTATTTATTTATTTGAAAGAGCTACAGACAGTGAGAAGGAGAGACTGAGAGAATGGTCTTCCTTCCTTTGGTTCACTCCCTTAATGGCTGCAATGGCCTGAGCTGCACCAATCTGAACCCAGGATCCAAGTATTTCTTCTGGGACTCCCACATGGGTGCAGGGGCCCAGTAACTTGGGCCATCTTCTACTGCTTTCCCAGGCCATAGCAGAGAGCTGGATTGGAAGAGGAGCTGCCGGGACTAGACCAGTGCCCATATGGGATACCAGCGCCACAGATGGAGAATTAACCTACTGCGTCAGAGTGCTGGCCCCTGAATTCTTCATTTCTAATATTTCAGTTACATTTTTAACATGTCTTATTAGCAGAATTCCTCTTCCATATTATTCACAGATTTAAATCATGTTAATTTCTTCTCTGTTTTTGAATTATCTTTCAATCAATCTTTTGACTTCCTTTCCACACATTTCATCAATCTCCTCATGTTCACAATCTAATATTGAAGTCTTATGGTGTTCCTTTTTGGAACCAGATTATACTCCTTATTCATGTTTCTTATATTTCTATTCTAATTTTTATGCCTCTGGATAAGCAGTTGTTGATATTTTCTATGAAGTCTTTGTTTTTGGAAATGTGCCTCTAGGCAGAGTGGGATATCAGCAACTTTGGGAGATATCCAGAAGTGTGTACTAGGTGGAGCGGAAGCTCTGGCCAACATTTGTGGGTGGGGCAGAATTCCAGAGTAAGCTCCAAATTGTGAGTGATAGTTCTCTGTAGCCAGTGAGGTCGAAGAGATCATCACCCTGACTTGTATGATCACTGCTGTTGCAGTTGATTTCTCAACAATGTTGCAGTGGATTCATTTCTGAGAGGAGCAGCGTGGTGGGGGCAAGAGGCGCGGAGTCAACACACAGACCCCCGGAGTCGGGTGAAAGCAGGCTTGAGGCGAGCAGCCCGCAGACTCGTTTATTACAGTTGGTACAACATCTTATATAGCCAAGACCAGCCAATCTGGTCAAGGGGCGGTCTATGCCCCAACCAATCACAGCCTATTGTCAGGCAGTTTCCAAAGCCATCCAATCACAGCCTTTTACCAGGCAGTTTCAAATCCATCCAATTGTAGCCTGTTGCCAGGCAGTTTCCAAAGCCATCCAATCACAGCCTGTTACCAGGCAGTTTCAAATCCATCCAATCACAGCCTGTTACCAGGCAGGCTCCATTGCCAGGTGGGTTTCAAAGCCATTCCTGAGTAACTGATGCTCGCTTGCCAGTGGCCACCTTGGCATGGCCTTCTCATTCCACCACACACTGCCACCACCTTTCTCAGTGCCAAGGTGAACCCCTTTGTGCCTGTACCCCTGTTACTAAGGCACATGAACTACATAATCTGTGCATTCTGTAGTGTGAATGTTGAGCCATCTTCCTTGTCCATTCTCAGCACTGTGTGAATTCTGAACTTCTGAAATTGGACTTGGCAATTGCCAAGAGACCCATACATACCCTATTATCTTATTGATCCCCCCACCTATTGCACAGTCACAGCACTTCCACAGTCATAGGATGCAGTATTCCTGCAGTCACAGGTTTCATGGAATCCACTCTACCCTACAAGCCTCCCTATCCAGAGAGCCACCCCATCCCTGATCCAGGTCCCTTGGAGGGTAGGGGAGTGAAGCAACCTGACCTCTGTTCCCAGAGTTAAGTGGGCACATTGCCCTCTGCCAGCTAGTGTTCCTGCACTCAAAGTCAGTATGGATTTTAGATTTCTCTCTCTGTGAAAATCCACCAGATATGCTTGGGCTGCTGCAGCCTTATTCTGGTAAAATGGTGCTGTCCCCTCTAGCTGATTCACAGCCTGGTTGAGGGGTGGAGAGAAAATAAATATGCACCCATTCAAAGAATTAAGTGAGCACTTTTCCCCTGCCAACTCCTCTGCCTGGATTCAGTAGGGGCCATGGATCACTACCTCAGACAGGATCACCAGTGTTGCAGAGCTTCTGCAGATTCCTCTCACCTTGTTCTGGGAAGATAGCCTCCCTTCCAGATGCTGTCCATGGAAGTTGCTGGTGGGAATTGCAAGCTGCTGCATGTCTGTGCAATCATTGCCACTTCACAGACGCCTTCTTTTTCATTAAAAGCTCCATCCTAGTTATCTCCTAGAAACACAGATCCTCTCCTGTTCTTCTGTTATTTTATTGTGATCAAAATAGCATGTCTTTTCCCTACTAAATCATGTTGGAATTTGATCTTTTTAGAATTTAATTTTATTTTTGGTTTTATGGGATGTAATTATGATCTGACTTGGCATGGTGATTTTTTTTTTAATTTTGTGCTTCGAGTGCCATAAACACTATGGATTATATTTTTGTCAAGTTTAAAAAATTTGGTGATAATTTCCCCAAATATTCACCTGACCATTTTTTTTTGACAGGTGGAGTGGACAGTGAGAGAGAGAGAGACAGGGAGAAAGGTCTTCCTTTGCCATTGGTTCACCCTCCAATGACCGCTGCGGCTGGTGCACAATGCTGATCCAAAGCCAGGAGCCAGGTGCTTCTCCTGGTCTCCCATGGGGTGCAGGGCCCAAGCACTTGGAACATCCTCCACTGGATTCCTGGGCGACAGCAGAGAGCTGGCCTGGAAGAGGGGCAACTGGGACAGAATCCAGCACCCCGACTGGGACTAGAACCCGGTGTGCCAGCGCCGCAGGCAGAGGATTAGCCTAGTGAGCCACAGCACTGGCCCTGACCTTTTTTGAGATCCTATTTAAATATATAATTGTAATGAAGATTAGTTCAGCATTTTAAAACTTTTCTTTTCCTTAAATTGTGTTTTGATGATTTATATTGCCGTGTTTTCTTGTTCACTCTTCAATTTTTTTTTTTAAATTCTCATCTGCACAACTTCCATTCCAGAAATTACTCTTTTCAGACATTTTAACTTTTACATCTGAAAGTTGATCTTAGGTCTTTCTGCATATTTGCCCTGTGTTTACTTCCATATAAGATTAGAATGTGTGTCTAAAAACTGTTGCAAATTTTTCATTACTACTCTCTCTGCATCTTCTGGATATAAAGTATATCTCTAGCTTTTGTCCCTGTTCCTCAGATTCTTTACTCTTTCAGTTTTATGAGCAACATCATTTCTGCCAGTTATTGTGCCTCACTTGGTTTGATGCAAGGACATGAGGTGACTCCACATGGGAGTCAACTCACCAGAAAGACCATTCAGCTAGGCATTCTTCTTCACATGGGGAGGTACTGATGCATTTTTAGACCCTCTGTCTGAAAACAAGGAACTAAATGTATAGTTAATAACCAATGAATGTCATGGATCTACAAATGTCTCTCTGTAACATTCTGCTGCATCTCTATTCAATGGAGTATGGGTTAATATTGATGTATTCAACTCTGATCCAATACATATATCTTTCTGGATGCTTCCCTTGCTTACCTATGAAGTCTCACTCCAATAGTGAAAAGTTTGTCTTCTTCCACTTATTTGTTCCATCTTAGTACATGCCACTTAACCATCTCAAAATTTTGAAGGCACAGCTCCAGTAGTTAGTTACTTGCTGAGCCAAAGAACAATATTTAGCCTTAGTTTGCCAAACTCCAATCACAATTTTTCCATATTTATTGATTTATTGAAAGTCAGAATTACAGGGAGAGGGAAATATAGAGAGACAGAGCTACTAACACACACACACTGAAAGAGAGGGAGAGGGAGAGGGAGTGGGAAAGGGAGAGAGAGAAGGGGGAGAGGGGGAGGGGGAGAGGGAGAGGGAGAATCTTCCACTTGCCAATTGACTCCCCCAGATGATTGCAATGGACAGGGCTGACCAGGCCAAAGCCAGGAACCAGGATCTTTAGTAGGGTTTCCAAATAGATGGTAGGGGCCCAAACAATGGACATACTTCTATTTTTTCCCGAGGTCATTATCAGACAGCTGGATAATAATGGGAGCAACAAAGACATGAGCCACCACCCAGTTTGGATGCCAGTATCACAGGCAGCAGCTTTACCTGCTTTTCCACAATGCCTGCCCCTCCACACACTTTTACAGTTACTTAATTTAGCACTATTCACATATCCCTCAAAGAGGTTGTTTCTTACATTTAGAATACATTATTCCTCGTTTCTTCACATTCTGTGTTCTGTTCCTGAATTCCCTGACATTCTTTATCTTTAATTTATAGACTTTAAAAATCTATGGATTTGGACAACCCCATAGTGTAATATCATCCTCCAGAGAAGTTTCAACGTTCTTTAGCACTCCCCTGTGCTCCACATGTACATCTTCTTTAATACATATGTCACAAAGACTAATTTTTCCCATCAGTTTGATTTTATCCTTTCAGATAGATAGAAACACAGCTTTAAAGATTCCAGCTGAATCTGTGACATGATAGCCATTTCCTTTATATTGCTGAATAGAAATAACTTGTATGTATATCCTGTGGTTTATTTATTTTTAGAAAATTAATTTAATAAACATAAATTTCAAAAGTGCAACTTTTGGATTATAGCAGCTCTTCCCCCCATAACCACCCTCCAAGCTGCAAACCATCCCATCTCCTACTCCCTCTCCCATCCCATTCTTCATTAAGATTCATTTTTAATTATCTTTATATACAGAAGATCAACTTAGTATATACTAAGTAAAGATTTCAACAGTTTTCACCCACACAGACACACAAAGTATAAAGGATTTTTGAAGACTATTTTTACCATTAATTTTCATAGTACAACACATTAAGGACAGAAATCCTACATAAAGAGTAAGTGCACAGTGATTCCTGTTGATTTTTTATGCACCTATGAAAACACATCAATGCCTTTTTTAAGTGTCATTTAGTTATTTTAAAGGTGGATTTTCACAGAGAGAGTAGACCCAGACATATGCATATGCGTGCACACACACACACAGAGGAAAGAGAGAGAGAGAGAGAGAGAGAGAGAGAGAGAGAGAACTTCCATCCACTGGTTCTGTCCCCCACATGACCATAAAGGCCAGGGCTGTGCCAAGGACAAGTCAGATGGCAGGAAGATTTCCCTGGATCCCCCACATTTTTCAGGGGTCAAGGGACTTGTTCCATTTTCTAATGCTTTCCTGGGTGCACCAGAAGGGAGCTGGATTGGAAGTGTAGTATCCAGAACTCAAACTGGTGACCATATGTGATGCCAGCACTGTAGGCCATGCTTAACCCATTGAGCCACAGCACAGACTCTGACTTTTCATTCTTGATGGTTGTAAAATGACATCAGCATTTGCATACATGCAAGATCTAGTGTTGACTCAAGGTTTTGGATCACTGAGGTAACTCCCTAGCTATGCAATTGCATGATCTGCATTCAAGACTTTTGAAAATCTATGTAGGAAGCAGCTCAACTGTGCAGTATTCGTTTGGCATACTGGTGGAGACAGCACTTTAGACAGAGCTCCTGGGTTAAAGTCTTGGCTCCACTTCTGATTCCACCTTCATTTTAGTACAGACCATTGTTGGTAGTAGGTGATGACTGAAGTAGTTGAGTCCTTGACCCAAGTGGCAGATTCTAATTGAATTTCCTACTCCATTCTTTTCTCTGGCCCAGCCCTGTATGCTGTGCATGTTGGGTGTGAACTAGCAATTGGGGGATATTACTCTCTGTGCCTCTATGTGTCTCTGTATTTCAAATAGATATTCTAAATAAGTAAAAATATTAAAAATAAAGGCTGGAACTGTGGCATAATGAGCTATGCTGCCATCTGTAAAGTTGGCATCTCATATGGGCACCACTTTTAGTCTCAGATGTTCCACTTCATATACATCTCCTGGATAATGAGCCTGGGAAAGCAGTAGAAGATGACCCAAGTACTTCAGCACCTGCACCCCTGTGAGAAACTTGGATGAAGCACCTGGCTCCTGGGTTCAGTCTTGCCCAGCTCTGGCTATTGTGGACACTGGGGGAGTGAACTAACAGATGGAAGAGCTCATTGTGTCTTCCTTTCTTCCTGTAACACTGCCTTTCAAAAGATATTAAAAATGAAAAATATTAGAAACTTCCTGACTGAAATGTGAGCTACTTTACCATGTTGCACTTCTGGCAACAGTGAAACATGATTCCTATTTGTTACCAATCGTTTGTTTTGTCAAATACTTGTATTTATTTGTAGTGTATATGTACTGATGTCTTCATGTGGTTTTCATTTGCAATTTCCTAGTGAAATAGGATGGTAAACATCTTTCCACGTTTTTATTGGAATCTATTGATGTAATATTATGTGTTTCCTTCTTGGATCTTTACCCAGTTTCAGTTAGGATGCATATTTTTGTAGCTTTGTTTTAAGGGATGTATTTTTATAACAATATGTTAAGAAAATCATATTAATATAAGAACAGATTTCACACATTTCATAGGTAACAATTCCAAGAAAATAACCATATTCCCTCCCTCAATGCCCTTCCTTTGTTTTTTGTTTTCATGATTTTTACAAAAACATAATTTCAATCTGCTCAATAATCACAGGCTAAATGCACCACTAACCATAACATTCAACAAGTAAAAAGTAGTAAGACCACAGCTCCACAAGAGTATAAACAAGAGCTAAAAATAATCAAATAAGAATGTGCTCATTTCATCCCTATACCTTTTTTTATCCTAGACTAACTGCCACATATCAGGTAAACATATGTCTTTTAGGGAATAGATTATTTCAGTAAGCGTAGTAGTTTCCAGTTACACCCATTCATTGTGAAAGAGGATTTTACTCATTTTTATGACTATGAAGTACTTCATAGTGTGTGTGTGTGTGTGTGTGTGTGTGTGCACCATGCTTTATTTATCCTGCCATCATTTGATGGGTAACTGGATTGATTCCACATCTTATTTCTTGTAAATTGACCTCCAATAATCATGGGGTAAAGAATAACTATTTCACATGCTCATTTCATTTCTAGTAAATTCCCAAGAATAGGATGACTATGTGTTATTGTAGATCTATATTCAGATTTTTGAGGTGCATTCATATTGGCTTCCATAATGGTTGTTCTAGTTTATATTGCCATCAGTAGTGGATTGGGATAATTTACTGCCACAACCTTACCAGCATTATTTTTTAATTTTTAAAGATTTATTTATTTAATTGAAAGTGAGAGTTACATAGAGAGAGAAGAAGAGGCAGAGAATGAGAAAGGTCTTCCATCCTCTGGTTCACTCCCTAGTTGGCCACAATGTCTGGGGCTACACCAATTTGAAGGCAGGAGCCAGGAGCTTCTTCTGGGTATCTGCCATGGATGCAGGGGCCAAAGAATTTGGGCCATCCTCTATTGCTTTCCCAGGACATAGCAGAGAGCTGGATCAGAAGTGGAGCGTCAGGACCCAAACTGCTAAACCAGCCCCCCTATGGCATACCAGCACTGCAGGTGCTGGCTTTAACCTCTATGCCACAGTGCCTGCCCATGTTTTGTTTTGTTCTTTTGAATGCTAGCATTCTAACTGGGTTGAGGCAAAACCACATTGTGGTTTTGATTTGCATTTTATTTTTTAAATGTATTTGATAGGTAGAGTTATAGACAGTGAGAGAGAGAGAGAGAGATGGAAAGGTCTTCATTCCATTGGTTCACTCCCCAAATGGCCACTACAGCCGGCAAGCTGCACTGATCCAAAGCCAGGAGCCAGATGCTTTTTTCTGGTCTCCCATGCAAGGACAGGGGACCAAGCACTTGGACCATCCTCCACTGTCCTCCCAGGCCACAGCAGAGAGCTGGACTGGAAGAGCAGCAACCGGGACTAGAACCTGGCACCCATATGGGATGCCAGCACCACAGGAGGAGGATTAGCCAAGTGTGCCATGGTGCCAGCAAATTTGCATTTTCTTGATGACTAGTGATCTTAAACATTTTTTTCTTGTGTCTGTTGGCCATTTGTAATTCACCCTTTGAAAAATACCTATTCATGTCATTTGGCTATTTCCAAACTGCATTTTTTATTGTTGAGTTTCTTCAGTTTTTTTTCAGATTCTGAATATTAATAATTTATCATTTCCATAGTTTGCAAATATTTTCACTTGTTCTGCTGGTTGCCAATACACTTTGTTGAGTGTTTCCTTTGTAGTGCAGAATATTCTAAAGTTGTTGTAATCCCATTTCTCTATTGATTATTTGACTGTGCTTTTAGTGTCTTTTCCAAGAAGTTTTTCCCTATTGTGATGTCTTGCTGTGTTTCCATGAATAATATTTCATCTCAGTTTTGACACAGATGTATTTTCTAGTTGTAATTTCTCATCATTTTTTAAAAGTGTCTTTCAAAATATATGTTTAAGTTTCACACTGTTCCTATTTTTTGTTGTTGTTGTTGTTTAGAAACTATGTTATTTGTATGACACTGAAATCTAATTATCAAACACAGGGTCATCCTTTTTGATGTAGGAATTCTGTTCTTTCACATTTATAATTTAAGGGTATTATTCAATTTTATTTAAATTGTTTAAAGTCTGTATATATGATACTTTTTTGTGTGTTTGTCCAAATATTTTAGGTGAATACTCTTATTAGGTTTGTTCTGGGAATCACTTAATCATTTAAAACCAGTTGCATCCTTTCAAGTTTTAATTTTATTCTTCTGTGGGTGATTATGGATCAGCATTAAATTCTGCATAACTTTTTCCCATTATCAAGGCAAATATATTAAAATTCTAGTGCATGCCTCTGGAATGGATGATTCTACCCTGGTTGGAGGGAAGAGGCTCTATGTCCATCTCTGTTAGCACTGATATTGTTTGCTGTGATTCTATGGATGATTCCCTTGCATTGGTCATCTTTCAGGCATGTCCTGACCAGTCCTCAGCTACAAAACTCCAGGGTATACCTGCTCATCTCAGGTCTACTCAGTGTGCACGTATTTCCTTTTTGTGAGCCCATCTAAAATCTGCTTTCATTTTTATTTCATTGATTGTAAAAATTGCTTTTTAAATTTTGAATAATGCATATATTCTTTAACAAAAATGACTTCTGTGAATATTTTATCTCATTTTTACCCTTTTTCCTTGACATTGTCAGAAGAGATGCTTCTCATTTTCATTATGTTCAGTTAGTAATCATTTATTTCATGGATTATGCCTTCAGTGTTGTATTAAAAACTCAGCATCACACCCAATATTACCTTAATTTTTCTGCAAAATTATTTTCTGGGAGACTAATAATTTTGTTTTCTTGTGGTTGGATGTATAACCCACTATAATATTTAAGTTAATTTTTGAAAATCTATTCATAGATTTTCATTGTATTATGTGTTCAATGTTTGTAGCAAGGCTATCTCTAATCCATTATATTGCATTCACTCCTTTGTCAGTTATCTACTACCTATACTTGGAAAGATCAATTCTGGGTCTCTATTCTGTTATTTATCTGTTTGCTGGTTCTTTCACCAATATTGCACTGTCTTGGCTAACATTCTAGTAATCACTAAAGTTGAATATTGCTGATCCTCCAAGTGTATTTTTCTGGTTCTTTAATGAGTTGAGTTGGCTATTCTGTATGGTTGAATTTTCTACATTAACTTTAGAATCAACTTTCACTTATAATCACAAAATCAATTGCTAATATTTTGGCTGAGCTTATGTTTCATCTATATATCAAGTGGGGAAGGACTAATAATCTTGGTTATACTGGGTATTCTTATGCAGTCCATAGAATGTATCTCCAAATATTTAATTATTTGAAACAACATTCAGCAAAGGCTTATGAGTTCCCTCATGTAGAGCTTTTGTGTATTTTCATCCTCTACCTACTTTTACATAATTTGTTAGAATTATACCAAGATATATCTTTGGGGTTTAATGTAAATGGTAGTGTGCTTTTCCTTAAATTCAATTGGATTATTGCTGGTATATAGGAAAGAAATGAAACAAAATTATATACAATCTTAGTATGATTGATTATTGGTTCAAGGAATAATTTAATTGATCATTTAGAATTTTTCAAATCAATACTTATGTCCCTTATGTACTGACTGTTTTCCATCTCAATATATAGGCCTTATATTTCCATTTTTAATCTTATTGCATTAGCTAGGATTTCTAGGAGGATGTTTACAAGCAATAGTAAGAAGGAATTTGCTTGCCCTGTTACTGATCTTAGAAAAATGTAGTTTTCAAGCATTATCTTTGATGCTAGTTGAACTGTTGATGTAGAGTTTCCCTTTAATTAGATTGAGAAAATTCACTCTCCATTCTAGTTTGCTTGATGTTTTCCTTTTTTTATCCAACTATTTATTTCATATTGGCATTGAATTTTGTCCAGTGTTTCTTGATGTACTGAATTCATCCTTTGATCTATTGAATTGATCAAATTATGTTTCTCTTTTTGTCTGTTGATGTGATGAATCAAAAATTTTTATTATTTAATGTCTCAAATTATGCAGTTAATACCAGTTTTTTATGAAGTATCACTATATTCATATCTTTTGGATTCAGTTGAGAATATCATTTTAAGGTTACCTGCATGAGAGATACTGGTCAGTAATTTTGTTTCCTGCACTCTTGCTGTATGGTTTCAGTAGTAGGAGAATGCTATCCTCATATCAGGTAAGAACATATCCTCCTTCTTCTAGAGAAGTATTTTAAAAATTGATGGAAATTCTTAACCATTTTATAGAATTATCGAGCAAATTCATAAGGGCCTGTTGCTTTCTGCTATGGAAAAATATCAAATATTGACCCAGGGTCTTTTCAAAGTATATTTAATTTTTTGAAGAACTGGAATGTTCCATCTCTGGTTTGCTCCCTGGTTGAACAGGAGCTGAAACTGGACCAGTGTGAAGCCAAGAATCATAAACACAATCCAAGTCACCTATCTGGAATGAAGGGACACAATAATATGAGCTGTTGACTGCTCCCTACCAGAGTGCACATTTTCAGGAAGCCAGGACTGGTAGTGGAGCCAGATCTTGAAATCCAGCCCCTCCAATAGAGGATGTAGGCATCTTAACCAATGCAAAACATACAACACCACTTTATTCGATTCCTTTAAGATATAGGCCTGTTCAGAATGCATACTTTTTCTGGTGTGAGTTGAAACACATAGTTTTTTTTCTAGGAGCTTGTGCATTTCTTCTAGTTAAAAATCCAATACCTTAAAGGGTAATTTAATATCATTAATCCAGCATTATAGATGATTTAAGTGGGATGACTAGTCAGTGCTACTCCAACATAACCAAAGGGAACAGACAGCTTTCTTTGCATCCTATGTTTGCATTTGTTCTTATAGGCCATCTCGTCTGAACAAATCTGAGCTTTTTTAGTGTTGATTTCCAAAGTATTTTAGTAAGTTATAAAATAAGTCTACTTACTGCTGATATACAAATTTCTGTGTTCTCCTTTAGATGCCTTTGGTGTTAACAATATGTCAACAAAGTCTTTGTTTGGTTAGACTCCTGATCCAGGTACAGCCTGTAATATAGCTGTACCCCTCTCATCCCAATAGCAGTTTCTCTCCATTGAGCCTTATGTAGTTCACCTGAACCATGCCCATCCAACCCTTGATCATGGACTTGTAGGGACTCAAGCTTTCATCTTTGATGTTTCCTCCTCTTTAACTTCTTTCCTGTACAGATTAAAGATATATTATCTGCCTCAAAATTTGACAGCTTCTGCAGTTCTGTACTGACAAGTTGTGCCTGAAATCCAGCCCATTACGCAAAAAGCTATATTACCTGATTTGAAATTTTCTGCCCAGTTACCTCAATCATATATTTCCTGCTGTCATGTTGAATGACAGGAGATTTCAACAAGGCATTTAAAATAAAAATTATCTGATATGATTTCTACATCCATATTTTGATCCATTGAGAGTATATGCTGATTTGTCATATGAGAAATATGTATTTTTTCAAATATATTTTGATACTTTCAAACACACTTTGATAGAATATAAGATTCTAAAATCTTATATTTTTTTTATAACAGCCAGAACTGATTCATGCAGATTTGTATGAAGGGTTTCACATGGTATCCAGTTAGGAGGTCCAGATGCTTCTGCGATCAATTACAAAAATGAAGTCGGTTCTTATTTAATAATTATCCCCTCTAGACCATGAACTCTCACAAGCACAATCTAAGTCTGTCTCATTCATAGAACAGTGTTGTTAATGTAAATCCACATCAAAAGTTACCCGGTTAAATGAGTGAATGAACCAGTTAAATGAGTAGGAAGAGACACACATGCACATGCACACACACATATGCACCTTGAAAGTTTATGTGTGATAAGGAAACAGTTGTACCATCTTTGTTTCTTCTAAACTCTCCCCATGGATGAAGGGAGCTTCACCTCACTCTCATTGGCACACCCCTGTTCTTTCTAGAAGCTGCCACTCACCTCCTACCCTGGAAGAGTCCTAGAGCTCATATGAGCATTTTAGAACAATATAGCAATTTCTTCATATAACACTGCCTATTTATTCTTCAGTCTTAGGACAAAATCCAAATCATTATTATGATCATGTAAACTTCTCAGATCCAGTCATGGTCCACTTCAGTCTCCTCCATTCTTGCCTCACCTCAGCCCCAACTGAAGTATTGTTCTATAAGTCACATTGAGGGGCAGGACTCATGCATTGAGTCTTCTCTCTGCCTAAGACAGTACCTTATAATTGATATAAATTCTGCTTCTTCTTAAAAGCCTTGCAGATTTCACCTGCAGTTCTCCCAGCCTGGAACCAAGCTGGGCCACCTTGATTTACTCTTTCAAAAAACCTTCACTTCTTTACCAAACAGCAGATGTGGAGTCTCTCTCTGTCTCTCCCACTCTCTCTAACTCTGCCTCTCAAAAGAATAAAGTAAATGTTATATAAAGAAAAAGCAACACTGCAGTGATGGTGAAGGAGAAAGCCTAGGCTGCTGCACAGCATGCAGTGTGTGTGAGAGTGTGGGAGTTGAATGGGGTGGGAGCAAAGGACCAGCACAACTTTCATGGTCACAGTAAGGTCAAAGCAATTTGGTGTTGCAGAGAATTGTAGAAATAAAGATGGGAAATGCAAGGACAATTAGCAAGAAGGTAAGTGGGAGACATCCAGGGACAATTGTGCATGGAATGAAAGGATATCATAGCAAAGTCTGCAGGAGTTTTGCTGTGTCCCACAGGACCTGTGAATAAGTGATCACATGGCAAAAGGTATCTGTTCTTCACCCACATTGCCTGTAGGCTAGTAGTCACACTTGAAGCCATAGGGTATTTTGTCAGCCTAAACAGTGGAGAATGGATGAGTCAGGCACTGTGAATGACATACCTGAACAGCTTTACCCACTTCAACTGAGTGAGCTTAATAAACTTGCAATGTGGCATGTGTGGATGAGCCTGCCACCAAGCGTGGATGGGGAGCTGTAAAGCTGTCTCCCTGAATTGCTGGAGAGAGCATGAGCTGGAAGACAAAAATCCTGTCATGGTGAGAAACAAGGGTCCTGTTTGGAGAATTAATTCACTAGGGATGGGGTATTTGGTCTGGGGACTTTTGAAATCAGTAGACCAGCATGTTAGATGCCAGGATCAAGGTCAATGTTGGTGTTTGGAAGGGAGCAGATGGGAGACTCAGCAAACAACCAGGACCTATTATTATATGAAGCATGCAGCTCAAACCCACCAGGCCAGGAACTGAGTCCTTAGTTGACCCCATAGGCCCAGAGGATGGGGTCTCACCTCTATGCTGATTTCAGATTTTTGGAGGTGGATGCTAGGTAGCACCAGTAAAGGGACACCACAGTTGGTCCAGAATCTGACTATAAAAGCTTTGAGCTGAGCTTTGTAGCCTTTAGCTCAGAGTTCTTGGAAGATGGATGATGAGGGGCAGAGGAGGGGTAGAGGAGGGGCTGGGGTTGTGGTGAGAGTTGGGGTTAGGGTCGGTGAACAGAGATTCTTCCCTGAAACTCCAAGGACTTCAACCTGGACACACGTCACAGGCAGAGGGTTTCACTCCATTAGATTTCCACCTGCAACAGGCAACTGGCTTGCATTGACACTGACAACTCCTCATATGCTGACTGGCTCTAGGAAAAGGTTCCCCTGGCTCCTTTGCAGAAGAAGTCCTGGGCCCAAGGAAGTATGTCTTTCCACAGGCTTTCTGAGGGTCTTGGCATTGCAATTTGTACCCATAGATCCCAGAAATTCAGTTTGGTGGCTAGCATGAGAACCTTCCCATGGACCAACACCTTAAACTATACTCCATCCAGTTTTGACTCCTTAAAGCCATAAAGTTGTCACTGTGAAAGAGAGTCAGCTGCTCTGATAGGTAGGGAAGGAGTAGAGATATGGCATGGTGGTATGGCCTGAGTGAGTAGGTTGACCTTGAGCACAGGTAACAGACTCCCACATACTCAATTATGATGTCATAAGATTTATGGAGATGTCATAATCATTTGCAAAATAATAAAAACTATTAGATGTCATAACTGTAGCATGGACATCATAATCTATCATGATATCACCATTGGGATTTAATAAAATACCATTGTGGTTTTATAAAATCCATTGTAATCCATTTTACATACCATTGTGATGTCATAAACCAGCATTGTATATTATAATAATGTGTGGTGACATGAACCAATTGTGATATCATAATCAATTTTAGTGTTATAAAATCATTGTAATGTCAAAAACTGAAGAATGTGATGCAGTAATCAATCATAATTTTATCAACAACCGATGTGAATTCATAAATTATTTGGTATCATAAAATTTATGATTTCATAACTGATTGGTATGTCATAGATTTCATTTGTATATCAAAATGAATTGTTATAAAAACAGTTTTGATGCCCTAAAATCCATTGTGAAGCCATAAACCTACTTTGGGACATTATAACCAACTGTGACGTAAAAGAAATGCAGGTGATATTATAAACTATGGTGATGAGATAAGCCAAAATTATGATATCAAAAACCTACCATGTGATGTCATAAAAAACTGAGATGTCATCAACCACCATGTTATGTTACTTCCTTAATGGTATTATAGCTTTTTGATATCATAATAAACCTTATGTCATGAAATATGTCAACAACATTTTATGGATGTCATAAACCTATCATTGTTATATGATAAACCAACAATTTTTTATAATAATCAATTGTATGACATAAACCTGTGAAAACATAAACCACCCTTGTGATGTCATAATTGTTGTCATATAGGCACTGCAATGTCATAATCAATGGATGCGATTAACCACTCCATTTTTATCATAATTCAACCCTTGTGATGCTACAATAATTTTATACCATAAAAACCTTCACTCTGATAATTTTATTTGATAAAACAATATGCTAGTCTCATTAAACAATGTGATATCGTAAGCCACCTTTGTGAAATCATAATTTCAGTGTTATTAAAAGCATTTGATATCAATTGTGATGTTATAAAATTCATTGTGATGTCATAGGTCAACCAATATTTATTCTTAATGAATTTTATCATACAGTAATATTGTGATGTCACAATCAATGTAATGACATGTACAAATCTAAAAAACACTGAAGCATCCAGCATCGGCATGCCATCAACCTACCATTGTGATGCCATAAACCATTGTTTTGTCATAAGCATTTGTAATGTCATAAACCACTTTTGGGAGTCTGTTGGGAGCCACTGTGCTGGTTTCCCTGTGTAGGCCTTTGTCGATTCACCTTCAACTGTGTTCCTGTAAGGAGGATTCACTAGAGAATTCCATTTGTACAGCTCATTGATATGGTTAGCACTTCATAAACAAAGTCATAGACAAGTCAGGGTCAGTCTTGGCTTGTGGAATTCCTGGGAGGCAAAAAGGTCACCATGCTCTAGGAGAATGATCAAAACAAGGGCACTCCACTGAAATTAACTATGTTATGACTGTGTTACAAAAAGCCTGATAAGTTGCTTGTGTGTGTTGTTGACTTCTGTATTGCCTTGAGTTGCAGCTGGTTATGTATAAAATATCACTGAAATGCTGGAATAAACGAGACCTTGATCAGAGTACTGTCTTGGTCTCCCTTCTCATGTCTGGTTTGTCTCCCCATTCAGGTCTGCCCTCCTCATGTTCCAGTTGACTACCCTGCAGGCTGGGGCAAGTGGCACCCAACGTGGGGCATGAGGAACGGGAATTGAGCTGAACGTCGCTGGAAAAGCCGGCTGTTTCATTTAGGTCACCACCTCATCTCATAAGAGCCACCGCAGACAATTCATCTGTGATACAGGCCAGGAGAAGGTGAGTGAAGACCTGCATAGTAGCCACCACATCCTGACCCATACGTGATACAGGCTACAAGGGTAAGTGGAGCGACGCAATTATGGGACAAACACTAAGTAAGCAGGAACTCTTTGTGAAAGGGTTAAAAGCACTCAAGGCACAAGGAGCAAGGGTTAAAAAAGGCAAGCATAGAACTGTTCATTAATGCTATAGGAATAGTCAGTCCTTGGTTCGCAGAAGGAGTCGTGAATGAGCAACATTGGGATTTGCTCGGAAAAGATTTAAATGTGCATTTAAAGAGAGAAAGCAAGCCGTGACAAAGGCTGTGAAAACTTTATTGCAGATGTAGAGAATAGGGTTAAAGAAACAAACCGTAGAGCAGTTTATCAGTGCTATTGAAAAAATTAGTCCTTGATTTGCTGAAAAGGATGTTGTGGAGAAGAAACACTGGGAGTAAAAAATATAGATCAGTGTACACTGGACAGCCCTCACCCTGCATTTAAATATTTCATTTGGGCCGGCGCCGTGGCTCAACAGGCTAATCCTCCGCCTTGCGGCGCCGGCACACCGGGTTCTAGTCCCGGTCGGGGCGCCGGATTCTGTCCCGGTTGCCCCTCTTCCAGGCCAGCCCTCTGCTGTGGCCCAGGAGTGCAGTGGAGGATGGCCCAGGTGCTTGGGCCCTGCACCCCATGGGGAGACCAGGAAAAGCACCTGGCTCCTGGCTCCTGCCATCGGACAAGCGCGGTGCGCCGGCCGCAGCGCGCCAGCCGCGGCGGCCATTGGAGGGTGAACCAACGGCAAAGGAAGACCTTTCTCTCTGTCTCTCTCTCTCACTGTCCACTCTGCCTGTCAAAAAAATAAATAAATAAATAAATATTTCATTTGAAGTAAATATTACCTGTTGTGAAGTTAATATTACTATGTGAAATGAGGAATTGTGGTGACAGTGTCCGGAATACCCATTCTGTTTTTGTATTATGTACTAACTCTACCCTTATTATTGATAGAAATGCTTGAGCAGATTAGGCTTGGTTTGCTTTACAAAAAAAGTGTAAATCAAAATATGCTGCAAATAGTTAAGATTCCACAAACCTGCAAAAATGTAATAATTATAGATAAAGAGGCTAATTCCCTCAGATGTGTTTCAATTTATCCTTAAAACACATTGAATATTATTGTGTTTGATTGCTGGATGTATACTTATATGAAAAATTTATATTGTATTCTTATGATGTGTTAATTATGTCTAGTCCTCGATGCAACCCTAGAACGAAATGTAAGGACAGATTTTTTGGATGGAGAGGCTTGTACCTAGGTTCGGCTCTGGTAACCTTCTCCTGCTCCTTGGGAGCCTGGCCAGTTCCCAGGGAGGAGGATAAAGAAATGTTTCTGATAAACAGGTGGGCATGCTTCGTGTCTCGGCTCTCTGGCCAAGATCCGAGATGGGACACACTGCTTGCCTAAAATCTTAGCAATGAGCCACGCTTGTCCTTGGGGCTTTAAGAGGGAGCCAGAACAAGTCTCTGCTACTGCTGTTTCATCCTGGGGGAATACGCAATCAAGCTGAATGTTAAACGTGCCCATGATGATTACTAATGATGTTTAATTCTCAGTATGGATCATTTTCCGGTGCTGCATAAAAATTACCTAGTGATGCCCACAGTACTGTAAATTCTACCAAATATAAGTACAATGCAGACATGGATCGATTGGCTATTGTGGCTGAGGTGTTCTGTGACAGTCCCTTTGATGAGAAATTAACAAAATGGATTAATTTAAAAACAGGACATTCAGGACCTGCCACTCTATCTGGTATGTCATTACAAAAATCAACAAGGAGGGCTATGCCTGATAAATGAGGGTGCTTTAAATGTGGGCAGCAGGGACATGTACAAAAATTGTCCAAAAGTCAAAAATCAAAATAAGGCTCCTCCTGGGATTTTCCCCCGGTGCTAAAGGGGAAGGCATTGGGCCAATGAATGTCACTCCAAAACTGATAAAGAAGCTAATTCATTAAAGAACAGAGTTCAGGAAACTGAAAGTGGGGCCAGCCTCAGGCCATCCCTACAGGGATCAGTGGATCGTCTTGCTATAGTATCATTAAAACAATGGAGCCATGTTTATTACAACATTCTGTTAATCTATATTCCTTTACCATCTTTCCTCTAAATAATTTTAGTGTGCACTACAAGGCTTGCAGCATATTTCTTGCGAATTAAAAGTAACTAAGTCTGTGCACAGCAGACAGCTGAAAAATATTTGCCGTCACAAATTGGCGTAGTCGGCAGGATCCGCAAGTATACAAAGCAATGCCTTTCTTTAAAAAGAAAACTGAAGTTGCATGTGTAACCTGTGATGTTCCTGGCTGGAAAGACCCTCAGTTCGCCTCTTTGGCGAAGGAATGGGCTCTCTGCTCAGGATTGAGTGAGAATTGGGATGGCAAGTTACGAAGTGCACAGCCTCCACAAGTTATTGAGGTTTTGCAATCGGTGCCGGTTTTAAAAAAGAGGGATGAATCTTAGGCTTTGGGGAGGTGAGGATGGATTTTGTTATCTGCATACTGATGCATGTGTAAACAATTAGAAAAAGCAGTACAGGATAAATGTAAGTTAAAAAAAAATACTGCCTTATGGAGTCAAACTGCTAGGTCGTGGTAAAAGAAAAACTATATCAAGCTCCTGTACTGCTGCCAGGGCCAACTAAGGTCATTCAGTGTAAACAATACAGAATTCCAGGTGGACATGAGAAAATATCTAAAACAGTAAAAAATTATATTAATGCTGGAGTGATGATTCCCATAATCACTAAAAGGAATTATCTAATTTGGACTGTTAAGAAACCAGATGAAACCTGAAAAATAATTGTGAACTACAAAAAATTGAACAAAGTTACTCTCCTATTGACTGCTGCAGTCCCAGATACCATCATTTTGATGTAAAAGTTTACAAATATAAAAATGTGTTCTTAATAAAAAAAAAGTTAAAAAATTTAAATAAGAAAGGACTGTTTTTCACTATTCCCCTTCACCCAGAAGATCGCCAATATTTTGCATTTAGCTTACCGGTAATAAATTTTAAAGGTCCTATGCCCAGATTTCAATGGAAGGTCTTGCCTCAAGGGATGGCCAATAGCCCCACTTTGTGTCAGAAATTTGTTGCCCAAGTCATAGATCCCTTCAGATCAAAAGATTCCTCTATGTATATAATCCATTATATGGATGATATTCTTCTTGCTGGTCCAGACTCTAATCGCCTTCTTTGTTTTTCTCAACAAATCTCCAAAGCCTTAAGAGATGCAGGCCTTCAGATAGCACCAGATAAAATTCAGTTAAAGGCTCCATACTTATTTTTGGGTTTTGAACTATTCACTAATAAAGTATTACCTCAAAAGATTCATCTTAAAACTGATCACCTTAAAACACTAAATGACTTCCAAAAACTTTTGAGTGACATTAATTGGCTCCACCAATTTAAGCTCACCCACAGGTGAGCTTAAACCTCTATTTGACATCCTAAAAGGAGACTCGGATCCCCTTTCCAAGTGCTCTTTAACTTCCCCTGCTTGAGTAGCGCTTTCTAAAGTTGAGGCAGCTATTTCTAATCAACAAATTACCTTCACTGATTATAATCAGCCTTTGCAGTTTGTTATATGTGCTGCTAGTTTTTCACCTACTGGGGTTTTTTTGGCAAGAAGGACCTCTTTATTGGGTACATTTACCTGCTGCTCCCTTTAAAGTTTTAATGCCTTACACTACCTGGGTGGCTAATATTATTAAAATGGAAAGAGAACATAGTAGGAAAATATTTGGTAAGGACCCGGATAAAATAATTATACCATATAACTCTGCACAGATTCAATGGCTCATTCAAAATGATGATAACTGGGCAGTCTCTTGCATATCATATATGGGAAACTTTGATAATCATTATCCTGCTGACAAACTCCTGCAGTTTCTACGATATCAGCCTATTGTTTTTCCAGTACAAACTTCTCTAAAACCCCTTTCCAATGCCCTCCTTGTTTTCACGGATGGCTCCTCCAATGGATGAGCTGCCTTTTTCATTGATGGCAAAATTTTTACTTTAATGTCTCCTTATCGTTCTGCGCAGCTAGTGGAGTTGTTTGCAGTTCTACAGATATTCATGCAATTTCCGTCCTCCCCTTTCAACCTGTACACTAATAGTGCCTATATTACTCAATCTATTCTGCTACTGGAGACAGTACCTTATATCAAGTCAAGTACTAATGCTTCACCCTTGTTTTCTTTAATACAACATTATATTCATGCCAGAAGTGCTCCTTTTTATGTATGTCACATTCGTGCTCACTCTGGCCTCCCTGGCCCTTTGGCCAAGGGTAATGAGATCATAGATCAAGTCACTCAACTAACATTTTTTGCAGAAGCTGACTCGCTCACTCGAGCCAAAGAGGCTCACACCCTACATCACCTTAATGCTCAAACCCTTCACCTTCTTTTTAAAAATCACTCAAGAACAAGCACGACAGATTGTTAATCAATGCCAGAACTGTGTCACTTTCCTACCTGTGGCTCATTTGAAAATCAGTCCATGAGGGCTGGTCCCTAATGAGCTATGGAAAATGGATGTCACTCACATTCCTTCCTTTGGTAAGCTTAAATACCTTCATGTTACTATTGATACCTTTAGTGGTTTTCTTTTTGCTTCAGCCCACCCTAGTAAAACCTCTAGAAATGTTATTGCACATGTGCTCAATTGTATGGCAGTTATGGAAAAGCCTAAAATAATTAAAACAGATCATGGCCCAGGTTATACCAGGAAAATTTTTCAATACTTTTGTAGACAGCTACAAATTAAGCATATTACAGGAATTCTGTATAACCTCCAGGGACAAGGCATTGTAGAACGAGCTCATCAAACAATTAAAAGCATGCTTCAAAAACTTAAAACACAGACTTTTTTTTTTTTTTGGTATTTCTGCATTGTCCTTTTTTTTTATTATTTTTATTTTTTTTCAATTACAGGTGTTTTTATTTTTTTTCTATTTATTTTTTTTTTTGGCTTTTATTTAAAGAATATAAATTTCCAAGGTACAGCTTGTGGATTCCAATGGCTCCTCCCCCCCACAACTTCCCTCCCTCCCGCCACCCTCCCCTCTCCCGCTCCCTCTCCCCTTCTGTTCACATCAAGATTTATTTTCAATTCTCTTTATACACAGCAGATCAGTTTATAACATATTATGTAAAGCTTTTAACAGTTTGCCCTCACATAGAGGCACAAACTGAAATTATTGTTGGAGTACTAGTTATAGTATTGATTCACAATGTGTTATCCAATGTGAAATAATGCTAATACTAGTAATGAAACAGTATTTTTTCACTTTGTGTTTCTGTGTGGGAGCAAACTGATGAAATCTTCACGTACTATAATATTAAATCAATCTTCTGTGTATAAAGATAATTGCAAATGATTAAAAACTCTAGGTGTTAAATTGGAAAATGCATAGATAATTAATCAATTCTTTAAAAAAAATGCATGTAGGATCTCTGTCTTTAATGTACTGTACATTGTGAATCAATACTATAACTAGTACTCCAACAAAAACACAGACTTTTTATCCCACTTTGGAATGCCTAAGAATGTTCTCCATCATACATTATTTGTGTTAAATTTTTTGACACTTGATAATAAGGGCAAGACTGCAGCTGATCATTTCTGGCATCCGCAGTCAATAGATCAATATGCCACAGTCATGTGGAAAGATCCTCTCACTTCAAAATGGAACAGCCCAAATCCTGTGCTAATATGGGGAAGAGGATCTGTTTGTGTATATGATAACAAAGAAAATGCTGCCCCATGGTTGCCTGAACATTTAATAAGGCCTATTGAAGATTTCCCCTGTCAAAACAAACACTTTCCTGACAATACTATTACACCCTAATGGGTTTCTCACCCTATAATTATCTTAACCAACAGACCCAGGAAAAGCCCTATTCCTGAGGTTACTCTCCTTCTCTTTTCAGGTATCCTGAAGACTTTGCTGTGTTTCCTGATAGCGTTTAAGTCCACATCAGAAAAAATAAAAATCTTAATCCTCCTCTCCAGTCTTATGATCATCTGTGGTGCTCCCCTGAAACATGATAATATTTGGATACGACTTGCAAAAATTACAGGACCAGATAATATCTGCCTTCAGTAGGATATGCACATAGGAGCTATCCTGGGATCCCGTCTGCTGCCTGTTTGTCATCCAGCCGAAAAAATTAAAAATCTTACCTTCTTCTCACAATTCCCAAATAAGACTGTTTCTTATGCGGACTTATACAATTGGGGAACTCTGTCTTATAAATTACCTAAAGATGAAATAAGATCAGAGTCAGTGAACTCAAAAGGCTTCCATAGCCTTGTCAACTCATGGCAAGAGCCTTGGGTGATTTCTGACATCATAAATAAGAGTGCCGATTGTTAAATCAACAATGGGAGTCACTGCACACCTACTCCCATGTAGGATCTCTTTCCTTAATGTGTTGTACTATGCAAATTAACAGTAAAACTACTACTCAAACAGTACTTTTTAAAACTTTTATTTAATAAATATAAATTTCCAAAGTACAGCTTATGGATTACAGTGGCTTTTTCTTTCTCCATAACTTCCCTTTCACCCACAACCCTCCCATCTCCTGCTCCCTCTCCCTCCATTCACATCAAGATTCATTTTCAATTATCTTTATATACAGAAGATCAATTTAGTATATATTAAGTAAAGATTTCAACAGTTTGCACCCATACAGAAACACAAAATGTAAAGTACTGTTTGAGTACTAGTTATAGCATTAATTCACATTGTACAACACATTAAGGTCAGAGATCCTACATGAGGAGTAAGTGCACAGTGACTCCTGTTGTTGACTTAACAAATTGACCCTCTTGTTTGTGGCATCAGTAATCACCCCAGGCTCTTGTCATGAGTTACCAAAGCTATGGAAGCCTTTTGAGTTCACTGACTCTGATCTTATTCAGACAAGGTCATAGTCAAAGTGGAAGTTCTCTCCTCCTTCTTTGATGGCCTGTTCTTTCCACTGGGATCTCACTCGCAGAGATATTTCATTTAGGTCCTTTTTTTTCCAGAGTGTCTTGGCTTTCCATGCCTAAAATACTCCCATGGGTTCTTCAGCCAGATCCGAATGCCTTAAGGGCTGATTCTGAGGCCAGAGTGCTTCAAAAAGTACTTTATACTTTGTGTTTCTGTGTGGGTGCAAACTGTTGAAATCTTTACTTAATAAATACTAAGTTGATATTCTGTATATAAAGATAATTGAAAATGAATCTTGATGAAGATGGGATGGTTGCAGGTGGGAGGGAGGTTATGGGGGAAAAAGCCACTATAATCCAGAAGTTGTATTTTGGAAATTTATGTTTATTAAAAAATGTTGAAAAAAAGGCAAGGCACAGGCCAGAAACTAAGCAAAGTTGACTGTGCCTAAAGCAGAGTTGGGATCAGGAGCCATTCACTAAGACAAAGATGAAAAAGTAGGCAGAAGTGAGATAAAAAAGAGTCATGTAGCTTTCTTGTTAGCATGCAGAGAGGAAGGTGGGATAAGGTGGCAGCTATTGTGTTTTACTTTCTGCTTGAGGAATTGATTGAAGTTGAGAGCAAGACCAGGAGCCAAGTTAGATAACTATTGCAATTCCATTTGTGTAGGAGATAGCAGATCTAAGGAAGATGGTTAATGGAACGAAAAGATTTGGGCAGGGAGGTGGCAATTGGAATGAAGAGAATTGAGCAGCAAAGAATAGAATCATCCAGTCATAGACAAGTGAATGGAAAAAGGAAAGAATTGATGATTCCCAAATATTTGCCTTTTAGAGTAGTTTGAATGTTAGTGACATATTCCAAGATAAGGATTACCAAAGCAGAAGAACATTTTACTTTTAATTTTGCTCATATTGATTCTGAGGAACCTGTAAAGGTTATAGTTGATATATGAGTTCTATGCTAAGGAGAAATGTAAATTTCTTTAGTATAATATAAAGTATGAAGCATGAGGAGTAGAATAAATTAGCCAGGCACTACACATTTGTGTAAAGTGTGAAAACAACCACTGCAATGGTAAACGTTTGAGCAATATCAATATTTAGTTTTAGACAGAAGTGATGGAAAATGAACTCAAAATGAGTAGTCAGAAGTTCAGAGGAAAGCCGGGATATGAAATATGATGTATGCTGAGAGAGGCAGTGTTTGAGGAGGGAGCTTGGAAATGTGTCAGATGCCGCCTTCTAATTCCTTCTTTATTCTTATTAGTGCTCTATCCCATTAACCTGTTTTACTTTCATAATAAAATTTATTCTTAATGAACTTGTATTTTATATTTTCTTATTAGCATGTGATCATGTTACCACTAAGAGAAAAAGGTTCTATATTCAGTGCATAAAAAAATGTTTGGCACATAGTAGAACTTTAATGAAGTGCTGAGTGAATGACATTCACTCAGTCAATGAGGAATTAGAAGCATAAATTGCATTAACCAACACAGTACTTACTAATGACCTTGGAAAGAGCAATTTGAGAGGAATACTGGCAATAAAAATAAGGCTTCAATAAATTGAATAACAGAAAGAAAGGAAATTGGGTTTATGCCAACACTGAAGACTTTTTTGAAGAATTTAAATTGATGTTGAGAGGGACTGGCACTGTGGCAAAGTGAGTTAAGCTGCCACCTATGATGCCAGCATCTCACTGAGTACCAGTTTGAGTCTAGGCTACTTCACTTACAATTCAACTCCCTTCTAAGGCACCTGAGAAAGTAGCAGAAGATGAATCAAAGGACCTGGACTACTGCCTCTTACGTGAGAGACCTGGATAAATGCTGACTTCAGCTTGCCTCAGCCTCAGCTGTGGTGACATTTTGGGTAATGAGCCAGCAGATGAGAGATCTGCCTGTCTTTCCCTCTCTCTATAACTCTTCCTTTCAAATAAATAAATAAATATTAATAAACTGATAAAAGAAAAAAGTCACTGTAATCCAAAAGCTGTACTTTGGAAATTTTATAATTATTAAACAAAAGTTAAAAAAATAAACTGATGAAAGAAAAAGACAATGGTATATCATCTTATTCCAAAAAGATAAAAAATAATAAATGATAGAGAGGACATGGGAAAAGAAACCATCATACACTATGGGTGAAAATGCAAATTAGTACAGGTGTTATGGATAACAGTCTGGCCATTCCTCAAAAAACATAAAAGTGAATCTACCATAACATAGTTATCTTACTCTTGGCCATATAGTAGAAATAAATGAAATCACCATAGCATAACAAAGAGACAACAATTTTTCTATAGGCACTACAATGCAGTTCACAGCAGCTATGATTTGGAACAATTCTAGCTGTCAATCAATGAAAAACTGGACAAGGGAACATCACTTAGACACAAAAAGAATAAAATGCTATATCCTGCAAAATGTAAAGAAGGAGGTCATAAAATTAACTGAAATAAGCCAGGACCAGAAACACAAATGTGTTCCTTGTCATCTATGGAAGTGAAAAAAATAATGGTTCTGACCATACAATTGAGATTATTAGAGGTTGGGAAGGGTAGAGGCTAGGGATAGAGAGGGACTGAATAACAGGCAGCAAAATACACTGAAGCAGAAGTAACTTTGGTGTTCCATAATACAATTTGATGACTACAGTACACCACATTAGGTATTGTGTAAGGGACTGGAGGAGAGGAGCTAGTAGGCTCAAATTTATAAAGAGGAAATTGGAAACATAGCAACCTAGCTTGATCAATTTCTAGGTTGTGTATATGTTCAAATATGCCACTATACCCTAAAATAATATGACTAGTAAAAATTAATCAAAAATTATTTTTTTTGACAAGCAGAATGGACAGTGAGAGAGAGACAGAGAGAAAGGTCTTCCTTTTCCGTTGGTTCACCCTCAAATGGCTGCTGTGGCCGGTGCACTTTGGCCAGCGCACTGTGCTGATCCGAAGCCAGGAACCAGGTGCTTCCTCCTGTTCTCCCATATTGGTGCAG
Organism: Sylvilagus floridanus; assembly: GCA_949820135.1. Taxonomy (NCBI): domain Eukaryota; kingdom Metazoa; phylum Chordata; class Mammalia; order Lagomorpha; family Leporidae; genus Sylvilagus; species Sylvilagus floridanus. The sequence goes on along the minus strand of CATKVR010000005.1, from coordinate 659,718 downwards.
GGCCCAAGTACTTGGGCCATCCTCCACTGCCTTTCCAGGCCACAACAGAGAGCTGGACTATAAAAGGAGCAACCAGGACAGAATCCAGCACCCCAACCGGGACTAGAACCCAGGGTGCCAGTGCCGCAGGTGGAGGATTAGCTTATTGAGTCATGGCGCTGGCAAGGATCCATTTCTTAAACTTGTTGCTGGTGCCAACAAGTAACAGGGTCCAGTGACTTCCCTGTACTACATAGGAAGGTAATATAAATGTGCCTTCTTCTGGTGAGAATACAAATTGATACAAAGGGGCAATTTCTTTTTTTAATTTATTTTTTTAAATTTTTGACAGGCAGAGTGGACAGTGAGAGAGAGAGACAGAGAGAAAGGTCTTCCTTTTAGCCGTTGGTTCACCCTCCAATGGCCGCTGCAGCCGGTGCACAGTGCTGATTCGATGGCAGGAGCCAGGTGCTTCTCCTGGTCTCCCATGGGGTGCAGGGCCCAAGCACTTGGGCCATCCTCCACTGCATTCCCAGGCCACAGCAGAGAGCTGGCCTGGAAGAGCTCCCTGCACTCACATGGGAGACTAGGAGAAGCACCTGGCTCCTGCCTTCGGATCAGCATGGTGCCCCGGCCACAGCACACCAGCCGTGGCAGCCATTGGAGGGTGAACCAATGGCAAAGGAAGACCTTTCTCTCTGTCTCTTTCTCTCTCTCACTGTCCACTCTGCCTGTCAAAAATTTTAAAAAAGGAATATATATGCATGATGCTAGTATTGTGGCATACTATGATAATCACCTTCTTTGAAGCTGGTATCCCTTATGGACAATAATTCATGTTCCAGCTGTTCCACTTCTGCTCTAACTCCTGCTGATAAGCCTGGGAAAGTAGTGAAAGATGATCAAAATCCTTGGATCTTACACCCACTTGAGAGAACTGGGTAAAGCTCCTAAATCATGGCTTCAGCCTGGCCCATCCCTAGCCATTGCATCCACATGGGTAGTGAATCAGCGGATAAAAATCTCTCTGCCTATCTCTCTGCCTTATGAATACAATGAAAATATGTAAATATTTTTATTTGACAGATAGACAGTGAGAGAGAAAGAGAAAGTTCTTACTTCCATTGGTTCACCTCCCAAATGGCCACTACAGCTGGCGTGCTGTGCCGATCCAAAGCCAGGAGCCAGGGGCTTGCTCCCAGCCTCCCACAAGGGTGCAAGTACTCAAGCACTTGAGCCACCCTCCACTGCCTTCCCAGGCCACAGCAGAGAGCTGCACTGGAAGAGGAGCAGCTGGGACTAGAACCTGGTGCCCAAATGGGAGGCTGGTACCGCAGGCAGACGATTAGCCGAGTAAGCCATGGCAATGGTAAATAAAATTATTTACACAGTAAATAGTAAATAAAATTTTTAAAAGTGATATATATGCATGCATCTTTTTTTCTTTACAAATGGGTATTTTTTTTCTGTACTTTGCTTTACATATATGCACTCTATCCCTAAATCATTTTTCTGGCCATAACATATTTAGTATTTCATTGTACAGATATACCATAATGCATTTTACCAATTACCTATCAATATTCATTTAAGTTGTTTATGTTGTATTCCTATCATAAACAGTATTACAAATAAATTACATAATCTTTATATATTTGGCCAAATATATGTAAGATAAAATCCTTTAGTTGAGTCCTACCAAGGGACATTTGAATTTAAAGTATTTTGCATAGAGATCTGTTAAACTATCCTCCAAAGAGACTACTGCATTGTACTACTACCAATAAGAGTGAAAGTGCTTGTTTTCCCACACCTTCAACAAGTGTGTGTGATCAGACTCAGAATTCCTTCCGATGCTTCCAGTTTCCCATTTCTTCTGACCTCTATCTTCAAGTGTTCTTTCCTTCTTTTTACTTCTCTGTTAAGATGGTCCTGTAATTATTTCTTCTACATTTACCTTCTGCCATCCCTCATACTGCCAATCTCCCTCATTTTGATGGTCTCAAACTCCCCTTATACATTCCCTAAAGTTCAGCACAACTGAATAGAAAACAGGTGCTGTATCACTGGTCTCCCAATTTGCCAGCCTCCTGAACCAACAGAGAATGTTAATCAGGAAACATGGCAAAACTTAATCTGGGTCACATTATAAGAAATAACTTCCTATTGATATAGCCATGAGGAAAATTTTTCTAGAAGAATTCTGTACTGGCTTTTGTTAAAATGAAATCTGTGGCTTGTATAGTGGGTGAAGTTGCCACGTGCAGTGCTGACATCCCATATGGGCACCATTTTGAGTCCTGGTTGCTCCATTTCTGATCCAGCTCCCTGCTAATGAGCCTGAGAAAGCAGCAGAGGATGGCTCCAGTGCTTAGGCCCCTTCACCCACATGGGAGACCTGGATGAAGCTCCTGGCTCCTGGCTTCAGTCTATCTCAGCCCTGGCTGTTGCAATCATTAGAGGAGTGAACCATCAGATGGAAGATTTCTCTCCCTCCCTCTCTCTTTTTCCCTCCCCCTGCCACTCTCTGTATGCATGTGTGTGTGTGTGTGTGTGTGTGTGTGTGACTATCCCTCTGGCTTTCAACTAAATAAATAAACATTTAAAAAAGGAAATACAGATAACTTTAAAAACAATGGAATTCTTTTCCTATATTCCATATTGGATGGGATTCCTGTCTTTTGAAACAATAGCTTGTGATTTTATTCATTACACCTTCTTGGGAACTGGGGTGAGAGAAAGTAAAAACAGGGATGAAAGAAAGGGGAGAAAACAACCCTAAAAATACCACATTGTAATGTAGGAACAAATGGACAAGAAGGCTGAAGGTGAGGGGGGAAAAAAGTGAAATTCTTAAATCCTCAAAAAAAGAAAGGAATGAAGAAGGAAGTGTTATGTAGGGAAGTATGGCTATGTTCTTAAGATTGTATCCATGAAATACATTGAATCTGTCCTCTATATATTAAATATATTAAATAAAAATATTTAAAAATGAAAAGTTCTTTCCTTTATTGCATCACTACTGCCTCACTCCAGCACTCCAAACACAGAATCCAAGGACAGGCATGGGTTGCAGGGTGGGTCACAGTGGAAGGAACAATGCCAGTCCTATTTCTATAACAGAAACCTCTGCATCCTGACTCCTGATCCAGCAAAGCTCTACCTACCAACCAGAATCAACTTTTTAAAATATCCATTAGGACAAAGGCTCAGAGAAAAGCAATGACAGCACCATTTCTTTGCCTATGAAGCATCTTAGAAATTAGCATGCTGCTGGGGCCAGCACTGTAGTGCAGTATATTAATACTCCACATGCAGCACCAGCATCCCATATGGGCAATGGTTCTAGTTCCAGCTCTCTGCTATGACCTGGGAAAGCAGTGGAAGATGGCCCAAGTGCTTGGGTCCCTGCACCTGTGTGGGAGACTGGGAAGAAGCTCTTGGCTTCTGGCTTTGGATCAGTGCAGCTCCAGTTTGTGTAGCCATTTGAGGAGTGAACCAGCAGAAGGAAGACCTTTCTCTCTGTCTCTCCCTCTTGCTTTAAGTCCAAGTCTCAAATAAATAAATAAAATTGTAAAAAAAAAAGAAAGAAAGAAAGAAAAAAGAAGTTAGCATGCTGCTAAAGAAAGTAAGATTATGGTCAAGTTATGTATAAAGAACACAAGGATACAAAGTCAGGAGGCAGTTTGTTGTTTTATGAGCACCCACAGTGAATTGCAGATGATAGAAGGTGATGCATCCCCATAATATATACTAAACTGATCTTCTGTGTATAAAGAGAATTGAAAATGAATCTTGATGTGAATGAAAGAGGAGAGGGAGTGGGAAAGGGGAGGGTTGCTGGTGGGAGGGAAGTTATGGGGGGAGGGAAGCCATTGTAATCCATAAGCTGTACTTTGGAAATTTATATTCTTTAAATACAAGCTTTATTAAAAAATAAAGAAGGTGATGCATCCCAAAATGGGAACTAAAGTAGAAAGCCCAGAAACCAGTGCTCAAAAAGACTTTGAGATTTACAAGAGTAAATTTTTCTTAGTAGACAAAACACATTGTTTATTTTTTTGCAATGTTTTAAAGATTTATTTTAAACTATTTGAAAGATAAAGTTACAGAGAGAGGTAGAGACAGAGGTGGGAGATAGAGAGATCTCCTATCCACTGGTTCACTCCCCATAATGGCTGCAATGGCTGAAACTGAGCTCATCTGAAGTCAGGAGCAAGGAACTTCTTTCAGGTCTCCCACATGGGTGCAGGGATCCAAAGGCTTAGGCCATCCTCTGCTGCTTTTTCAAGCACATGAGCAGGAAGCTGGATTGGAAGTGGAACAGTCCACATGGGATGCCAGTGCTGCAGACAGAGGCTTTAACTTGCTGCACCACATTTCGAGCCCCATAATTTTTTAATCTAATTATTTTTTTTTTCATTTCACTTAAAAGGCATGGGGTGGGGGAGGGAGAAGCAAAAGAATTTCTTCCATTTGCTGGTATGTCCCCAAATGCCCACAATAGCTGTTAATGTGCCAGCCTGAAGCCAGGATCCTGGCAGTCCATCTAGGCCTGGGTAAGTTCAGCTGATTTTGAGAACACATAGTCCTAGGTGATACCTGCCTTTTATAAACACATGTTTCATTATAAAATAACACCAACTACTATAAACACTGTCTCATTATAAAATAACACCAACCTAGGCTTCTAGGAATTGAGAGAAAACTTTAAAATACCTCACAGATAAGAGCAAAGCATTAATCCAGAGACTGCTGTGAGCCAACAGATTTCAAGAGTTCATCTCTGGGGTGAGCAAGAAAGCAGATTGTCATAGCAGTTCTGGGCCCCCTTGACCCTGGAGAGGGTAAACAAGCTAGCTGATTCTAATTTAGGCTGAGTGAACAGACCAGTAGTCTGGCCAAAGATTGTGTCACCCATTCAGGAATCCGGACACTAAAGTGGCCTAAAAAGAATCATCAGGAGATGCACAAAACAATAGAGCGCTAAGGGGGTAATAAATGTGCAGATTCTAACCCAAGACAGCAGAAAATGCCAACCTTCTCTTCTGTTGTAAAGTTTCCTTACTTTATTTTAAAGGCCTTGGAAAATATATCTGTGGACAGTTTATATGTAAGACACACATGGGCTATTCATAATTGGTCTGTAAATATTAGCATTATGTCATTGAGAAATGAACATCAATAAGTACCTCAGGGAGGGACACTTAAAGGGAAATACTTCAGTCTGCTTCCTAGGAAATTATGCATCCTACATGAATTCTTCTTACAAAATGACCCAATTGTTTGGGCCCCAGCCACTCCCATAGGAGATTCAGAAGAAGCTCCTGGCTTATGGATTCAAGTTGGCCAAGCCCTGACAATTATGGCCATTTGGGGAGTGAACAAACAGATGAAAAATTCCCTCTCTCTCTCTTTCCCTCTCCTTCTCCCTCTCATCTCTCTCTTTTCTACCTATAACTCTTTCAAATAAAAATATTTTAAAAAGAAATTATAGATATATAATAATTTTATCTCCCAATGAATAGTATATTGCTAATTGAAAGTGAGTTTAAACCAGTTTTAAATGTCTAATATAAGCTCTAGGAAAATTACCAAAAGAAAAATTAGGAAACACTTATCTTTGATATCTTAATAGAATAGACAAAGTGAAATTTTAGCAAAACAAGGAGATACTGATATTTAGAATAGTGGGTAATAAGTTATTCATCATGTGTAGGAGTACCTGTGTTTGAGTCTTTTAGAAGAAGACAATGGCAGTCAAGTACCCCAGAAGCCAAGGGAGGAGGGATTCCCAAGATGAAATAGTTGGTGGTACCCTATACTACCAAGGATCCCCATTCTTAAACTTGTTGACAATGCCAACTGGTAACAGAATCCAGAGATCCCCCTCTACTACATAGGAGGGTAATACCAAGGTTCTTTCCTCTGGTGAGAATACAAATGAATACAAAGGGGCAATTTCTTACAATTGGTCTTAGCCAAAGTCAGGAAGAGAGATGAGCACATATCTAATGGAGTCAATAGTAAGTCTCAGTTCCTCAACCCTAACCATTCAAAGAACTCAGTCAATGACTGCCAGCATTCTTGATGTTGCATGAGGAGCAAAGTAATCTAATTTGCAAGAGGGTTAAGAATGGAATCTCTTGGCCTGCTTTTATAGTGCCAGCTTGAAGAAAAAATTCTTATAGAAATGACCACTCACAGAACTGGTTTAATGGAATTACACTGATGACTCACATCTGCTCTCTGTCCACTCCATTTTGTTCATTTAAAAAAAAACAAGCACTTGACCATGTTTTAGTCTCTTCATTTAAAAAGAAAAAAAAAAACTTTATTCATTCATTCATTTGAATGAGTGAGCAAAAGGGGAAAATGCACAGACACTTTTTCCATCTGTTACATCTCTTCCCAAATGAAAGAGGGCCATCTGAAGCCATTATTCAGGATCTCTCATGTTGGTAGAAAGAATCTAAGCACTTTGACCATCATATGCTGCTTCTCAATCTTGTGCATTGGCAGGAAGCTAGACTGGAGTGATGACAGGACTAGATTCCATGTACTCCAACATGGAATGAAGACATCTCAAGTGGCAGCTTAACTCACTGCAACATAACACCCATCCCAAGGCTTTCATTTTTAAACTCTCTTAACTGTGTAACTCCCAATGAGTCTTGGATTTTTGGATGTTGAAATTTAAAAATCCACCACGTAATTTTTTAAAAACATATTCAGAAAGCTAATTTTATAAACAAAATCAAACAGTTTTCCAGCAAATGTGACTATACTCCCATCCATTTAATAATTCAAAGAAAGCATAGCCAGTTAATTGATTATGGATCCAGGGGAATGATTTTTCTGCAATAATTCATCACTTCAATTTTCAATTTTTAAATGCTAGATCTTTGTCCTTTCCCATAATACAATCTTCCAAGATATCTTTTTTTTAAAATTTGACAGGTAGACTTATAGATAGTAAGAGACAGAGAGAAAGGTCTTCCTTCCGTTGGATCACTCCCCTAATGGCCATCATGGCCAGTGCTGTGCCTCTCTGAAGCCAGCAGCCGGGTACTTCCTTCTGGTCTCCCATGTAGGTGCAGGGACCCAAGCACTTGGGCATCCTCCACTGACTTCCCAGGCCACAGCAGAGAGCTGGACTGGAAAAGGAGTGCCCTGACTAGTACCCAGCACCCCAACCAGGACTAGAACCTGGGGTGCCAGCACTGCAGGCAGAGGATTAGCCAAGTGCCGGCCCCAAGATATCTTTTTAAACTAAATGTTATTTAAGAATATTTTTCTGATTTATAGAAAAATTACAAAGATAAAACTGTTTAGAGATACCTCACACCCCAGTTTACACTATTACTAACATCTCATAGTTACATGGTACAATTATCACAATTAATGTGGTAATATTTATATACTATCTTCTCTTTTTTTAAGATGTATTTTAATTTGAAAGGCAGATTTACAAGGAAGGAGAGAGGGAGAGGTCTTCCATCCACTAGTTCACTCCATAAAAGACAGCAATGCATGGGGCTGGGACAAGCAAAAATCAAGAGCCCAGAACTCCATCTGGGTTCCCACATGGGTGGCAGGAACCCAAGCACTTGGACCATATTATGCTACTTCCACAGGTACACTAGCAGGTAACTGGATTGGAAGTGGAGCAGCTGGGATTTTAACCAACACTCAGGTGGAATTACTTGCATTGTAGATGGTAGCTTACATTGGGTCACAACACTGACTCTGATATTGACTCAACATTAACTAAAGCCTACATTTTATTTTAATTTCCTTTAATTACATAATATAATAATTTGAATTTCCATAATTACATAATATCCTTTATCTGTTACAGAAACTCCCAACTTTCAATTTAAAATGAGAATCTAGATGTTTGAATTATAAAAATATGTGGGGTGGGGGGACTGGCGCTGTGGTACAGTGGGTTAATGCCCTGGCCTGACGCACCAGCATCCCACATTGGTGCCGGTTCTACTCTTGGCTGCTCCTCTTCCAATCCAGCTCTCTGCTAAGGCCTGGGAAAGCAGTAGAAGATGGCCCAAGTCCTTGGGTCCCTGCATCCACATGGGAGATTTATATGGAGTTCCAGGCTCCAGGTTTTCAAGTGGCCAAGCCCTGTTCACTGTGGTCATTTGAGGAGTGAACCAGCAGATTCAAGATCCTCATCCTTCAGACTCTCCCTCTTTCCCTATAAATCTGCCTTTAAAATAATTTTTTAATTCTTACAAAAAAAAGGGAAGTGGTAAAACAGGGCCACTTCCAAATAGCAGCAAGGCTACAGTTGTGCTGTCCCAAGTGGGAAGTCTCCAACTTACAGACACTGACATAAAAGACACACTCACAATATATTTCAAAATAGCAGATGAGATGTTTACAAGACAGGTTAATATTATGATGACTTCTATTGTAAAGTTACAGTGAGTATAAGCGGATCCCTTCTAGTACAGCCAGGTTAACCCAGCACCTAATGCAAGGAGACAGCTTGAGGAGGAAGATGTGCTTACAAGGGGAGAGAGCTGAAAAGTCCCCATTACTCTTTTCAGCATCATAAAGAGAAGGGAGAAAAGCGTACTCATATCTGTGGTAATAAAGAGGATGGAAACACAAAAATTCCAGAAAAAGGGGGAGCAAAGCCCAGATACAGTTTTCTTAAGAAAATAAAATGAACTAACTCTCAGAATATAATGTGGATTGAAAGACACCAGCAGTTCATCAATTCTCACCAGGATCTAGAAAAACTGCTCTGTCTACCCACAGCCCAAATATTTCAAAACATATTTTCTATGAAATTCATGCAGAAGATTGCAGGACTCAGGAATCCAAGTGTCCAAGTGTCAAAGACAGGTTTAGTTCCCACTGTGGGCAGTTATAGCCCAACCAGGCACATAGAGAACATGAGAAAAGCCTTTCCATAAGAGAGTCCATGAAATAGAAAGCTGTCACACAGGACAACTATGTTTAGTGCTCAATATGAGCCCCAGGATAAGCACCCAGCAGACCTGTTATGTCCCAAGAGAAATCAGCTTTCCAACCTTACCATCACAAGGAAAACACAGCTACTTGAAATGCTTTGTGGTGACTGATAACATCTCTGTCCTTCTCTGAAAAATAGCCTGATGTGGACAAGGGCTAAGAGTTATGAAAATAGAGTTACATGCAATCTACTAGATGTGAATCAATAGAAAAGCTAGAAAATAATACCAAGACCAGAGAAGCATAATGAGGAATGCAAGAAATGAGGGATGGATCAGTTTCTTCAGCCCCTTTCCTCCATCAAATTACTGAGTAATGTAGTGGCATTTACTCCAGTGCCAAAGGGTTGGAAGTTGTCCACTTTGAAGATGCCCAATGTGAGCCCATCAGAGTCTCTTTCAATGGCCAGCATCACACAAGAAGTAGTCTTCCAGGGAGAGAGGCCAAGTGGCATTTTGGATCAAGGTAGTGACTATTGCCTGGCCATCATCCCCTTTGCAGACCAGCAGAAACAGCAAAGAGAAAAAGGGAGGAAGAAAGGGGAGAAAAAAAATGGAAACCTCAAGTGGTGAAGACTCCATCTTTCTGGTTTACAGATACTCAGACAAGAGCCACCACAGGTTTTAGGAGCCACTAGCAGACAGCAGCATATCATGGTCACTCAGAAAAGTCAACAGATTCCTGTTGTCTATATATAGCTGACTTTGGTCTGTACACATTCCAGGTGAAACACACCTGAGTCAAGAAAAGAAAATGACTTATAAAAACCTTCAAATACAATATTCCATGGTAATGAACTTTGCACACCCAAGTCATGCAATAGAGTAGGTGGTGTATCTATATTTTAAAGAAGCACCACTCAAGGCAGGCCTGATATTTAGAGACTAACTTTAAGCAATGCATTTTCCTCACATATGCATCCTCTCATCAATTTTCCCAACAAGGGCCAGGCAGTGAATATTCCCCACATCAAGCACATCTAGAAAATAACATCCATACATATGAGCCTGTACAAATTGCACACATGGATACCTCATGCACACTGGCCATAAACATGCATCTCCACATGCTATTTAAGACTGTTTACAGAAACAGGCTCTCTGTGAGCCAACAGCAGCAACACTATTTTTGATGCACATACCTCGCTCATTGCACAAGATTCCCATTTGTCTTTTGTGAGAAGGAATAAAGTCATTTCAACAACTTGCCTGGCATCTCTGACAGTATTTAGAGACATAATTGATGTCTTTGGCATGTGTTGTTTAGAAGTGTCTCTCTTCCACAGGATTGGTAATTGTAATTATTCATTCACTCTTAAACAGATTTGCTAACTGCCTTGGATTTGTCATTAATATTTTTGCAGGGGTGGGAATATTTTCTCTGCCAAGGCCATTTGGATATTTATAACATCACCCATAAACTATACAAAATTGCCAAATTAAAAATTTGCATGCAATAGATGGCCTTGGCAGGGCCAGAAGAAATGATTTCATGGACCCTATATGGCTCACAGGCTGTATGTTCCCCACCCCTGATTTAGAGCAAAATGTTAACTAAAGTTCTGACTTCTTTCAACTTGTTTATTGGCCAAAACAGAGCTGATCTCCAATAAAGGTCCCTGGAACCAGTTGGAGTTATACGACATTTCTTTCAATTCCCTTGTAACTTTAGAGTGTGCATTTTTATAGCCACTGATGTCACTTCAAAATGTCTATTGATGGGCTAGCATTGTGGCACACTGAGTTTGGCTGCCTCCTGCAGTGCAAATGTCCCATATAAGCACCAGTTCAAGTGTCAGATGCTCCACTTCCAATTTACTTACATACGTCAGAAAAGCAGCAGATGATGACTTGGGTCCCTGCCACCTACCTACATGGGAGTCTTTTTTTTCCTTTGAACAGGCAGAGACAGAGAGACAGAGAGAAAGGTTTTCCTTTTCCATTGGTGCACCCCCAAATGGCCACTACAGCCAGCATGCTGCGGCCAGTGCGCTGCGCTGATCCGAAGCCAGGAGTCAGGTGCTTCCTCCTGGTCTCCCATGCGAGTGCAGGGCCCAAGCACTTGGGCCATCCTCCACTGCCTTCCCAGGCCACAGCAGAGAGCTGGACTGGAAGAGGAGCAACCAGGACAGAATCCGGCACCCTGACTGGGACTAGAACCCAGAGTGTCAGCGCCCCAGGTGGAAGATTGACCAAGTGAGCCATGGCGCTGGCCGACAATACCATTCTAGCAGAACACTTGAATCACTCAAACACAGTTATGCATGTGAAACCCTCATCATACTGAAACTCAGTCAGCAATAGTTTTCAAGACCACATCTTCTACTGTATTATGTAGGCATCACTGTGCGGAGTGTACTTTTTTCTTTCTCCTCTCTTTCTTACCCCTCTTCACAATAACAACTTCTATAGATGCTTCCACACACCACAACCATTATGAAATTGTAGAAATAATATCCTTCCATGTCAAAAATGTCATAGGCTTAAACACAAAACCCAGAATAAGACAAGTAATGGGCCCTCTTAATTAAAACAGTATGGGCTGTAAGATAACCAGTTTAGTGGATCATTGGGTGACTGTAAAGAACTTGGCAGAGAAAAAGTGTTAATTTTCTGTATTTATGTTTTTATAGTTCTACACTTCATGCAAATTCAGGTTAAACTAGCTCCAGTTATTGACCCATTTACAGGGAAGACTGTTCATATCGGGGCCTAGAGGACTGACCATGGGGTTGGGTAAGCATGCTGTTTACAAGATGGCAGTGGGCAATCCAAAGGAGACAAAAAGGGGGAATACCCATTAAGGGGTGGCCACATGGGCAGAATTGGAGGTGCAGTGGTCTGAGGCAGTGCTGGGCCTTTAGGGGTTGCTGCCACACCTGAAGACTCCACCTTAGTTTTAACTGCCTCAGGATTTATGAGCCTCCCTCAGGCCAGCACAGGCCATCCGATGATCAGCATTCATTGCTTCCCAAACAAGCATCTTAACAAACTGATCCAGAAGGTCCCTAGCTGGCAACTTACAATGGAGACTGTGTTGGACCCTGGCTATAAAATCTGGCAATGACTCTCCCTGTTGTTGTCACACCTCTGTGATGGGAGATTCAGTGGGCCCCTCATCCAGCTTTGCATCAAGCATTAAGTCCTGCCTGCCTCACTTGTTCAGGGTACAGAGCGGGTAGTGCAGCTTGCAGGATCCCAGTAGAGAATCCCTCCCCCATTCCAGCATGCATAGCATATGTAATAAGAATAGCTGGCTGGACTGCTTGGTTAGCTTCAGCCTTCACCTGGCACTCCTCCTTAAAGAAGGCACACCACTTTATGAACTGGGAACTCGAGAGGACTGCCTTGGCCACGTCCAACCAGTCCTCGTGGACACATGGGTGATAAGCTATGTCTTGCAACAGGGTTTGGGCCCAGGGGGAGTTTGGCCCATCTTCTGCCACCGCCTTGCGAAGCTCCTTTAAGTCATTCTCTTCCCAGGGATACCACTCCAGAGGTCTGTTGCCATCCGGAGCTAAATTAACAGGGTAGGCCTGAGGCGGCAGGTTCCTAGGCCCAGAGTTCACTTCCCTATGCTACTTAATGTCCACTGGATAAGCTTCCACATAGGTTACCTCATTTCTCCTCCCTCCTCCCGAGCAATTGTAAGGGTCCAGATCATGCAGCTCCCTCCATGGTTCTACATAGGGGGAGGCCACCTCTGCCCCCAGGAGGTATGGGGGGTCCCAGCCCTTCTGGGGTGAATAGGCTAGGCAGGACGATTTTCACTTTCATTTTTACCTCACCAGTTCATACCTGCATGGGGTCTCTGCATTCCTGATCAAATTTAGCCCATTCTCTCTCCCTGCCATCTTCCTCTGAGTCTTTAGGCTCTCCCAAGTTCTGTGCTGCCTCTTTCTCCCTCTCACCCTTGGAAGGTGGGGGTATAGTGTCTGGGTGGAAGGATGCTTTAAGGGTGGTATCAAAGTGTCTCTCCCTCTCAAGAGTGAGTTTTGCCACCTGTAACCAGGTGTTCCAAGAAAAGAGATTTGCCATCTGAATCCAAAGGGCCAAGGTTATGATGGCTTCCCAGACACTTTTTAACATATAGTGTAAGGCCTTTAAGTCAGGTCCTTTTGGGACAAAACTGCATCACCCATACTGAAAGTTTCACTTACCCTGAGAGACCGCTTAGCTTTGGCCAAAAAGTTACTGATCATGCCCCACGTGGGCACCATATGCTGGGTCTTAGTCCACCTGAACGAGGATGGACTTGGTCTGAAGAAAGCTAAGTGCGCCGCTCGCCCATTTCCCAGCCTCCCGGCCCTGGAGACAGACACAGCAGGGAGTCAAGTCAAGCAAGCAAGAACTCAGTTTATTGCACACGTAGCAAAGCCTTTTAAAGCACAAGACCACATGATAACTGGGGCAGGGCTTAAGGACCAACCAATTACATAAAAGGTCATTTTACAGGGTGACTTTTTACAGGACCAGCCATATGTCTATGCACTCATCATCAGTTGTGGTCACCTTCCCTGAAGCTGTGTGGCCAATCAGCTTTGGTGGTAAATGACCTTTGAGTACCGCCCACTTTACTTCCTTTGGGCGCCATCTTTGAATTGCCTCCTGTGCCTAATTTCTCCACACATAGTAGCTTGGCTTCGTGGGTACAACTAAGTCTCATTCAGTTGCTATATCTTTCTTTTTGGAGCCACTGAAACTGAAGAGCACATGGGGTCAGAATGGGTAGAAGAGCATGGAATGTGAGGGTCTCATGATGGAGGGAGCTGAGCAGACAGAGGGGTGGGGGAGATAATCAACAGCATCTAGCATTATGGACATGAAGAACAGAGGAGGGATGGAGACAGGGATGACTTGTCTGCATTAAGTCTGACAGTCTCCTGGGTATAACTGATACAACATGAATGATGTGAATATAATGCTTACCCTAAAGGCACTTACAGTCCTGGGGGACAGATCACTAGGACATAGATAAGTACAAAACAATGTGAAAAAAAGCTGTAGGTACACAATAGGAACACCTAAGGTACACAATAGGAACACCTACATCATTTGTGGGTACCATGCCCATGTCAGGTAGGAACCATTGGGTTAAGGTCAGATCTCAGAGGTAACAGAGCCCAGAAAATACACCATTGTCTGAAGTGAAAATAGGCAGAAGGTAGGCAGAGGCTTGGTAACTGAAGGCCAGAACATGTGTTACCAGTTGTGGAGGGGAGGGAGTTTTCAGGAGCAAGTTTTGTGGGTTCTTTTCCTCAGCTTAGTTTTGAAATAAAGATCCAGGAAACAATTTACAAAGAGGCAAAAACTTTTATTTGACAGAAAAGGAACTTTTATTTGATTGGCAAGGGACAGGAAAACTGGTCCTAGAGGAGACCAGGAGGGATGCCTGAGCAGGACACTGGCTTTTAGGAAGTGCTCAGGGTTTTTAAGTTATTACTGCTTTTTTTTTCCATTGGGTCACTCAGTGGGGGTGCCCATTGGATGGGGGTTTCACATACTGTATATTGATTGGCTAGTGGTTCATGGAGATAGCGGTGGTCTCCTGGAGCTGGCCTTTCTCTCCCTCAGAGGCTTAGCCCCCAATTCTGCTGGTATAGCTGATTTAAGCCTTGGCCCGAAGTGCTGGCATCCCATATGCACTCCAGTTCGAGTCGCAGATTCTCCTCTTCCAATCTAGCTCTATGCTATTGCCTGGGATAGCAGTAGAAGATGGCTCAAGTCCTTGGGCACCTGCACCCACATGGGAGATCTGGAAGAAGCTCCTGGATCCTGGCTTTGGATTGGTTCAGCTCCGTCCATTGTGGCCATCTGGGGAGTGGACCAGCAGATGAAAGACCTCTGTCTCTGTCTCTATTTGTAACTCTTTCTTTCATATGCACTCCAGTTCGAGTCGCAGATTCTCCTCTTCCAATCTAGCTCTATGCTATTGCCTGGGATAGCAGTAGAAGATGGCTCAAGTCCTTGGGTACCTGCACCCACATGGGAGATCTGGAAGAAGCTCCTGGATCCTGGCTTTGGATTGGTTCAGCTCCGTCCATTGTGGCCATCTGGGGAGTGGACCAGCAGATGAAAGACCTCTGTCTCTGTCTCTATTTGTAACTCTTTCTTTCAAATAAATAAAATAAATCTTGTAAATAAATAAATAAAATCAAAAGGGTCACAGAAGATAGTCAGGATCTCCTGGAACCATTCCAACTCTTTCCAGGGGTTCAAGCCCTTTCCCTGCCAACTCTAGCTGAAATATTGCACCTGCCCTGAAGGTGTGATTTAAGGCTGCAAGGTCACACATGCAGCACAGGAAGCTATTAGTGGGGAGAGCCAGTAGGTCTGGAGAAAGGCTTTCCAGCCACAGCTGACAACTTGCTTGTGAAGAACATTTTACCTATGTTTTGAGGGGTCCACAGACCCCAGCCCCACTGACAGCCTCCACATGGATCCTGACTGACTGGAAGTCTGTCAAACCCATCACTAACCTGGACAAGGCTGAGATCTCCCAGCTTCTCTCCGGGTGCTCAGTCTTTGCTGGGAGGCATAAACAAGAAAGAGAAGCTTCTCTGGCTTTGGCTGATATGAGGGACTTTGGGAGCTCCCCAGATTTGAGGCCAGAATTGCTTTATCCTGAGGTTTCCTCTTTTATTTTCTTCTTAGTGTAAACCTCTCCTGCCACCAGATCTCCTCCAGGCCCACACTGAAGGGCATGCATTAACAACAAGCTAAATGAGCAGAATATTGATGTGTCATCTAAGTAGAAGATTCCTGAGTCAATAGTCACCTTGTGGGTGTACTACAAGGTGAGAAAACTGAGGCAGAGGACTTTGATCATGATCAACCTCAGTGTCTGCCTCAAAAAGCAAATACATAAATAAACAAACAAACAAATAAATCCCTTTCACAACTCAGAAGTGCCCAGCTGCCAACCTCCTGAGTACATGCTCCTGGAAAATGACAAGTCCCCTAAGACCAGAGGTGGGCAGGCACCATCTTGAAACTCTAGACACTATTTGAGCAGAAAATGCCCCACCCCACTAGAACCCATTGCTCAAAGGATACAGCATAAACCTCAGAAAATAGCCTCATTGCACATTTGCCAGCAGGGTAGGCCAGGCACAGAGGGCATGAAGGTGTGTTGTGTGCTGTAACCCCGTGTTCTGAAGCACTGGCCTCATGGTTGCAGAATTGCCATAGTGACAGCATTATCAGGGGTGATGTGGCAGGGGCAGCCTGGGAAGGTGGGCTGGTCTCCTGACCCCATGTCCTTAGCCTTATGCTCCTCTGAACTTGGGGGAGCCTGAGTGCAAAAACCTAAGTGGGTGATGTTGAGAGGCTGGTTAATGTATGCAGGTTGTGGGTCATAATGCCAACAGTATGTGCAACAGTGGGTGCTGGCCAGTGCAGTCACTCACATGAATGACTGATTGAGGGTTTCACAGCATAAGAGCAGGACATCATATTTCCCAGACAAACTGGGGAGTGAGTGAAGCAGGCTAACTTCTTGTCTGAGACTACTAGAGAAGGGGAGGAGAGATTTTCAGGTTAGAAACAGAGCAAAGAGATAGCAGACAGCACATCCCTTTTGCCCCGTCCTCAATATGCACACCCCAGATTAGCAGTTGACCTCTTCTTAAATCTGAGTTGGTGGGAGTAGTGATGTTGGACATTGTAAATGAAGGGCCCAATACAGCTATGTTTCTGTTCGTCTTTCCTGCAAATGTTCCAGCAAATGATATTTCCTTAAAACAAACATAGCTTGAACAAACAAACATGAATATAGCTTGAGGCTTGACTGAGAGTTCTTGAAAAATATAAGTACACTGTGTGAACTTGCAAGATGCTAAATGTGTGGCCCCTCATGGAGGTTTGAGTACTGTCATTAGGGCTGGATTTTGTCACTGGTAGTTTGCACTGTTGTCTCTACTAGAGTCTCTGGCCACTTCTATAGCATTCACCCTTGTCAGACATTTCCTCAGGTTCCCAGTTAAAGGCACCAAACATGAATTGCTTTAGCTAGAGTAAAATCTATGTGAATTGCCATAGATTGCAATTGGCTATATTTTTATCATAGAATTTCTACCAGGGGCAGTAGGTTAATCCTCCACCTGCAGTTGCTAACATCCCATATGGGCACCGGTTCTAATCCCAGTTGTGCCACTTCCAGTCCAGCTCTCTGCTATGGCCTGGGAAAGAAGTAGAAGATGGTCCAAGTCCTTGGGCCCCTGCACCCACCAGGGTGACCAGGAAAAAGTGCCTGTTTCCTGGCTTCAGATGGGCACAGCTCTGGCCTTTGCAGCCATTTGGTGGGTGGCTGAACCAATGGAAGGAAGACCTTTCTCTGTCTCTCCCTCTCACTGTAACTCTACCTCTCAAATAAAACAAATAAAATCTTTTTAAAAAGAATTTGTACCAGAAATTGCCTTAATCAAAGTCTGCTTTATTCTGACTTCATCATACACAGTGATGAAGCTAGGACAAAAAGCTTTAGATCCATGTTGACCTCTCACCTAACAAGCAGGCCCTTATTTCTTTGCCTTGCCAATACAGCCCCACCCTACCTTGATCAGCTCTGTCCTGCCTTGATTCTTGGAATCAAGATGCTATAAATGCTATAAAAAGATGCCTACTATAAGCCTAAGGTTTCTCTTACTTGTCCCAAGTTCTCTCCCCCTATTTCAAAAGCTCAGCCTCAGAGTCCTGCCTCAGCCCAAACCCTCACAGTGCACACTGTTATCTCAAAGGAACTTTAAATCTAGCCCAAATTCTCCCTTTGTCTCACTAGCCCAGCTTTAGCTCAGACTTCCAAGCCCCTCCCAGTTGTTTTGTGCTATATAAAACACTAGTCATTAAGGGAGGGGTTTCCCCTCTGCTGTGTATTCATTGGTAACTGTCTTAAATGCATTCATCTGGTAGTGAGCCCTTCCTAGGCTTTATTCTAAATAAACCTGGTCTGGAAGTGGCTTAATGCTTTCCCCACTTTTCTGACACACAGCATATCTTGAGCAGGCTTGTGGTTGGAGATTAAATACCTCAACCTTTACCATTTAAAGGCCAATTTATAAACAGGACTTGTAATGTGACTCCACTAATGTGTGCTTGTGATCTTAGAAATCCTCTTAGTTGCCTTTTTAAAAAGACTTATTTATTTGAAAGAGTTACAGAGAGAAGTAGAGACAGAGATATGTCTTCCATTCACTGGTTCACTCCCAAATGACTGCAATGGACAGAGCTGAACCAATCCAAAGCATGAGCCAGGAGCTTCTTCTGGGTCTCCCCTGCTGGTGCAGGGGTCCAAGGACTTGGGCCATCTTCTACTGCTTTCCCAAGCCATAGCAGAGAGCTGGATCAGTAGAGGAGCATCCAGGACTAGAACTGATGTAGGCATTGCAGGTTGGGGCTTTAACCCACTGTGCCAGGGCACTAGCCCCAGTCTTAGCTGCTTTTATTGGGAGATGGGTGTCAAGATAGGAGCTGCTGGGAAGGCATTGATAGGTTTCCTTTATGAATTCGGTGGTGCCTCAATAAATTTTAGAGCACCTTGATGATTTAAGCCCTTCAGATTAAAAGCTCATTAATAATTCCTGCTCAAAAATGCTAAAAACAATCAGCTATCTAGATCACAGACATTGGCTAAGTGTTTTCTTTCTAGATTGAAATTTCTATAGAGGACTTCATTTAAATTTTTTAGGAGTGAGGTTTTTAAGAAGAGAAGACAAAGAGCTACCTTTTTTTCCTTGACTTAGCAGAACTTAGTTTTGAGAAGTAAGGGGAGTGTGGAACCCAGTGACTGTTGATGTCTACAGACATGACCTCCTAATGAAAACTCCCATGATTTTCTACAGCTTTTCTATGTGAATGAAATCAAGTGAGAAAGGACACTATGCCAGCAAAAGGACTCTGGCCATCAATTTGTTGTCCATAGCACAGACTGGGGTGCATGAAGAGTCTTTAAAAATCCCATTAAAATGTCTATCAGTGGAAAAAAACCTAGGTACTGATTTTTTTAAATGAAACAAAATTATCTTTTAATTCAATTTCTCCTATTAACTTTTTAAAGTCCATTTGGATATGGTTAGCTCTATGTGAGGTCTAGATCATTTTAGACAACAAGAGCCATTGTTGTCTCTGAGGCTGCATCATGTACTGATTGGGCTTATCCATTCAGAGTATGGGAACTTAAGTGTGGCCACTGCACTTAGACTGATAGAACAGTAGTAGTGAACATGGTAAGCTAGTACTGAGTCATTATATGCTAGACATGGCACTTAGCATTTCAAATGTGTTGTCCTACTTCATTCTTGCTTAAGCAGTAGGTTGCATTATTGTCATCATTTTAGAGGTGAGGGAGAACCGAGAGTGCCAAAGAAGCTGTTGCTCAGAAGAGGCCAAGCCAGCATTCAAACCTGGAAACATTCCTTAATGATGATGCCTAATTTTGGTTGGAGTTGTCATAGTCTGGCTAACTGTACATACTCTATATACTCTGTACACTGGATAAGGTTAAGAGTTTTACAAGTCCTTGTACATGACCTAACTTGATGGGTCTAGAGAAGAATTTAATGTCCCAAGGGACTTTACAGCCCACTTGCATGAAAAATCTGAGAATACTAGTACTTCCCATTTCAGTCAACTTTCAGGAGAGTGATGTATAGAGTTATTTAGCATTCTGTCTTCAAAGGAATGTTGCTGGGTGAGTGCTGTGGTGTAGAAGGTAAAGCCGCCATCTGCAGTGCTGGGGTCCCATATGGGCACTAGTTCGGGTCCCAGCTGCTCCAATTCTGATCCAGCTCTCTGATGTGACCTGAGAGAGCAGTGGAGAATAGCCCAAGTCCTTGGGCCCTTGCACCATGTGGGAGATCTGGGAGAAGCTCCTGACTCCTGGCTTTGGATCAGCCCAACTCCATTCATTGCAGCCACTTGGGGAGTAAATCAGCAGAAGGAAGACTCTCTCTCTCTCTCTCTCTCTCTCTCTCTCTCTCTCTCTCTCTCTCTACCTCTCTGATTCTGCCTCTCTGTAACTCTGCCTTTCAAATAAATAAATCTTTAAAAAGAAAATGGATGTTGAACACTTTTGCTCATCGTAGATATTCCATAGTAGAACACAAGGCAGCCTTTGTCTTTCCAGCAGAGGGATTTTGGCTTTATTTTTGGAGTGACTGTAAAGCAATGGGTAAAGCAAGTTCTGTGCTTGTGCAGGATCCAGGAAGTATTTAATATAATTTTAAGCCTTAGCACCACTGAATCCCTATGAGCTCTCACTAGAATTAAAGGTATTTTGGAGGGCTGGCCCTGTGGCACAGCAGGTTAAAGCCCTAGCCTTAAGCACCAGCATCCCATATGGGCACAAGTTCTAGTACTGGCTGCTCCTCTTCCAATCCAGCTCTCTGATGTGGCCTGGGATAGCAGTGGAGGATAGCCCAAGTCCTTGGGCCCCTGAACCCACATGGGAGTCTTGGAAGAAGTTCCTGGCTCCTGGCTTCAGATCAGTGCAGTTCTGGCCATGGAGACCACCTGGGGAGTGAACCAGCAGAAGACTCTCTCTGTCTCTACCTCTCTATATAACTCTGTCTTTCAAATAAATAAATCATAAAAAAGGTACTTTGAGGGCTCACATTAGTACAGAGCACATAGTCAATATGCAAGTGAGTGTGTCTAGTTCAGTGAGGCTAGGGAGAGCTAGGGAGAGAAATGACACTTGGCATTGTCCACTCCATGGAGGTGGCAGTGGGCTATTTGGCTTTGAGCATTCTGTGGACTTCACTGGGTGTCATTCCCTGTACCTGAGATGGAAGCAGCCAGGTGCCCACTTGAAGCAACTCAGAGACAAGTCTTTGGGTTTGTTTCAATGAGGCCATTTCTGTAATGAGCAGTGAAGTTTTGTGTTTAAAGACTAAAGTAGTGAGAAATTTAAGTGTAGGGTTTAAAAGGGGGAATGACACAAAATTTCTGCCTTACTTTTATTTTTTTCTATTTCAGAGAATTTAAGTTATTTGTAAGTAAAACTTGGGCCATGATTTTTATGTGTAGTTAGGCCTCTGAGGGTAAAACATCCTACAAATTTCAAAGAAAAATGTCAAGAGAAAATATTCTTTTTCACAGGTTCATGAAGGTTTTTGAGTTTAGCATTGCTCCCACTACTGCATTTGCTTTTTCCCTTTCTTTCCCTGTTTAAAAGTCCTGCAGTCCCTCAGGGCCTCTGGGAGAGTGAATCCAAAGGCAGCAAATG
The DNA here is from genome assembly GCA_949820135.1 of Sylvilagus floridanus. Lineage (NCBI taxonomy): Eukaryota > Metazoa > Chordata > Mammalia > Lagomorpha > Leporidae > Sylvilagus > Sylvilagus floridanus. Next base: position 638,517 of record CATKVR010000005.1, on the reverse strand, counting down.
GAAAAGGGCTGTGGTCACCTGTACTCTCCAGGCCATGTTCAGCCCCCAGCATGCCACCTCCTAGTACAGGAGGTTCAGAAATTGCCTGAATGTCCAGAGCAAACTCCCCTGTGCTGGACATTGTTTTCACATTGGGAGAATGGAAGAGATTGAACAGAGATGTCCAGATTGAGACAGAAAACCTAGGGGTGAATGGTTAGTAGTAGAGCTGAGTGGAGAGCTTTGGCATGTTTCCCAGAGGTTTAATGTGGATAATTGCCACCTAAGAAGTGTTCAGACTTTCAACTTTCTCTCATTTGAGCTGCAGAGCTCCATCTACAGGTGAAGGTCAGTGGTGTTGTGAAAATGATTTGGGGGACTCAGAGCTGTAATAATGCATCAGGCACATAATCAGGGTCTTGAACTTCCAGTGATGAGTACTGTCGTCTAGAAGAGGGAGGCCAGAGACACAGGATATGGACATGCTGAATGGACATTACTCCAGACTGGTTATAACAGGGTCACAGTGGAGAGGAGTAACAGGTCTTTTTATTTTTTTATCTTTACTTTCCTCCCCTATGTTTTAGAGGCATCTCTGTGTTAAATTCTACCACCTACAGACTGTAGAAGATCCCTTGCTTTGTATTTACTTTCAAGGGCAAGGAAAGTGCTAGGTTCCCATTTTCTCCCAGTGGTGTTCCAGATTCCTGCTCTATATATTCAGTAGAAAGTTGAAGACTATGGCATTCATGCATCCTTGGTTACAATAGCATCATTCCTTCCCCAGAGGAATCACTTTTTTTTTTAAAAGCAATCTCACATTTATTAAAGAGATTTATTTATTTATTTGAAATGCAGTTACAGAGAGGCAGAGGCAGAGAGACACAGAGAGATCTTCCATCAGTGGTTCACTCTCCAAATGACTGCAATGGCCAGAGATGAGCGGATCTGAAGCCAGGAGCCAGGAGCTTCTTCCAAGTCTTCCAGTGGGTGCAGGGGCACAAGGCCTTGCTGTCTTCTACTGCTTTCCCAGGCCATGGAAGATAGCTGCACTAGAAGTAGAGTAGCCAGAACTCAAACTGGCATCCAGACGGGTTGCCAGGACTGTGGGTGGCAGCTTTATCCACTCTGTCAGAGCACTGACCCAGCATCATCACATTTTCATGACCAGTTTTGAGAACATGTGTGTCAAGCCACAGACCTATTCTTAGGCACCTGTCGCATCATAGCTTCAACAAAGGTAAGGTAGGAAAAGGGGAAAGGAAGATGGCTGTGCTTCCTGGGACCAGGAAGAGCTTTCTCAGTGCATCCTGTCGTTTTTTGACTCTTCTGAAATCTCTGACTTAGGAGCTGGAGTTTGGATTCGAGGATTCTACTGTGAAGAGACATCAAGGTTGGCCTCAGAGGTCTCAGGAAAGAACTGTGTACATTGTTTCTGTCTGCTCTCAGCTTTTAGGAAGCAAAACATTTCCTTCTCTCCTGTGCTCCCTCCCTTTCCCTTCTATCTCTTTGAGGATATGCTTCTTATTAAGTACTATTTCAGCAAATCTCCAAGATGGCCCCCAGTGATTTTCATCAGTATTCACACCCTTTGCACACTCACTGAATCTGAGACAGCCCTGTAGAAACAGTAGTATGTCATGGAAGTGATGACATATGACTTCTGAGGCACTTATAAAGATCACTCCCATCTGCCTTGGATTAGTTCCTCTAGGGGAAATCCCCATGCTCTAAGGATACTAAGAAAACCCTGTGGAATGGTGCATGTGTGTAGAAAATAGGCTGTAGCCAAAATCTAGTGACAACTTGTAAACCATGTGAATGATTTACAAGTGAGTCCATCAGGCTTAATTAAGCATTCAGATGACAGCCCCAGTGAATATCCGACTTCAGCCTCAGGAGAGAGCCTGCACATAGCTACTCAATCCTCTCCCACATTCCCAACTCACAGCAATGTGAATAACAACCAATGATCTAATGATATTTTTTAAAGCCACAGTTTGGAAAATTTCTTTTTAAAAAATATTTATTTATTTATTTGATGTCAGAGTTACACAGAGAGAGGAGAGGCAGAGAGAGAGAGAGAGGTCCTCCATCTGATGGTTCACAATGGCCAGAGCTGCACTGATCCAAAGCCAGGAGCCAGGAGCTGCTTCCTGGTCTCCCATGTGGGTGCAGGGGTCCAAGGGCCTGGGCCATCCTCCACTGCTATCACCAGGCCACAGCAGAGAGCTGGATCAGAAGTGTATCAGCCAGGTCTCAAACCAGTGCCCATATGGGATGTGGGCACTCCAGGCCAGGGCGTTAACCCACTGTGCCACAGTGCCAGCCCCTTGGGAAATTTCTTGATAGAAGCTTTAGATAACACAAATCAGTATATTTTTTGTTGCTGGAAAGGAAAACCTCTTGGCTTGCATATTTTCCTTTAAGAGAAACTGTACTCAAACATATTTCACCTCATACAGTAGTATTCCTAGAAGCATGGAGTAGCAGCAGAGAGGCATGTACACTATGATTCTAAGTGCTTAATGTTTACTTTGAGGGATAATGTGGGATATCTGTGGCAGTTATTTTATTGCGGATGCCTTTGTTGTGTCTGGCTCTAGGATTATGACTGTCCTGCAAGGCTACAACATTGGGATGCATAAACATATCACTGTGGAAGCTGCCTCCTTAGTAAGCAAAAAGGAGAGAGAGAGAGAGAGAGAGAGAGAGAGAGAGCATGAGAGAGCTCTTTCATCCACTGGTTCACTCCCCCAAAGGCCACAATAGCTGGGATTGGGCCATGTCAAAGCTAGGAGTCAGTCACTTTACACAGGCCTCCCAGATGGATGGCAGAGGTCAAACATTTGGGCCATCCTCCACTGTTTTTCCAGGTACCTTAGCAGGGAGCTAGAACTGAAATGGGCTAGTTGGGATTCAAACTGGTACCCAATTGAGATACTGGCACTGTGGGCTGTCTTAACACAATGTGGCTCAATATCAGACCCTAGGTTCATTTCTTGTGGTTGATTTTTTCAGGGGTCTCTAGAAAAGTAGCATACTGGGTGTAGCAGGTAGAGCAGCTGTGTGTGGGATCCAGAATTCCATATGAGAGCCAGTTTATGATTTTGCTGCTCTACTTCCCATCCAGTTCCCTGCTAATGTGTCTGGGAAAGCAATGGAGGATGGCCCAAGCACCTGGGCATCTGCAACCATGTGGGAGACCAAGAAGAAGATTCTGGCTCCTCTCTTCAGACCAGCCCAGCTCTGGCCATTACAGTCATATGGGAAGTGAGCCAGCAGAGGAAATATCCATCTCTATATGTAACAGAAGATATAGAGCAGGGAGAGTTCAAGGGATACAGAAGGATCAGTTCCACATCAGTAGATACATTAAAAGAAAGTAGCGTATTTTACCTATAACAAAAGACAACTTTTCCCTTTCACTTCACTTTTCCCTTTCTTCTCTTATTCTCCATTTAAGAGGTGGATTGCCACTGGAGTATTGGAATAAGGACTTCCAAGGCTTTGGAATACAAGATCTGGATAAGGAGAAGTTATGAAGGAAGAAACTATGGGTGAAAGGGAATAGCATTTGTAAGCTGCCCAAACCATATTTTTTCTGCTTCTTATTCCTGTCTGTGCTGTAAAGTCATTTCTGCTTTTTCAAACTGCTAGTTTCTTTGCATGATGAGTGTGCCTTGTTGGTGGGTTAAGAATTTGATGAAGTAAGTTCTCTCAGTTTAGGAATCATGTATAATCTTTATACACTATATTATTTAATTTATAGATATAGATTTAAGTAACTAAGCCTTAGTGGAACATGAGATTAAAACTGCACACATATCTATTGTGTATGATTCATCCCCACCTGAATTCTCATAATCACTTGATACTTCCATTATAGCATTTACTGTCTCCTGCTTCTTAGCACCTGCTTATATATGCATGTTATAAGCTTGAAGTGGGATATTAACTCATATAATTACAGACCTTTATTCTCTTGAAGAGGTTTCCATCTGTGTTCCAGAAGGTAAAAACTTATTGACTTCTCAATTTGAACATAGGCATTTTGCAGCTCTCTCTCTAGGATATTTACTTACTTACTTATTTATTCATGCTCTTTTATTTAAATGCTAATGACATCACGTAGTTCATATTTTAAAGGCCTGTATCACCAATTTCCTTCCTAGATTTAGGCATCAAAATCTTCCAGATGTAGGCCAAATTAGTCCATACATTTTACCAGGACCTGGGCCTAATTAAAGATTATTTCCAGGGGCCAGTGTTGTGGCATAGCAGGTTAAGCCACTGCCTGTCAACTTGGCATCCCATGTAGGATCCAGTTTGAGCCCTGGCTGCTCTACTTCCTATCTAATTCCCTGATAATGCACCTGTGAAAGCAGTTGAAGATGGCCCAAATCCCTAGGCCTCTGCCACCATGTAGGAGTCCTGGAATAAGCTCATCTCTTCTTGCTTTGGCCTGGTCAAGCCGTGGCCACTCATGCCATTTGTGGAGTGAACCAGTGACCCAGGCCAAAGCCAGGAGGTAGGAATGCCATTTGGGTTTTCCACTTGTGTGGCAGGGGTCCAAGGACTTGGGCCACATTGTGATGTACTCCCAGGTGCATTCACAAGGAGCTGTATTGAAAGCACAGCAGACAGACTCAAAGTGGCATTCTCATAGGGGATGCTGGCATTGCACTCAGTGGCTTTATCTGTTATATCACAATGCCAGCTCTGCAGGGAAGATTCTTGACCTGATTGTCAGATATTGTCAATCAATATAGAGCTGGAAGTGTCTGGAGTACTGAGTAATAACTTACACGCATTTGTAATGAAGAGCAAATCCTATAAGATTCATTTAATTTCTTGTTGCAACAGTGATGGATTTGAGTAGACTTAGGGCCTATAAGTGAAATGCATCTTGATCTCATTAAATCTCCACAATGCTGTGAACAAAAATGAGAATGTGACTTTGGGGTCAGACATCTGTTTGACTCCCATCTGATCATCTCAGGAAAGAAATGGACAGTTTGAGAACTGAGTGTGACAGCTTTAAGTCATCTCATTTTCAGTCTTCTTTAAAGTTTGCAGGTAGTGAGGCTCTAATAGTATTCAGAGAAATCTTAGAATATGAGTGGGAGAAGTGAGTCCCAGATATGACAGCATTGCTCCAGTGAATTCATTATCAGTTAGGTTTTCATTAGAGCTTGTATGTTGATTAGATCTGGTAAACAAAACAAGTGCAGAAAAAAAGTAAAAAAAAAAAAAAAAAAAGCAAGTGCAGAAATTGGAAAAGCTCAAAAGAGGAACAAAAATCATTAGAGCCAAAAATATGTGACTTAAATTTTTTCTATAAAAAGAAAACAAATTGAATACAGTTATAGTAACTAATTTCTTTTCTAGGTAAATAAACTCATGTGGGGAGAGAGAGAGAGAGAGGAAGGTCTTCCTTCCGTTGGTTAACCCCCCAAAATGGCCACTACAGCTGGAACTGCGCCGATCCGAAGCCAGGAGCCAGGTGCTTCCCCCTGGTCTCCCATGCAGGTACAGGGGAGAAAATGGAAAATTTATAGATGGAAAATGTTGAACTTTAGACTTTAAAAGATCTCCTTATACTACAAATTTTGTAGGTGAGGAAGAATCGCTCCTCCAGGCTAGGAAGTAATGAAAAGGGCACATGAATTTCTGAGTGAAATATTCAAAACTTAAGATAACCATGCAGAGGTGAACTTCACATTTAAAAAAATTGAAAGGTTGGAAAATTAGCAAACTTTCAAGGCAGTCACAAAAATAGCATGCAGTATGGATTTACAAAATGTAGTCTGGGCCTCAATTTTACCCAGAGCCATGAACCAAAGTAAGATTGGTACTCCTAGGTACTCCAACTCCAAGGCCAGTTCTGACTATAAACATTGTTGTGAAGGATTTAGAAGAAGCATCAGAATGTGAGGAGGGTAGTTGTATGATTAGCAATGATTTTTCCTAGGAAAATGGAATGCTGTAAGGAACTTCAGGAGTTTATCATACTTGTCTATAAATCACTATTTAATTTCTGACTAATTTATTCTTATCATATCTAAATAGAAAGTAATTTATTTACTTATTTATTTTTTGACAGGCAGAGTTAGAGAGAGAGAGAGAGAGACAGAGACAGAAAAAGGTCTTCCTTCTGTTTGCTCACCCCCTAAATGGTTGCTACGGCTGGCATGCTGTGCCGATCTGAAACCAGGAGCCAGGTGCTCCCTCCTGGTCTCCCATGCAGGTGCAGGGCCCAAGGACTTGGGACATCCTCCACTGGCTTCCCAGGCCACAGCAGAGAGCTGGACTAGAAGAGGAGCAACCAGGATAAAATCTGGCGCCCAACCAGGATTAGAACCCGGGGTGCCAGCACTGCAGGTGGAAGATTAGCCTAGTGAGCCATGGTGCTGGCTGAAAGTAATTTATTTATAATTTGCACATCACTGATTTCATCACAGGGCCATTTAAAACTTCCTCCTGGCTTGAATGTCTCTTTCTCTCTCTCTTTCCTTCTTTCTCTGTATATCTGTATATCTGCTTTCAAATCAATCAATAAATATTTTTAAAATTCTCCCTGGTTTCCCTTTCTCCCAATGTATGTAAATGGTGACATTTCAGTCCAGTTTGCAAAAGTGGCTGCTTAAAACCCTGTCCTTAGCCAGTGCTTTCTCACTGTGCTAATGTAAATCAGGCATCCAGTTACTCAGTTACTTTGCCCTCATTCAAGAGCCTGTGATGCTTATTACCAGAAATAATGTACCGCTTTATTTACTAAGTTGTGTAGAAGACGCACAGATTGATCAGAGAATACCTCTGGGTCACCTCCACTGGCCTCAGAAGGTTCTGGCACAGGGAAAATACTGAACTAACAAATAAATAATACCTTTTAAAGTAATATTCTAGCAGGTTCCTCAAAATTAAAAAAAAAAGACCTATTTCTTCTCTTAAGGGCCCTTTTGTTTGCCTGCCTGCAAAAACAAAACCAATATTCTCAACTCTGTTACCATCATTAACCACATGCAGATTTTTTTACTGTTTCTTTAAAAAGTAACCTCATAGTGGAAAGATACATGATACTGATGGTCCCAAGGCCAAACAATCTGAAGCTATACAGGTGCACTGCAAGAACAGAGATGAACCAAGGCCATTTCCCAAAACTCAAGCCTTCCCTGAATGTCCCCCAGGTTCTGTTTCTGTTCCTATGGTAATCCCTTCCCTGAACTAGAGGGAGAGATGAGGTTTGGAGCAATAGCCATTACCCCAGTGCCTCTAAGTTGGACTATAGAGAGAGCTGAGTGACAGATGTCCTTCATTCAGTCCAATAATATTCACTTTGACACAGAATGGTTTATTTGTAAGATGAGTAATTAGAAAAAGCATTATCTAATAAGTAATGTGATCTGTGTTTTATTTTAAAGTTGTAAAAAGAATTAGACTTTCTGGCAAAGGAACATCTTTGCAAGAAGTTTCCTGATGTTAACCTCCTTTATTGAAGTATTATGTGAGAGCATTCACAATAAGCTAAATGGTTTCAGTTGCTGATTTTTTTTCTATTTTCTTTTAAGTGTTATTTATTTGAAAGGCAGAGATGACAGAGACAGAGAGACAGAGAAAGAGAGAGAGAGAGAGAGAGAGAGAGAATTTTTCATTTAATGGCTCACTCCCAAATGGCCACAACAGCCTGAGCTCAGCTGATCCAAAAGCTAGGAGCCATGTTTTTCCCAGGTCTCCCATGAGGGTCCAGGGGCTGAAGCACTTGGGCTATCTCCCACTGTTTTCCCAGACATATTAGCAGAAAGTTGGATCAAAAGTGAAGCATCCAGGACTAAATTGACACACATATGGGATGCTGGCACTGCAGACAGTGGTTTAACCCACTGTGTCATAGCACTGGCCCCTCAGTTGCTGATTTTGCTATTCCTGACAAGCAATTGAGGCTGACAGAACAGAAGCAATATGCACACAGATCTTGTGTTCTGATTCCAATGCTGGTATTTTGTGGCACACATCTGCCAGACCCTAGCACAAGATGGGCAGAAAGTCCCCCACAGTGCATGCAGGGTTCTGATTTTGTCTTCTTCCTACCCACAACACACGGTTGCTTGTGGACTAGTTATATATAGCATATATATATGTTGCCTCTTCTCCAACCTTCATGACATGGACAGGGTAAAATAGGTTTAGAGAAATTTTTAATTTTAAAAGCAGAAATCTGAAAGCAGAAAGTTTCCCTCAAACAGGTCAGAGAGCTACTGTTTCTTACATATTTCATCCAGAATCCAAGAACATAGCCAGCACCACCAGGAATAGATGCTATAATACCCCATTACAGACAACAAGGCTTCTGATCCACCAGTAAGACTGTCTTTGAAACTTTAGGAGTTACTTTGACTTGTCACACTCAGTTGCAGCACCACCACAACCATGATGTGAGAATGGGAACAAAGGGCACAGCAGCAAAATGACAGGTGAAGGTGTAAGAATCTTAGTGTTGGGGTTAGAGAGAATCATGACAAATATAAGACCTTGTTAAAATCAAAATCCTGGGGCTGGCACTGTGGCACAGTGGGTTAAAGCCCTGGCCTGAAGTGCCAGCATTCCATATTGGTGCCAGTTCAAGTCCCGGCTGCTCCTCTTCTGATCTACTGCGGCCTGGGAAAGCAGTAGAAGATGGCCCTTAGCCCCTGCACCCACATGGGAGACCTAAAGGAAGCACCTGGCTCCTAGCTTTGGATCAGCTCTGGCTGTCGCAGGCACCTGGGGAATGAACCAGCAGATGGAAGACCTCTGTCTCTACCTCTCTCTGTAACACTTTCTTTCAAATAAAAAATAAAATAAATCTTTAAAAGAAAAAAACAAAGCCCCTAAAAGAGAAACAACATGCAGACTGTAATAAAGTTGATCCTTCTACCGATTCTGGGAGCTAGATCTGATCATTGCTGTTTTTCAGAATAGTCAGAAACTCAGAAATTCAGGACACAGCTTTGACTTTTGCTCAGGTCTGTTTGCTTTTGACATGCATGGCCTCTCACTCCCCATTCTGCTGACCTCCCTATCATCTGAGCTCCCTGGTGCAGTCAATTTACTTATTAAAACTGCAAGCAACAGAGGAAGACATCTTAGAATTAAAGGCAGGTGCTACTGGTGTGTTTACTTATTTTTCCAAACATTATCCACAAGGAAAAGATAAAAGCGAAAAAATAGAGTGAAACTAAAGCAAAAACAAACCAGTACCTATTAGCCTATCCACAAAGAAGTGCCATAAGTTTATTTAAAAATAAAGAAGAGGAATCTGGAAACAGCATTCTGACCTTTCTTTTTTCCCTCTTATGCAACCTATATTCTCTCTCACTCAACCATATACCTACTCTCTTCTCTGTAGCTCTCAGCTCTAACACCTATCTGTCTGACTGCTTACTTAACCAACAATCTCATAATTTGCAATCTAAATCCTGGAAACTCATTTAGATATCCCTCTCTGCGTGTGGGTAGCTGTGAGCCTGGGTAATTGGGGGGGGAGGTCACTGTATGGCCAGATATGGTAACTTGCTTAATAGAACAGCTGCTATACTAGTTTTCTAGTGCTTCCATAAAGAAGTACCACAGCTGAGTTGCTTAAACCACAGGAATGTATTGTCTTACGTTTTTGAATGCCAGCAGTCCAAAATCAAACTCAGTCTGAACACCTTTCTGAGGACTCTGAGGGAGAATCTATTCCATGTCTTTCCCCAAGCTTCTGATGATAGCCAGGGGCTCTATCACTCCAGTCGCTGCTTCCATTACTGAATAGTCATCTTTGTATTTCTGTTTGTTCTCTCTTTTTATAAGGACACTTGCCATTGTGGATCAGTGCTCACTCCTCTGCAGTAGGACCTCATCCTAATGCCATCTGCAACTCTTACTTTCAAATAAGGTCACACTCTGAGGTCCTGTGCAAAGGACTTTAACATATCTTTTTGGGGTACACATTTAACAAGTGCTGTGTGCCAGGTATGAGGACCATGCCATCTCATTTGGTCCTAAAACTATGAAATTTATCAGTGGCTCTCTACCCTGGTAGTGTACAGAAATGTTAGCAGAATGATTTTGTCCTAACATATCCATGCCTTGTCCCACAAACTAGGTTAAGGCACTGCCTGTGATGCTGGCATCCCATATGGGTGCTAGTACAGGTTCTGGCTGCTCCACTTCTTTTTTTTGAGATTTATTTATTCGAGAAAGCAAAAGAGAGAGAGAGAGAGAGAGAGAGAGGTCTTCCATCAGGTGGTTCACTCCCCAAATGCCCACAATGGCCAGAGCTGGGACTAGCCACAACTTGGACCCAGGAGATTATTCCACATGGGTGCAGGGGTCCAAACACTTGAGCCATCTTCCATTATTTTCTCAGGCCATTAACAGGAGTATGGATTGGAAGTGGGGCATCCGAATTGGACACAGGTGCTGCAGGTGGAGGCTCAGCCTATGCTACAGTGCTGACCCCTGTCCATTTCTGATCCATCTCCCTGATAATGGCCTGGGAAAAGCAATAGATGTTCTGAGTGCTCAAGCCCATGCCATGCATGTGGGAGACCTGGATGATGCTCCTGGCTCTTGGTTTTAGCTTGACCCAGCACTGGTTTCAGCCATCTGGGGAGTGACCCAGAGGATGGAAGACCTTTTTCTGTCTCTTCCTCTTTATCTATAACTCTTTCAAAATAAATAAATAAAAATCTTTTTTAAAAAAGAAAAATATGTGACCTACAAATGCCTACATATCTTTTCAATCCTATTAAAGTATCTAATAAACGTCTCACAACTGAACTCTGGATGTCCTCCCTAGATCTACTCCTACTCTAATCTTCTCCCTTAATTTTCAGTAAATAGTATTTCCATTCTTAATACATAAGATGATTGTAGTCTTTCTAGATACACAGAAGAGCCATCCTCTTTCTCAACTCATGTATGAGCTAGTCTGATTTATTCCAGACTCAAAATGCTTATGAAACAATTTTTTCTCACCACCTCTACTGTTCCCATCCTCTCTGGCTTGTAATATCATTATATCCTTTCAACTTGTGTCCCTGCTGCTTTCTTGACAATCTATAATCTGTTTTCCAAATAGCAACCAAAGTAATTATTTTAAAGTGTAGATATAATCAAGTCACTCTCAAAATTCTTCAGTGGTGGGCTGGCGTAGCAAGTAAATCTGTGCCTGCAGTGCCAGCATCCCATATGAGCACTGGTACAAGTCCCAGCTGCTCCATTTCCAATCTCTGCTATGGCCTGGGAAAGCAATAGAAGAGGGTCCCTGACCCACATGGGAGACCCAGAAAAAGCTCCTGGCTCCTGGTTTCAGATCGACATAGCTCTGGCTGTTGCGGCCATCTGGGGAGAGAACTAGTGGATGTAAGATCCCTCTCTCTCTCTCTCCTCTCTCTCTCTCTCTCTCTCTCTCTCTCTCTGCCTTTCTCCCCTCTAACTCTGACTTTCAAATAAATAAAATAAAATCTTTAAAAAAATTCTTCAGTGGCTTTTTAGACTGTTGGGAGAATCTTAAGGCTTTATTTATTTAGTTTCTGGGTCCATCTCTAAGTTCTTTTTCTGAACCATTTCCTAGCTCCTTTATCTCATCTTCTGTTACATTCAGTAATTGTCTTAGAATTGTCCTGGTCTCCTTGATACTTCTCAAACAGTTTAAGGAAGCTATTGCCTCAATCCTCAATTCCACTGAACTTACCACTCTTTTGCCTTAAACTTGCTTCCACTGAATACCAGAATTGTGCAATTCTAACTTCATTCAGGTCTGTTCAAATGTCCCCACATCAAAGATGGTTCACTGAATAATATTTCCTTACCCAATTGCTTATAACTCTCCAATCTGACTCTAAATGGTTAATTTTAACTCACACTTTGTTCATCTTGTCAAGTGACACTACCTCAAGTGACACTAAGCCCAAAATTTAAGTCAATTTATTTGCTAGTTTCTCCCACAATATACATTTCCCATCATTTTTCCAAGTTGGTAGTTATTCATATCTTGGCATGAATATTTTATTTTTATACTAGATTTTAAGATTTATTAGGACAACAAATATCCAGCACCTGCCTAAATAGAGCCTGACAAATAGTAGATAATTAATAAATTTTTGGAACTTAAAAAATAGAAGGCTAAAAACCACTAAATAAATGAATGAATTAACATCACTATATGCCCTAGTCCAACGGGTACAGAGGAAAAATCAGTGAGAAATATGGGTGCCTAATAAAGACATGGTAGTCTTTTAAATTAGGAAGAAAAGCAGTCTTTAAAGATACATGCAATAAAAAGATGAAGCATAACATTTTGCTAGACTACATTTACCTCCATCCCACCCTTATCTTTCATGCCTGCTTTGTCTGATGTTCAATAAAGTCAAGTAAAGAAGTAAACTTACCTATGGAGAGGTCTACCTCTTGCCTTGCACTCCAAGAAAGTAATTTCTAGGTAGTTGGAATTTTCTGCCTGACAAGAATGTTTTCCTTACTTGAGGGCCTTGACCTCCAGAGAAGTGAGAGGCTAGTCAGTCAACTTTGTGATACAGCCAACCTCCAATTAAAATCCTGGACAGTAAGGCTCAGATGAGTTTCCTTGTTTGGCAACATGCCATGTGTATTGTCATACATGGTTTCTGCAGAAATTAGTTTGCTCTCCACTCCACTGCAAGAGGAATGTGAGATCACAAATGTGAATATAACAAATTTCAGTAAGTTCTATGAGTCTTGTTTGTATATTATTGAACCTGAATGTAATCCTGGATATTCCTGAACTGGCAGTCAATGCCAGAAGTGAGGGTAGTTGAGGCCAGCACTGTGGGGCAGGGAGTCAAAGCCCTAACCTGAAGCACCTGCATCCTATGTGGGTACCAGTTCAAGACCCGGATGCTCCACTTCCTATCCAGATCTCTGCTATGGCCTGGGAAGTCAGTAGAAGATGGCCCAAATTCCTGGGCCCCTGCAACCATGTGGGTGACCTGGAAGAAGCTCCTGGCTCCTGGCTTCAGATCAGCACAGCTGCAGCCATTGTGGCCATCTGGGGAGTGAACCAGTGGATGGAAGACCTCTCACTCCATCTCTACCTCTCTCTGTAACTCTGTCTTTCAAATAAATAAAAATAAAAAAAAGAAGTGAGGAAGTGAGGGTAGTCTTCAGCTTCCTGAAGTCTACATAAAGGCACCTAACCCAGGTCATACTAGAAGAATGAAGTAGGCAAATGAGCTATTTTTTTCTTATGTTTCTAACATGTTTAACATGAGCCTTAGAGTCTATGACTTACTACACATTAGTTATATGACTTACGGCCTCTTTCACACCTCTAAAAATCATCAAAAAAAAAACAAAAAAAAAAAGTGTACCTCTCTCAGAGAATGACTTATCTTTAAATATAAAATGCATAAAGTCCAATGCATGCAATGAGAAGTTAATCAGTGTTGATTTTTTTGACTGTTTCTCTGACTGTTTTTTCTTCTTTCCTCCTATCCATAGAGTTGGAATTATCCAAGTTTCTCCCCATGACATATGCAGCTAACACTTTTAGACACTTGCCAAAATATTTTTTGTCTTCTTCAGAGATACAGTTAGACCTATTTCCCAGCCTCCCTTGTAATTAACTGTTGTGATGTTAGACAAAATTCTAACCAAGGAACACCAACAAATGTCCCAGACTTGAGGCATTAAATATATCCACATGCATTTCTTCAGTACTGGCTGATTAGAAAGTTAGCTCCTGCACTGATTTTAGAAGCCTACTGGAAAGACATTAGTATAGATGATTGAATATGTAAAAGTGGGCCCAACACCCCACCTAATTCCCTGTAATATTTTTGGTCCATTTTATATGGATGAAAAACAAACTTCTACTACATTAAGCCATCACACATCTGAATCTTTTATTTACTGTGGCCTGGTTTATCCAAGAAAATATACATCTCTACTTTTATTTTTGTCTTTGTTTTCCTTCATTGTATCAACTGCCAAATTACTTATTACACTTTGGACAGCATATCTAATCTGTAAGGCAATCTTTCTTCTCAGAACTCTTCAATATGTCTCTGTCTCTCTCTCTCTCTCACTGTCCACTCTGCCTGTCAAAAAAAATAAACAAATAAAAATTTTAAAAAAAGAACTCTTCAGTATGAAAACTGGATTTATTTTACACTGGTATAAATTTAATTCCCCTAACAAATAGCTATGTCAATGATTTCCCCTTGCTTAGAATATTAAGAGAATTCCCTGAATTTATAAAATAAAATCTAAATGCATTAGCAACTGGGCCTTCTTTTAAGGATTCCAGTTTATGCTTAATTTCTCTTATTTAACTTCATACATTTTGCTCTCCTCCGTCTTCATAAAAAAGTTCTATATTTTCCATTTATGATGTCATGCTTGATTAATTCCACTCTTCTCACCTGGGAGCAACTTTCTTCTGCTTCTGTACATATCTACCTTGAAATACCATCTCAAATAGCATATAAAATGACTTTTTCACCGCTTAATGAACATAAAATTTCATCTGTCCTTGGGAGTGCTGAGAAGTACATACACTTATAAATGTATATATTTATATCAAAAGATTTATTTACATTATAGTAGAGATTCACTCATATATACATAAATATAGATTCACAGATCAAAAAATGATTCCTTTCTTAAGTTCTCTGGAAACCCTAGTAAGGGTTATTGATGAGAAGGTAAAGGACCTGGGCCATTATCTACTGTTTTCCCAGGCCACAGCTTCATTGGAAATGGAGCAGCCAGGACTTGAACTGCTGCCCATATGGGATGCCAGCACAGCAGGTGGTGGCTTTAACCACTAGGCCACAGTGTTGGCCCTGCAAAGTACTTTTTATCTCACAGCTGAAAATCCAGACAATAGTGTTTCAAATGATTCGTGATGTATTAATTCCAGGTTTTAACACACCAGACTTCATATAAAGGAGCTATGGTCCTCCTAGGAATTTAAAACAGAGGAGCTGCAATTTAGCTCTCTGAAGACTGGAGATCAATTTTGAAAGTAACCCAATAGATACTGCTTGTAGCTATAGGGATCTTGAGAATGAAGGAGCACAACATGCAATTTAAATGATGTTTAAATGAAAAAGCTGGGGCTGGCGCCATGGCTCACTTGGTTAATCCTCCGCCTGCGGCACCGGCATCCCATATGGGCACCAGGTTCTAGTCCTGGTTGCTCCTCTTCCAGTCCAGCTCTCTGCTGTGGCCTGGGAAGCCAGTGGAGGATGGCCCAAGAGTATGGGCCCCTGCACCCACATGGGAGCCCAAGAGGAAGCACCTGGCTCCTGGCTTCAGATGGGTGTAGCTCCAGCTGTAACAGCCATTTGGGAAGTGAACCAATGGAAGGAAGACCTCTCTCTCTCTCTCTCTCTCTAACTCTGTCAAATAAAATAAATAAATAAATGAAAAAGCTGACACACACACTCCAGTACAGTCACTCTGGGCTCAATTTTCCAGATGAAGAATGAGGAGACGCACAGAATCAGTGCTGCAGGCTTGCCTGGGAGATTGCTTTCTTGCAGCAAGAAGAAAAACACAAAGAAAATATGGAGCTCAAAATTCCCTTTGGGGTGAGAACAATGCCTGAGTCAGCCTTGCACAGCTGAAAATCATTTCGGTTGTATTAGAATACTCTGCTCTAAAGAGACAGGATGGCACTTCACAAAGTCAGGGAAGCTGAAGGGGTCACTACAGGAAAATATTGCATCAGGGACAGAAATGCAAGCCCTTATTTAGGGTAGAGGGTGGGAATGAATTCTTCCCATTTATAGAGAAATAACTAGGATTTGGGCACTACCAATATTTGGATAATTTCTTTTTTTAAAAAAGATACATTTATTTACTTTAAAGTCAGAGTTACAGGGAGGGGTGAGGCAGAG
The DNA here is from genome assembly GCA_949820135.1 of Sylvilagus floridanus. Classification (NCBI taxonomy): domain Eukaryota; kingdom Metazoa; phylum Chordata; class Mammalia; order Lagomorpha; family Leporidae; genus Sylvilagus; species Sylvilagus floridanus. Next base: position 622,627 of record CATKVR010000005.1, on the reverse strand, counting down.
AAAGAGAGGTCTTCCATCCCCTGGTTCACTCCCCAATTAACCGCAATGGCTGGAGCTGCACCTATCCAAAGCCAGGAGCCAGAAGCTTCTTCCAGGTCTCCCATGTGGATGCAGGGGCTGAAGGACTTGAGCCATCTTGTACTGCTTTCCCAGGCCATAGCAGAGAGATGGATGGGAAGAGGAGCAGCATCCATATAGGATGCTGGCACAGCAGGCAGCAGGTTTACCCACTACACCACCGCACCAGCCCCATATTTGGATAATTTTCAAGCAGGCAGAGACCAATACATAAACTGAAACAAGGGTGTAAGAAAATGAGGTTCATGAGGTTCCCAGTGGAATCCCTTCATTTTCCAGGAAGATATTAATAAATCAAATTATAGCTCAAATTTTACTATTCTCTATACTTTCAAGAAAAAAATATTTACATTTGCAGAGGACTACATGAACTTAGGGTTGTACATAAGGAGATGGGTTTGCACATGCCAAGAAATGAAAAGACTAAGTCCTGCATCTGAAAAAAAACAAACAAGCAAACTTTAAAACTTTGTAAGGTGAGACCTGATAGAATTCAAATCAGAAAGGAGGGAATGGATCAGGAGAGGCAGACAGCCATGCCTGACCTCATATGCAAAGATAGGAATTAAGAGGAGGTGCCTTAGCAAAGCAAATATGATGAACAATGAGCAAAGAGAAGGGAGAGACAGAGCATCATTGTGAGAAAATGACCAGTAATAAAAAGGAAGAACACTGGGATCACCTTGGGAGATGTGAGATATTTTCAGGTATAAGGGAATTTCTATTTCTAGGCAGCTTATCAACAATATCATAAAAGAGTCTCAAATGTAATTGAGTGATGGTTTGTGGGTTATTTGCGGTTCCCTGAAAGGCAGTGGGACTTTCCTTATACAGCAGTATCTGAGAAGTACCTGGATCAGAATCAGGTGGCTCTTGTGATGCACCAAGTAGGAACAGGAGTCTGCACTTAACACAGCTCCTAAGGTATTTCTTCTTTGCTTGTATGGGAGCAACTATGCTCAAGCAGGTGGGGGAGAAATAATTTACCAATGCCTACCAAAGGGGCGCTCTCAAGGAAACATCAGACATTTTATCATTCATTTAACTTTCAATTGGGTCTCTGCAGATTGTTTCATGACAAGAACACTGCCTTAAGAATTGGCCACCTTTGAATTTGGACCTGAAGACATATCAGATTGTTCAGGAGAACCAGATTCTCAGACTCTTTTACCTGTCTAACCACATAGAGGAGCAAGGCCATCATCAGTGAACCAGAGAAAGGAATGTAGTGATAGGAAAACATGATGAGTCTTATCACAATTGAGACACTAAAGAAAAAGGAACTTCACCAAGGAAGAGGACTGAGTAAAAGCAGTATCTGGAAGCTTCATTAAATCTTCATTAAGGGGCTGGCACTGTGGCATAGTGAGTAAAGCTGCCACCTACAGTGCCGGCATCCCATATGGGTGCCAGTTGTAGTCCCGACTGCTCTACTTCTGATCCAGCTCTCTGTTATGGCCTGGGAAGTCAGTAGAGGATGGCCTAAGTCCTTGGGCCCTGCACCCCTTGAGGCTCCAGAAGAGGCTCCTGGCTTTGGATTGGCACAGCTCTGGCCATTGCAGCCAACTGGGGGAGAGAACCAGTGAATGGAAGAGATCTCTCTCTCTTCCTTTCTCTCTCTCTCTCTCTCTGCGTAACTCTGACTTTCAAATAAACAAATAAATCTTTTTTAAAATTCACCATTGAAAGGCAAGTGTGCTAAGTTCTGTTCATTGGCCTCTGCAAACACCATCCAGAAATGGAATTTACAAAGTTGAGCAAGAGAAACAGTAATCACCACCCCAATCCCCAAACTCATGGAAAGATGGAATAGAATCAAATGAAAAAAAACAGAGGAGTCTGTGAACATTAGTAATTACCAAGTAGTCAGAGAATTCAGCAAGTGCCCAGCCCTCTGCTTTTTCCTGGTTTTGTCTCCTGGACTCCTATACAGTAAGTTCCAGAAATAGTGAATAAGTTGGAAGAGATCATAACAAGTTTGCTCGTAGCCTACTTTCAAAACTCCCCACTGGGCAACAGACAATATACTTGTTGATATAACCACAAAAGAGTCATTACAAGTACGGAGGCCTTTAATTAAGCCAGGCTGATAACAAAATATTTCTTCCTTATTTTCTTCAAGGTAGATTAATTAAGAATAACAATTTTGACCACTCTCCCTAAGTGTATTCCATATGCTTGGGCAGTAGGAAAAAAAACATGCATTTGTTTAAAAAGACTTGTTTATTTCAAAGTCAGAGTTGAGAGAGAGAGAGACAGAGAGAGAGAGAGACTGATTTTTCCATCTACTGATTCACTCCCCAAGTGACTGCAACAACAGCACTGGGCCAGCCTGAAGCCAGGAAGTTTTTCCAAATCTCCCACATGGGTGGCAAGGGCCAAATACTTGGGCCATTTTTTACTGCTTTTCCAAGACCATTAGCAGGGATCTGGGTAGGAAATTGAGCAACTGGAACTTGGACCTCTGCCCATCGAGTATGCTGCCATAACAGGTGGAAGCTTAACCTGCTATATACCACAATGCCAGCCCCAGAAAACAACTATTCAATATTCTTCCATGTGATCCTTAACCTCATTTTCCATCTAAGTTGAAGGAAGTTTATAATTTTTCAGCAGAGATTGAAGAGCTCTATATGGTATCTCTGAGCTACAGTTTTTTAACATAAGAAAATTAGATCTCTATGGAGTTGGAATCTACAAATTCCACCTTTGAATTTCTAAGTCACCCCAACCTAAATGTTAATATTCTACAAAAAAAATTTTTTAACATCAATATTTTTTTTCATTTTTAATTATCTATATACAGAAGATTGATTCAGTATATACTAAGTAAAGATTTCATCAGTTTGCACCCACACAGAAACACAAAGTGTAAAATACTATTTCAGTGCTAGTTATAGCATTACTTCACATTGGACAACACATTAAGGACAGATCCCACATGAGACGTAAGTACACAGTGACTCCTGAAGTTGATTTAACAATTTGACACTCTTGTTTATGGCATCAGTAATCTCTCTAGGCTCTAGTCATGATTTGCCGAGGCTATGGAAGCGTTTAGGGTTCGCCGACTTCGATATTATTCCAACAGGGTCATAGTCAAAGTGGAGGTTCTCTCCTCCCTTCAGAGAAAGGTACCTCCTTCTTTGATGGCCCCATTCGTTCCATTGGGATCTCACTCACACAGTACCTAAACACAAAGTTTTAGGCTCAAAAATGCCTAAAACTCCGGTGATTATGGAAAACACAAATCTTTCATCTATCCAGGAAATGTCTCAAACCATTGTGATTAGAGGAAGAAAACGGGAGATGCAAGATGGCTGAATAGGAAAAAGCTGTGCTGATTTAGACCAAGGGAATAAAAAGGGAGGAACCGCGTTCCCGGAGGACAGTTACAAAGAAGTTTGCACTGGAAATTCTACAGAAAGAAGAGAGACCCCATGGAGCAGCAGAGGTGGTACAATCACACAGCAGGGAGCAGGACATTGCCAATGACTCCTACAGCCAGTGGGCTGGGACACCATTTCTAAAAGCAAGGTGAGAGGAACTGTGGCAGTCCATATCACTGATAATACTGCCTTAAAGAGAACCTCACAGACCCCACTGACCTGATTTTGGACTGGAGCACTAGTGGGAGGAAGGGGGGATGACAACCAAATCCCATGAAAGGAGAACATATTGCTTTCTTTACATCACCCCACAGCGTGTCCAGTAACTATCAGGGAAGTGGCGCCATCTTAATAAAATGAATAGAGACTGTTACAGCCCATATATACCTGTTGGATTTTATAGGAAGAATAAATTTGTGGTCCCCACTAAATTTCACTGTGGTCTGGAGGGATGCTGTGGGTGGGGCACCCACTTAAGATTTTAAAATGCTCCTGTCCCCTCATTCTATCAAGGTACCTGGACTCAATGTGCCAAGGTACAGCACCAATCAAATTCTATTAGGCATGTGGCTAGCTTTAGGAATACTGTGGCTCTCTCCATGGATGGGAGAGGCTCATAGCACTGAGAGTGGATCCCCTGCTCTCTGCAACTGTGGGAACCATGCATCCTGTGACTGTGGGAATTTTGTGATTGTGCAATAGGGTGTGGGGCATGGCAAGGTCTTTGGGCAATCACTGTGTCTGGCTTCAGAGGCTTAGAGTTCCCTGAGTGCTTGGAATGGGCCATCACAGAGGTCCTGCGCTCACACTGAGGAGCCCACATTCCTTTTTGCAGTTCAAGCACCTGCATGGGTGTGGTACAAAGACACTAAGGGCTCATCCTGGGCAGTTTGTTAACTTTGGCAGAGAGGGGTTGAGACTGTGATAACACCAGCCAACATGATCACAACTCTCTCCCTCTTGACAGTACAGGAAATCCACCAACCCTAATTTGGGAGACACTCTGAGCTCTTGTCCCAACCTCAAGCACTGGCTGAAACCCCATGGCCCCACCCAGCACACACTTCGTATATGTGAAGGAGCAGACACCACTAAATCAAGAGGCATATTTCAAAGATAAAAGCCTTTAAAGGGGGAAACCAACAAGTGTTTCCACAAATGCCTAAAAATAAATGTTGAAATACCAGAAGCATGAACAAGGAAGACAACATGACACGTACAATGTTTCACTATTAGAATGTGAAAATGAAGAGGGTGATGAATTGCCTGAAAATTAATTCATAAGATCACAAAATTACTTACAACACAGAGAATCAAATACTTTAGTTAAATCCATACATGACATGGTGAGCAATTATGGTATCATATAGAGATACTGAAGAGAAATCAAATTGAAAATACTAGAAATGAAGAATTCAAAATGTCAAACAAAAAAATATATATAATGGAAAGCCTTAAAAACTTGTTGAAGCAGAAGGATGAAAATCTGAGCTTGAAGACAAATCCTTATAAATAGCTCAGAAAAAAATAGAAAAAAAATTAGAAAAACTGAAAAAAATGTCTGAAACTTATGGGAGACTATCAATCAACCAAAAATATGTCTGAGGAGTTTCTGAAGGTGTGGAATGAGAGAATTGATTAGAAGGCCTATTCAGTAAAAATAATAGCAGAAAAATCCCCTAAATTGGAGAAATATGGGGACATCCAAGTACAGGAAGCACAAAGAACTTCTGAAAGCAATTATCAGAAAATATTGTAACACAATGTAAATTTTCAAAAGTAAAACATGAGGAAAATGTCCTAAAGTGTGCAAAAGAAAAACACTAGATTACCTTGAAAGGATCTACAATTAGATTGACAGCTGATTTCTCCTCAGAAAATCTATAGCCTAGGAGATCATGGAGAGATAGTCCAAGTACTTAAAAAATAGTCAACTGTCAATCTAGAATACTGTACACTGCAAAGCTCTCATTTATGAATAAAGGTGAAGTAAAGACCTTTCAAGCAAACAGAGTTTGTCAGCAAACAGCCTCACAAATGATACTTAAGGATGTGCTACATAGAGAAACAGGGAAAGATAGCCACATCAAGAAAGAATGTGAAGGCAGAAAATCTAGTAAAAGTATAGAAGAAATCCAAATCAAATAATAGGAATATATATGGGAAATGGCAAGAAAAAACTGATATTTATTGATAATAATCTTGAATGTAAATGGCCTAAATTCTAAAATTAATACACAGCCTGATTGAATCAATTTTAAAAAGGACCCATCTATTGACTCTCTACAAAAAAACAAACCTCATCAACAAAGATATACACAAACCGAAAGTGAAATGATGGAAAAAGTTATTCCACACTAAAAAGCCAAAGAAAAAGAGTAGCCATCTTAATTTAGACAAGGTTAACACAAAAAGTGTTATAAGAGACAAAGGATGGCATTATGCAATGATTAAGGAATCAATTCAACAGGAAGATGTGAATATAGTGAAGATATGTGCACCCAATGCTAGGGCACTGGATATTTAAAATAAATGTTAATGTACATAAAGGGAGACATAGTCTCCAAAACAGTAATAATGATGGACTTCAACACCCCACTTTCATGAGTGGATAAACCAACTAGACAAAAAAATCAACAGAGAAACAACAGAGCTAATCCACACTATGACCAAAAGGATCTAATTAATATCTACAGAACCTTTCACCACACAGCTGCAGAATACACATTATTTTCATCAGTGCATGGAATTTTTCTAGGATATAACATGTGCTAGGCCATAAAGTAAGTCTCAACAAATTTAAAAAAAAAAAGCTGAAATCATACTATGTGTCTTTTCTGAACTCAATATAATAAAGTTGGAAATTAACTAACTCAAAAAAATATACAAATGGAGAATGAAATCAAAAGAGACATCAAAAAATCCCTAGAAACAAAGCAAGGCATTTCAAAATATGGTACAGCAAAAGCAGTGTTAAGAGGAAAGTTTATAGCAGTTAGTGCCTGCATCAAGAAATTGAAGACGTATCGCATACAGCAATAGCTGCTTTGAAAGGCAGAGTTCAGGTGCAAAGGCACTGCATGATGAGGAGCTGTCCTATACCAACAAGGTATAAAAATGCCTCCAGAAAACAGACAGTGAAGCTCTACTTCAAAATGAGTAAAAGTTATCACAGTAAGAAAGGGGTGTAAATGTGTTCTTCCAAAGGAAACAGCGTGAGTAAAAGCTCTAAGGTGGAAGAACACATGGCATATCCATGGCATCATCCTACCCGATATTGCCAGCCAGACTCTAGAGATTGTTGGGATACAAATTCTATCTCTACCAACTACGATGTGTTTTACCTTAGGCAAAATATAAAACTATGTTAGTGCCCTTCATCTGGAAAATGAAAACAATTATTGTACTTGCTTCATAGGCTGGTTGGATCAGACAAATTAACATACAGACAGAAAAAATGTTATTAGTTATTATGGTTAGATATTATTGTTAGATCTATATTATATAATGTTTTGATATTTTATACTACTTGTCTAGATAAAATTAAAACATTAATTATTCTCTCTTCTGTTAAAGGTAAAAATATCATACTTTTAGAAAGTTAAAAAGTTTATGTATAGCTTATACATAAAATAATCATGCATTCTACCAGTAATGTTCCATGACTTTTTGTAAATGTATACAGGTGGGAAACCATCACCACAATCCAGCTTTAGGAAATCTCCATCACTCCAAAAAGTTCCCACAAGCATTTTTGAAGTCTTTCTTCAATTTCACCCCAGCCCAGACCCATGTAAGTCAAAATCTGCTATCTCTCCATATATATTTGCCTTTTCTGTATAAATGGAATCATAGAACATGTTAAAAAAAGAATTTGGTAGAACTAGGTGTGTGGTTGAAAAATGCTTGAGGGGGAGTGGTTTTATGCTGCACAATGCTCCAATTAAAAAAAATCAGTAGAGTTTCAACTTATTCTTTCCTCCCTTTTGGAATCTCCCCAAGCCCACAATCAATAAAACTGGAATGGCAGTGATTCTATTATTTTCACAGCACCATGTTATAATCAATGCCAATTGATTACAATATGATTACAATGAATCACAGACAAAACCATCATGTTCCCAAATCTGTATGTATTAAATGCATGAAGTTGTATTCCTTAAACAAAATAAAAAAGAGAATCTTGATATTAACTTTGAAATATGAAAAGAAAATATTCCATCATATAGTTCCAAGGGTACAAAATAACAGTTAATGTCAATTAACTGCCATGAAAGACTTAGAACATATTTAAGTACAAAAGCCATCATGCATTTTACATTTTTTTGAAATACATTTTTTAAAAATTTATTTGACAGATACAGTTAGATGGTAAGACAGAGAGATAGAAAGAAAGGTCTTTCTTCCATTGGTTCACTTCCCAAATGGCCACTATGGCCAGCACTGCACCTATCCAAAGCCAGGAGCCAGGTGCTTCTTTCTGGTCACCCATGTGGGTGCAGGAGCCCACACACTTGTGCCATCCTCCACTGCCTTCCCAGCCCACAGCAGAGAGCTGGACTGGAAGAGGAGCAATCAGGACTAGAACCCGGTGCCCATATGGGATGCTGGCACCACAGGCGGAGGATTAACCAAGTGAGCTATGGTGCTGGCCCTCATGCATTTTAAATAGAAATATATTATGCCCCTTACTTAATTCAATAAGCCTATCAACTCCTAAAGAACAGGGCTGGGCTGGCGCCGTGACTCACTTGGCTAATCCTCTGCCTGCGGCGCTGGCACACTGGGTTCTAGTCCCAGTTGGGGCCCCAGATTCTGTCCTGGTTGCTCCTCTTCCAGGCCAGCTCTCTGCTGTGGCCCGGGAGGATAGAGAATGGCCCAAGTACTTGGGCCCTGCACCTGCATGGGAGACCAGCAGCAACTGGGAGATCAGCACAGTGCACCAGCCATAGTGGCCATTTGAGGAGTGAACTAATGGAAGGAAGACCTTTCTCTCTGTCTCTCTGTCTCTCTGTCTCTGTCTCTGTCTCTCTCTCTCTCTCTCTCTCTCTCTCTCTCTCACTGTATAACTCTGCCTGTTAAAAAAAAAAAGAACAGGGCTGAATTCATAGACTAAACTTGCTACATTAGAGCCATGGGTAGACACACATATATTCAATAAATGCTTTGTGAGTTTATGAATGAACTTTAAAAAGAAGCTAAGCAAATACAGTTTGGTGATTAGACCAAGCATTGAGAAATCTGACTAGGATGATTTGAGTTGTGCTCCTGGACTTATATATCAGTGTTACTCTTTCCTGAGAGGAACAGAAATCTTCTACAACAGCTCTCCACTGAAAATGCAAGTGAAGTGGAATCCAGTGTTAAGCCTAAGAAACATCAAAATAGCTTTTTGAAATAAACACTAAAATGGAGTCCTATTGACACAACACTTGTAAACATCATATTAAGGTATTAATATTAGCAAAAAAACACACTTACCAAGAGAAACACACAGAGTACGATCTTCCTGAAAACTTGTGAAAAAACATGTAAATGGGCTATTTAGACAGAATATTCTCCAATTATTGATTTTGCATATGTTTATTTACTCTGGTTCCCCTCTGCCTTCAGATTTAAGTGGCCCCATATTCAATCCATCCCCATCTTGCTAGTTCCCTCTGCTTTACATGTAAAAATAGAATTAAGATCCTGCCTAAAGACTAGAAAATTACCACAGAAGCAATAGGTCCCTGAACCAGGACATCTCCTGCAGACTTCCACATTACAGATTGAGAAATTCATATAACCATTCTAGAAAAGGAGCCAGCTGTAGAAAATATGACTCCATCTTAGCTTAATGCCCCATGTGCCTCAAGAGAGATTTTAAGCACCGTGGATTTTTGGTGTGTTTTTCCCATATGACATAAGCACTGGCTCTGTTTATATTCAAACTGCCCTCAGGAATTCTCAACTGACCTAGACAATTGCCAGCATCACTAAGGATAGTCCACAAGACAAAACATTCTCCCAAGCCCCAAAGTCCGAATATTCTGCCAGATATTTTCATAGTTTTAAGGTATATTTACTTATTTGAAAGTCATGGGGCCGACGTTGTGGCTCACCTGGTTAATCCTCCACCTGTGGTGCCAGCAACCTATATGGGCAATGAGTTCTAGTCCCAGTTGCTCCTCTTCCAGTCCAGCTCTCTGCTGTGGCCCAGGAGGGCAGTGGAGGATGGCCCAAGTCCTTGGGCCCTGCACTCACATAGGAGACCAGGAGGAAGCACCTGGCTCCTGGATTTGGATTGGTGTAGCTCTGGCCATAGCGACCATTTGGGAAGTAAACCAATGGAAGAGAGACCTTTCCTCCCCCCTCCCCACTGTCTAACTCTATCTGTCAAATAAAAAAATAAAAATGCTAAAAAAGAGTTACACACAGAAAGAAGGAGAGGCAGAGAGAGAGAGAAAGAGATAGAGATAGAGAGAGAGAGAGGTCTTCCATCTGCTATTTCACTCCCTAAATGGCTGCAACAGCCAGAGCTGTGCTGATCCAAAGCCAGGAACCTGGAGCTTCTCTTGGGTCTACTATGTGGGTTCAGAGGCCCAAGGGCTTGGGCTGTCTTCTACTGCTTTCCTAGGCCGTAGCAGAGAGCTATCGGAAGTGGAGCAGCAGGGACTCGAACCAGTGCCAACATGGGATGCCAGCACTGCAGGTGGAGGCTTAGCCCACTATGCCACAGCACTGGCCCCCAAATATTTATGTTGGGAACAAATTCTACCTGTGGTAGCCTCACATTACTTATGAATTAAAAGTATTTTTGGTAATTTCAATGTACATCAATGTTTATTTTATTTTTATAATTTTATATTTTATTTTTTTAACTTTTATTAAATGAATATTAATTTCCAAAGTACAGCTTATGGATTACAATAGTTTCCCCCCTTAACTTCCCTCCCACCTGCAACCCTCCCTTTTACTGTTCCCTCTTCCCTTTCATTCACATCAAGATTCATTTCCAATTGTCTTTATATGCAGAAGATCAGTTTAGCATATATTAAGTAAAGATTTCAACAGTTTGCACCCACATAGAAGCACAAAGTGAAAAGTACTGTTTGAGTACTAGTTATAGCATTAAATCACAATGTACAGCATATTAAGGACAGAGATCCTACATGAGGAGTGAGTGCACAGTGACTCCTGTTGTTGACTTAACAAATTGACACTCTTGATTATGGCATCAGTAATCACCCTAGGCTCTTGTCATAAGTTGCCAAGGCTATGGAAGCCTTTTGAGTTCACTGACTCCGATCATATTTAGACAAGGTCATAGTCAACGTCGAAGTTCTCCCCTCCCTTCAGAGAAAGGAACTTCCTTCTTTAATGACCTGTTCTTTCCACTGGGATCTCACTCGCAGAGATCTTTCATTTAGGTTACTTTTTTTTTTTTTTTGCCAGAGTGTCTTGGCTTTCCATGCCTGAAATACTCTCATGGGCTTTTCAGCCAGATCCAAATGCCTTAAGGGCTGATTCTGAGGCCAGAGTGCTGTTTAGCACATTTGCCATTGTATGAGTCCGCTGTGTATCTTGCTTCCCGTGTTGGATCGTTCTCTCCCTTTTTGATTCTATCAGTAAGTATTTGCAGACACTAGTCTCGTTTATGTGATCCCTTTGGCTCTTAGTCCTGTCATTATGATCAATTGTGAACAGAAATTGATCACTTGGACTAGTGAGATGGCATTGGTACATGCCACCTTGATGGGATTGAACTGGAATCCCCTGGTATGTTTCTAACTCTACCGTTTGGGGCAAGTTAGCTTGAGCATGTCCCAAATTGCACATCTCTTCCCTCTCTTATTCCCACTCTTATATTTAACAGCGATCACTTTTCAGTTAAGTTTCAACACTTAAGAATAACTGTGTATTGATTACAGTATTCAACCAAAAGTATTAAGTAGAACAAACAAAAAAAATACTAAGAGGGATAATGTATTATGTTGTTCAACAACAGTCAGGGCAAGGGCTGATCAGGTCACTGTTTCTCACAGTGTTCATTTCACTTTAACAGGTTTCCTTTTTGGTGCTCAGTTAGTTGTCACCAATCAGGGAGAACATATGATATTTGTCCCTTTGGGGCTGGCTTATTTCACCCAGCATAATGTTTTCCAAATTCCTAAGAGGGATCACTTTTCAGTTAAAATTTAAACACATAAGGATAATTCTGTGTTAATTACAGAGTTCAACCACTAGTACTAGAACAAAAAAAAAATACTAAAATGGATAAAGTATTACATTGTACATCAACAGTCAGGAAAGAGTTGATCAAGTCATTGTTTCTCATAGTGTCCATTTCACTTCAACAGGTTTCCCCTTTGGTGCTCAGTTAGTTGTAGCCGATCAGGGAGAACATATGATATTTGTCCCTTTGGGTCTGGCTTAATTCACTCAGTATGATGTTTTCCAGATTCCTCCATCTTGTTGCAAATGACCGGATTTCATTGTTTTTGACTGCTGTATAGTATTCTATAAAGTACATGTCCCATAATTTCTTTATCCAGTCTACTGTTGATGGGCATTTGGGTTGGTTCCAGGTCTTAGCTATTGTGAATTGAGCTGCAATAAACATTGGGGTGCAGACAGCTCTTTTATTTGCCAATTTAATTTCCTTTGGGTAAATTCCAAGGAGTGGGATGGCTGGGTTGTATGGTAGGGTTATATTCATGTTTCTGAGGAATCTCCAGATTGACTTCCATAGTGGTTTAACCAGCTTGCATTCCCACCAACAGTGGATTAGTGTCCCATTTTCCCCAAATCCTCTCCAGCATCTGTTGTTGGTAGATTTCTGAATGTGATTCAGATTCTGAATGTGATTAGATTCTAACCGGGGTGAGGTGAAACCTCATTGTGGTTTTGATTTGCATTTCCCTGATGGCTAGTGCTCTTGAACATTTTTTCATGTGTCTGTTGGCCATTTGGACTTCCTAGTTTGAAAAATGTCTTTTGAGGTCCTTGGCCCATCTCTTAAGTTGGTTGTTTATTTTGATGTTGTGGAGTTTCTTGATCTCCTTGTAGATTCTGGTTATTAACCCTTTCTCTGTTGCATAGTTTGCAAATATTTTTTTCTCATTTTGTTGGTTGTCTCTTCACTCTCCTGTTTCTATGGCAGTACATAAACTTCTCAGTCTGATGCGATCCCAATAGTTCATTTTGGCTTTGACTTCCTGTGCCTCCAGGGCCTTTTCTAGGAATCTTTGCCAGTACCTATATCTTGCAGGGTTTCTCCAATGCTCTCTAATAATTTGATGGTGTTGGGTCATAGATTTAAGTCTTTAATCCATGTTGAGTGGATTTTTGTGTAAGGTGAAAGGTCTTGCTTCATGATTCTGCACGTAGAAAATCAGTTTTCCCAGCACCATTTATTGAATAGACTGTCCTTACTCCAGTGATTGGTTTTGGATACTTGATCAAATATAAGTTCGCTGTAGATGTTTGGATTGATTTCTGGTGTTTCTATTTTGTTCCATTGGTCTATCCACCTGTTTCTGTACCAGTACCATGCTGTTTTGATAACAACTTCCCTGTACTATGTCCTGAAATCTGGTATTGTGATGCCTCTGGCTTTGTTTTTGTTGTGCAGGATTGCTTAAGCTATTCAAGGTCTCCTGTGTCTCCATATGAATTACAGCATCAATGCTAAGAGCCCATGAGAATATTTTAGGCATGGAAAACTAAGACACTCTGAAAAACAAACAAAAAAAAAAGAAGACCTAAATGAAAGATCTCTGCGAGTGAGATCCCAGTGGAAAGAACGGGGCCATCAAAGAAGGAGGTACCTTTCTCTGAAGGGAGGAGAGAATTTCCACTTTGACTATGACCCTGTCGGATTAAGATCGAAGTCGGCGAACCCTAAACGCTTCCATAGCCTCGGCAACTCATGACTAGAGCCTGGGGAGATTACTGACGCCATAAACAAGAGTGTCAAGTTGTTAAATCAACTTCAGGAGTCACTGTATACTTACGTCTCATGAGGGATCTGTCCTTAATGTGTTATCCAATGTGAAATAATGCTATAACTAGTAATGAAACAGTATTTTTTCACTTTGTGTTTCTGTGTGGGTGCAAACTGATGAAATCTTTACATACTATAATACTAAATCGATCTTCTGTGTATAAAGATAATTGCAAATGATTAAAAAATCTTGGTGTTAAATTGGAAATTGCATAGATAATTAATCAATTCTTTAAAAAAAATCATGTAGGATCTCTGTCTTTAATGTACTGTACATTGTGAATTAATACTATAACTAGTACTCCAACAATAATTTCAGTTTGTGTCTCTATTTGAGGGCAAACTGTTGAAATCTTTACATAATATGTTCTAAACTGATCTTCTGTGTATAAAGAGAATTGAAAATGAATCTTGATGTGAACAGAAGGGGAGAGGGAGCGGGAGAGGGGAGGGTAGCGGGAGGGGGGGAAGTTGTGAGGGGGGGAGCCATTGGAATCCATAAGCTATACTTTGGAAATTTATATTCTTTAAATAAAAGCAAAAAAAAAAATGTCATTACTATTGAAGCAAAGGTCGTGTTTAGTTTCCTAAGAAGAAATCACTGAAAAAAATTACTTTGATAGTATATCTTCAACATTATATGCCTGGATTTCTCTACATTCATTTCTTTCACAATGATTCTCCAGTAATAGAATTCAGCTTTGCCCATGGTGGAGCATGAAAACCAGCTTTCTCTCCAGCAAATTTACCAACATATTAAACATCTAACCCCAATGCCAATGGAAATATTTTGTCAAATTCATGCAAATAAATGCAATCTGGAAAAGATTTCTTTGTTTAACCTGTTAAAATGGACTGGCTGGAGCCAGGGCTGTGGGGTAGTAGGTTAAGCATCCACCTGTGGTGCCAGCATCCCATATGGGTACCAGTTCAAGTCCCAGCTGCTCTTCTTCCAATTCAGCTCTCTGATTGTGGCCTGAGAAGGCAGTGGTAGTTGGCCCAAGTGCTTGAGACTCTGCACCCATGTGGGAGACTGGGAAGAAGCTCCTGGTTCCTGGTTTTGGATCTGCTCAGCTCCTGCTGTTATGGCCATTTGGGGAGCCAGCAGATAGAAGACTTCTCTCTTTCTGTCTCCCCCTCTATCTGTAGCTCTATCTCTCATATAACAAATCTTAATGAGATTTTTTAAAAGATTTTTATTTATGTATTTGACAGGCAGAGTTACAGTATCAGGAAGGAAGGCAAGTTAGGAGTGAGAATCAGCATTTTTAGTGAGTAGAAGACAACTTTTCTGTTTGGTTCACCCTTTGAACAGCCTGATATGGAATAGAAATTGCTCAGATGTTTACTGAATGAGTAGAAATATCCAAGGAACTTGGAAGATATGAGAAGACCCCCAAATACATGTTTTTCAGTGATTTACTGTATACACAGCTTTAGCTGCATACTGTGGGAGTCAATGCTGCATCTCAGAATACTGATAGCAATAGCAATTTATTATGCTTCCTATGAGTCAAGCATTCTATACACATTTGTTTTTCAGTCTCTCTGCTACTCTGTGATTCGGACTCTGTGCTTTTATTTTATTTATAAGGAAACTGAGGCCAAGCATCCTGACAACACAGAGTAAACTGTACCCTTATCCCCTGTATTATAAGGCCTGCTTGGCTTGTAAAAGTGTGCTTTCTTGTGGGAAGGAAACGTAATTAAGACAATTAGAAATTAGCATGTAGGAAATTAATTGTATAATATGTTTCATTTATTATGTATTTGTATTCTGCCAGCTTTCCTAAAGTGTGTGATTTTGTCATGGGTAAGTGTGTATGCTCTGGAGTTAGATGCCTGGTCTTGACCCATTCCTTTGTGCATAAACTTAGACATGTAGATATGCATTTAAAAATTTATTGCAACTTCTTATAAAGTGTGGATGATAAAGGCACCTACTTCCTTGTTTTGAGGGATACGTAACTTGTGAAAAATAATTCAGTGTGTAGCAAGTATCACATCTCAGCAGGTTAAGCTGCAGCCTAGGATGTTCACATCACATATTGGAGTGCTGGTTTGAGCCCCAGCAACCACCATCCAGCTTGCTACTGATGTATTTGGGAAAACAGTAGAAGATGGTCCAAGGACTTGAGTCACTGCCTACCTGTGGGAGGCTTAGATGGAGTTTTTGGCTCCTGACTTTGGCCTGATTCAATCTTAAATGTGGACATTTGAGGAGTGAACCAGTGGTTGGATGATATCTCCCTCTGTTCTCTCTCCACTTCTCCCCCATCTCTCTTTCCCTCCCTTTTTATCTTTTACTTTGCCTTTCAAATAAATAAAAACAAAATGATTCATTGTCTGACAAACTGTGGTTCTCAAATAATGTAAGATTCACAAAGAAACCAATTTGTGTCAGTTTTATTCATCTATCTTGCACATCTGAAATGATGCTTTAAAATAGGTAAACAGGGGCCCAAGCACCTGGCCATCTTCTGCTGCTTTCCCAGGCACATTAGCAGGGAGCTGAATGGGATATGGAGCAGCTGGGACTCGAACCTGCGTCCATATGGGATGCAGGTTAAACAGACAGCAGCTCCACCCACTACGCCACAGCGCCAGCCAAGCCTACAGCACCCGGTATTCCCAGGCGGTCTCCCATCCAAGTACTAACCAGGCCCGACCCTGCTTAGCTTCCGAGATCAGACGAGATCGGGCGCGTTCAGGAGAGAATGATCCAACATGGGAAGCGAGATACACAGCAGACTCATAGAATGGCAGATGTCCTAAATAGCACTCTGGCCTCAGAATCAGCCCTTAAAGCATTCAGATCTGGCTCAAGAGCCCATGAGAATATTCTAGGCATGGAAAGCCAAGACACTGTGGCAAAAAAAAGGAAGACCTAAATGAAAGATCTCTGCGAGTGAGATCCCAGTGGAACGAATGGGGCCATCAAAGAAGGAGGTACCTTTCTCTGAAGGGAGGAGAGAATTTCCACTTTGACTATGACCCTGTTGGAATAAGATTGAAGTCAGCGAACCCTAAAGGCTTCCATAGCCTTGGCAACTCATGACTAGAGCCTAGGGAGATTACTGATGCCATAAACAAGAGTGTCAAATTGTTAAATCAACTTCAGGAGTCACTGTGTACTTACGTCTCATGTGGGATCTGTCCTTAATGTGCTGTCCAATGTGAAGTAATGCTATAACTAGCACTGAAACAGTATTTTACACTTTGTGTTTCTGTGTGGGTGCAAACTGATGAAATCTTTACTTAGTATATACTGAATCAATCTTCTGTATATAGATAATTAAAAATGAAAAAAAATCTTGGTGTTAAATTGGAAATTGCCTAGAAAATTGATCAATTTTTTTAAAAAAATATATCATGTAGGATCTCTGTCCTTAATGTGCTATACATTGTGAATTAATACTATAACTAGTACTCCATCAGTATTTTTCACTTTGTGTTGCTATGTGAGGGCAAACTGTTGAAATCTTAACTTAATATATAGTAAACTGATCTTCTGTATATAAAGAGAATTGAAAATGAATCTTGATGTGAAGCAAGGGGAGAGGGAGTGGGAAAGGGGAGGGTTGCGGGTGGGGGGGAAATTATGGGGGGGGAAGCCATTGTAATCTATAAGCTGTATTTTGGAAATTTATATTCTTTAAATAAAAGCGTTATAAAAAAAGAATTAGATAATTAAAAAAAAAATAAAATAAAATAGGTAAACAGTAAATATTGAATGCTTGGGCCCTGGTATGTGCATAGGAGACCTGGAAGAAATGGCTCCTGGCTTTGGATCAACTCATCTCTGGCTATTGCAGCTATTTGGGGAGTGTACCAGTGGATGGAAGATCTTTTCCTCTGTCTTGCCCTCTCACTGTGACTCTCTCTCTCTCTCTCTCTCCAGCAAATAAATAAAATATGTTTTAAAAAGTCCTTGCAGAGGTAGTCAAGTCAAAACAAGGTCGCCATGATGGGATCATGACCCAGTAAAATTGGAATCTTTAAAAAAAGAGGAAATCTGGATGCAGACATACATATAGGGGAAGACAAGCCAAGGGGAAGACAAGCCCAAGGCTGCCAGGGGAGAAATGTAGATCCAGTTCACCTACAGCCTTCAGAGGAACTCACCCTGCATCTCACCTTCATCTCAGACTTCAAGGCTCCAGAACTGTGAGACAATATCTTTCTCTATTTTAATCCACTCAATGTGTGGGATTTTGTGAAGGGAACCCTATCAAATACATCAAAACTATGAGTATAGTTTTGACTACAAGTTTGGACTTTATGTTTGGCCTTAGTATTTTAGAGCTTGGCTAACTTCAGAGTGTTAACTTGTCTTTTCCAATTGCCTCCATGAAGCTTTGGGCACCATCCCATCACAATGCTGCCCTTCAGAAACCAGTATTTACTACACTTTCTCATGCAGAACCTCTGTTGAAAATGCCCTTCTCACATAATAGTGAACATTTGACAAAATTCTACTTAATGCATTAAGAAAGTAAACAGAAGAGAGAAAAATGCAAATTCAACATGTATACAAAAAGCTGGGACTTATAATAGGAAAAAATGCCTAATTACAAACTTAGATGTGAGAGTCATTGACTGGGCCGGTGCTGTGGCATAGAGGGTAAAGCCACTGCCTGCAGTGCTGGCATCCCATATAGGAATCAGTTCGAGTCCTGGCTGGTCCACTTCCAATCCAGCTCTCTGCTATGGCCTGGAAAAGCAGTAGAAGATGGCCCAAGTTTGGGCCCCTTCACTCATGTGGGAGACCAGGATAAAGTTCCTGGCTCTTGGCTTCAGATGGGATCAGCTCCAGCTATTGTGGCCATTGGGGATTGAACCATCAGATGGAAGACCTGTCTGTCTCTCTATCTCTGTCTTTGTCTCTCTCTCTCTGCCTCTGCCTCTTTGTAACTCTGTCTTTCAAATAAATAAATAAATCTTTAAAAATTCATTAAAAAAGTCATTGACTTTCTGCGGGTTAATAAGGTCTTAACCTCTGCTGCATTAATGTCTCTTTAAGATTATAAATTCATAATGCATTGGCTTTTTCCAGGTTTACTTCTAACCTACAGGAATATAAACTGTCAGCACTTCCACCAGTTTGAGATTAATACATACAGAGACAAAAATTATAATATCCAAGAGAATCCAATGAGAATCAATCAGTAAAGAACAAGGTTCTGTTTTTGCTGGAGTAGGCCAATTAGAACACACTTTAATAAAATGACATTTTAAAAGTCAATCCTAACCATTTTTCTTACTTAGAATTTGAGATAATTTTATCTATCTACTCATGATTCAACTATAAATTTTAATTCTGTGTGTGTATGTGTGTGTGTGTGTGAGTGAGTGTGTGGGAAACGTGTTAGGAAATCTCTTGAAATTAGTTATTTTACTCTCTAAAGAGTTACAACAGTGGCTGATGCTGTGGCACAGCATATTAAGCTGCCATATGCAGTGCAGGCATCCAGTATGCACAATGGTTCATGTTTTGGCTGCTCCACTTCTGATATAACTCCCTTTTAATGATCCTGTGAAAGCAGAAGATAGGCAAATGCTTGGGCCCCTGAACTCATATGGGAGACCCAAATGAAGTTCATTGCCCCTGGCTTCAGCTCAGCCTAGCACTGTCCATTGCAGCCATTTGGAGAGTAAATATGGAATCAATCCATCTCTCTCTCTCTCTCTCTCTCTCTCTCTCCCCTCTGAATTTCAAATAACAAAGAAAGGAATAACAACAAATTATTAGGTAGCTAGAAAGAGTTTGAGATTCTTCTAACCATCTCCCCTTGGATGTGAAAGACTTTGATGCAGCAATTTTCAGGAGATTTATTGGAAAAGACTGCTTGGAGCAAAAAGCAAGATCAGCAAATGAGAAGCTGAGCCATGATGCAGTCACAACAGAAGTCTCAGCTGAACTCACAAGATCTGGGATTGCAATGCCCCTTCAGAAAAAGAGATAAATTACCAATTTGAGATAAAAGCAAGGCTTTGAACTTCAGCCAGCCTTTAGGAATGGTAGCCACTCAGGAGAACAGAACTATGAGTGACATGGAGATAATATCTAGGAGGGGACTGAGAGGAAGACCATCAAGAGCTAACACTACTGGCATGTGGCAAAATAAGGACAGTATCTTTTTCCTGATAAACTCATGTTGGCAGCAAGCCACAGAACAAGTTTTATTAGAGTATTCTCATAACAAACTTATGAAATGAATAATTTTATCATGGCTATTTTATAGAAGTGACAAATGACCTTAGAAAGTTTAAAGTTTAAGTAACATACAATGCATACAGTGAATTGATAATAAGGTCAATATTGGAGTTCTTATGTCTGTCTCTAAGTTTTCCCTTATTCCTCATTCTCTCTGAAAGCAAGAGGGAGAGAAGAAAGGTCATACACAGGGGAGGGAGAGAAGGTTTTACAATATGGTACAAGACAGGGCATGTAATGGACTAAAATTTCACATTGTTATGACATCTATGATCATCTATGACAAAGCCAGGAGTTCAATTGAAAATGTGAGGCTCCATCATGCACCTCCCTCTTGGTTAACTTTCAGAAGGAACTCATCCACATATTGTCACAGATGGGTGTCAGGTAGTAGTTAGAGGGCAGCTAGAAACTGTCAACACAATGAACTAGTGGTAGACTACTGAGTCATGCCTTAGAAGCTTCATAAAGCTGTATCTTGGCCTCCAAATGTAAAAGTGAATGGCACTTGTTACAGACACCAAAAAAGATATGGATTCCATATCAGTAATAGCAAACTTAAGGCATAGGCATCTGAATATCTTAGAAGATACTGACAATGTCTGGTAAAAGGAGCCATGACCTTGCTGAGGTTGTGGTAATCAGCAGTGTGCCTCCTTTTCTCCAGCTTTGACAAGGGGCAAGACTGATGAGTTACAGAGACAAATTTCAAAACACAGGCTTTCAATGTGTGGTGATTAACTGAGGCAATTCCTATCATGGCCTGATTGAGTGGTGATGCTGTAGAGGGGCTTGAAATGTGCAGGCTCCTAGTGGGCATACCCCATCAATACAAAGCATTGAGATGTTCCAGGCTGTTCATGCCAAGCAAGAGATGTTCCAGACTGTTCATGCCAAGCAAGAATCAGAAATGGTAAATGAGAGGTGGGGAGGAGCAACATGAGGGTTCATAGTAAAAGGAAGAGTCCTGCCTTAATATGTTGACCATGCAAGTATCCTAAGGGCTTGTCATCCTCTTTGCCAATGACCCAGCAGGGTTGCATCACTGCACTGATGGAGTGATGCCTGATTCAGTTCCCAATAAGGTCACAATTATCTAGGCTATGAGTCTAGTAAATGGGTGACTGTCACCTACAGGGGAGCCTGTGGGGTGTATGAACTACTGTGCCAGGGGAGCCACATCAGTGCCAAGGGGTGTCTGGAGCAACACATGAGGTTTACCTGAAATGAGCCAAGTTGGGATCCCGCTTCAGAACAGCAGCCATTAGTGATCACTTTGATGTGGATGGCCAGATGGGTACCATCATATGGAAAAAGGATGAAGAGATTTCAGGGAGAACAGCTCCTTGTGGCACAATGCTAGCTGCATAGTTTTGAGTGGCAAGAAAGCACAGTATAAAGCTGCTGCTGTGAACACTCCACTGGTGGTCATTTTGGGGTATTTTCTAGGGTGTGAGGATATGCACAGCTTAACTTCAGGGACTATGGTTATCAGGGCCAGGAGAGTTTGTTTGGACTGTGGTAGGAGTCCTCTTAAAATAATAGAGGGGTGGTGGAAATAAGAGAGGGAGGAGATATATAGGTTGGCACCTGCTCACTTGGACTTACCTCCAGTGGTGGAACTAGAAATGTGCCAGGGGATTTCAACTCAATCTTACCAAGGAGGCAGGTACCAATGCCAGTGCACTTGGTAAAGTGATAAGCATAAATACACAACCAATCAAAAAGATAGGGTATGTGTCGAAGAGATTTCACAAATAAGACCAGTGTAAGCAAATAATGAAGGATAGAATTAAAAGGGAGAGAATGATCCTGTGGGGGAAGCAGGACACACAGCAGACTCATAGAATGGCAAACGCCCAAAACAGCACTCCTGCCTCAGAATCAACCCTTGGGACATTCGGATCTGGCTAAAAGGTCCATGAGAGTCTCACAGGCATGGAAAGCCATGACAGAGTGGCAAAAAAAAAATCTAAATGAAAGATCCTGGTGAACAAGACCCCAGCAGAAGGAACAGGCCATCAAGGAGAGAGGCGCCTTTCTCTGAAGGGAGGAAGGAACCTCCACTGCAATACGGCCTTGACTAAACAAGTTCAGAGTTGATGAACACAAGGGGCTTCCATAGCCTAGACAGCTCATAGCAAGAGTCTCGGGTGATTGCTGATGTCATAAATAAGAGTGCCAATTGTTAAATCAACAATGGGAGTCACTGGATCATGCTCCCCATGTAGGATCTCTGTCTGTAATGTGTTTTACTATGAAACTTAAAAACACTACTAGTCGAACAATACCCTATACCTTGTGCGGTTGTGTGAGTGCAGCCTGTCGAAATCCTTACTTAGTATATACTAAGTTGATCTTCAGTATATGAAGGTAATTGAAAATAAACTCGATGAAAGGCGGGATGGGAGAGGGAGTGGGAGAGGGGAGGGCCACGGGAGGGAGGGAGGTTGGGGGGGAAGCCAAACAATACAAAAGTTGCACTCTGTAAATTCACATTTATTAAATATAAATAAATAAATACATAAATAAATAATAGAGGGGTGAGCATTGGGGAACTGCATGTAATATGGCTCTTCTGAGACCCACATCTTCATCTGAGACCCACTCCACTTCCAATCCAGCTTCCTACTAAAGTGCACTTTAGGAAGCAGCAGATGATAGCTCAAATTACTTAGGTCCCTATCATCCATACTGAGTTCTGGGATCTCCACATCACAAAACCTGATGTTTTTAGGGCCGGCGCTGTGGCGCAGTGGGTTAACACCCTGGCCTGAAACGTCGGCATCCCATATGGTGCCGGTTTGAGAGTCGGCTGCTCTACTTCCTATCCAGCTCTCTGCTATGGCCTGGGAAAGCAGTAAAAGATGGCCCAAGTCCTTTGGCCCCTGCACCCACATGGGAGACCCAGAAGAAGCTCCTAGCTCCTGGCTTTGGATCAGCACAGCTCCGGCC